>VDFB02047397.1:107735837-108220060 GCA_007258455.2 Sequoia sempervirens | reverse complement strand
GATGGGTTCATCCAATAGGTCTCCTTCTGGCGTTGATAACTTGTATGCTCCTGATCCGTAGACTGCAATAACCACATAAGGGCCTAACCAATTTGGTTCAAACTTTCCTTTCTTTTCTCTGTCTTGTTGATTGCGCGGGTTCTCTTTCAGAACTGGATCACCCACCTGAAAGGTACGTGGCTTGACTTTGTGATTATAACTGCGAGCCATCATCTATTGATATGCTTTTAAGTGGTCTGCTGCTCTCTGTCTCTTTTCATCTAAAAGTTATAACTCTTGGAGTCGGGAAACTCTGTAATCCTCATCTGTTATGAGACCTTTCAGTGATACTCTTAAGGAAGGTATTTCTACCTCTAAAGGTAGTATGGCTTCTGCTCCATAGACGAGGGCAAAAGGTGTTGCTCTTGTTGGCGTTTGGATACTAGTTCTGTAAGCCCACAAGGCGGGATTGAGATGAACATGCCAATCCTTCCCTGAATCATTGACAATCTTCTTCAAAATCTTTAGTATGGTTTTGTTTGAGGCCTCTGCTTGGCCATTACCTTGAGGATAGTAAGGCGTGGAATATCTGTGCTGAATATGGAATCTTTCACAAAGTTTATCAACATCCTAATTTTTGAATGGTCGACCATTATCTGTAATAATGGCATTAGGAATACCATATCGACAAATAATGTAATTGAGAATGAAGGATGAGATCTGTTTTCCAGTGACTTTAGAAAGAGGTACTGCCTCAATCCACTTAGTGAAATATTCCGTTGCTATGATGATGAACTTATGCCCATTTGAAGAAGAAGGATGAATTTTGCCCACTAGATCTAACCCCCATTGAGAGAACGGCCAGGTGGGTGTAAACGAATGAAGTTCTTGTGCAGGAGCATGAATAAGATTCCCATGAATCTGACATTGTGAGCATGTTTTAGCAAAGGTAAATGATTCCCTTTCCATTGTAGGCCAGTAGTAACCCATTCTAATCAATTTTTTGGATAAGGTTAGTCCACTCGAATGAGTACCACAAATGCCCCCATAAACTTCCTGTAAAGCTTTGTCGGATTCGTCACGTTCAAGACATCGAAGTAAAGTACCATCAAGACCACGGCGATAAAGGGTATCAGCGATAAGGGTATATCGAGAGGATTGTCGGATAAAGTTACGTTTTTTGTTGCGGGATAAGTCAGGTGGTAATATATCATCTTTTAGGTATGCATAAATCTTGCCATACTAGGGTGAATCGGATCCTACTAGGTGGCAGATAATTTGGCTTTCAGGTGTGTCATAGGCAGGTGTAAATAATTGTTCCACCAGAAATTCATAGCGAGTCTGTTTGTCTGAGAGTTGTATCAATGAGGCGATCGTAGCCATAGCGTCAGCTACTTTGTTGTCAATCCTCGGAATTTGTGTGAACTGAATGTCCACAAAATACTTCTTGAAGTCATCAATCATCTTCTTGTATGGTAACAACTTGTCATCTTTAGTCTGATAGTCATCATTGATTTGATTAATGACTAGTTGTGAGTCACCATAAACTTGTAGCTTGGTAATCCTCCATTCCAATGATGTTTTCAGTCCAATGATCAGCGCTTCATATTTGGCTATGTTATTGGTGCATGGAAACATTAACCTATAGGACCTAGGAATGGTATGCCCTTGAGGGGTGACGAAGAGAATGCCTGCCCCCGAGCCATGTTGAGTAAAAGAACCATCAAAGTATAAGGACCATGGCTGCTTAAAGTCTGCTGTGAAGACATCAGCATTTGGAAATTCAATGTGTAAAGGGTGCTCTGTTTGGAGAGGAGCGTCTGCTAGTTGATCCGCGATAACTTGTCCTTTGATTGCTTTGCGATCAACATAGTGGATGTCGAACTCACTCAAAATCATGATCCATTTTTCTAACCTTCCTGTTAGTGATGCTTTACTTAGCAGATACTTGAGTGGATCAATTTTGGAAACAAGCTTAATTGTATGAGCTAGCATGTAATGTCAGAATTTCTGGGAAGCGAAGACGACTGCCAAACAAGCCTTCTCAATGAAAGTGTAACTAAGCTCATGTCTTGTCAATGTTCTGCTGATGTAGTAAATTGCCCGTTCTTTCCCTTCATGGTCTTCTTGTGCTAATAATGCTCCCAAAGACGCCTCGGTTGCAGCAATATACAGAATCAATGGTTTGTCTGGAGTCGGTGGTACAAGAACTGGTGGATTCATCAGGTATTGCTTGATTTGTTGAAATGCCATTTCACATTTATCATCCCATCTAAAAGGAACATTCTTATGTAGGAGATATGTGAATGGTAGACTTTTGTCAGCCAATTATGCAATGAATCTGCGGATAGACTGGAGTCGCCCTTGTAAGGATCTCAATTGACTAATGTTCTTTGGGGGAGGCATCTCCATGATTGCACGAACTTTAGCAGGATCTACTTCAATTCCCTTTTCTGAAACAATATATCCTAACAGTTTTCCAGATGTGACCCCAAAAACACATTTCTTAGGGTTTAAGCGAACTTTGAATTTCTCCAATCTAGTGAATATTTTAGATAGTATCTCCAAGTGTCCTTCTCTGGTGTGTGATTTTTCCAATATGTCATCTACATAATCTTCCATGAATGTGTGCATCATGTCGTGAAAGATCGTAGTCATAGCTCTTTGATAAGTAGCTCCAGCATTTTTGAAGCCGAAAGGCATGACATTCCAACAATATGTCCCCCACGGACAAGTGAAAGCTGTTTTCTCTTGGTCTTCTGGTGCAATCTTGATTTGGTTATAACCCGAGAAACCATCCATTAATGAGTACATGGCATGGCCTGCTGTTAGATCAACTATAGTGTCGATACTTGGAAGCGGAAATTTATCCTTTGGACAAGCTTTGTTAAGATCTCTGAAGTTAGTGCATACTCTTACACGTTTGTCTGGCTTTGCTACTGGTACAATATTGGAAATCCATTCAGCATAGTCAATTGATCTTATAAAACCTGCATCGAGGAGCTTCTTGAGTTCTTCTTTAACCAATAGTGCAATATGAGGATTCATCTTTCTGAGTTTTTGTTTTACTGGTTTGGCTCCTGATTTGATAGATAAATGATGCATAATAAGATCAGGATCAAGGCCGGGCATATCTGCATATGACCATGCAAAATTGACTTGATTTTTCTTGAGAAAATTCATGAACTCTGGGATTTCTTTAGCTGTCATAGATTCAGCTATCTGTAGGATCCTTGGATTATCTGCAGTTGCAATGTTGATTTCCTTTGTAGGCTCAGTCAAGATGGATGATTGCTCATGATAATGCTCTGGGAGAGTGTCAAGAGTCCCATCAGATGGTGCCTCAAAAAGGTTTTCACCCTCTGATACGCTCTTTATTTTGTCTTTTGCTTGATCTAGTACTGCCAGATTCTGGTTTTCACCACTAGACCGTTTATCCTTATTTTCATTTTTGCAGCTAGGAGACTTGACACTATCCTGATTACAGACTTTATACCAAAAATTGCTAGTGGAACAATTATTTACATCTTCAGCGGAAAGGAAGTTTATGATAGCTTCATCGTTTGGAAAAATAGGTATATCCATAGGTTCGGTAAGATCCCAGTCAATGAGATCAGGATGAATTAATGGTAGGACGTCGTCTGGTTGTGTAAAATTGGCGATGGTTAGGGTCAAGACAGAGTTATCGGTAGGATCCGTGGTATGAGATAGGTCAATGATGGGACTATTCTCCTAATAATCTTGTTCGTTAAAATCTGACTCAGTATTACTAGACTCATAGTTACTTTGTGGTTCAGATTCTTGTGGTTGGGATCCTGAACCTTCTCCTTTGATCAAAGCGGGCGTATATTTTTGTATGACATCTACCTCTTTGTCTTTTCAAAATTTGTTATCATGGATGGTATCCCATTCATATTCAGCAGAATCTGTGTCAGAGTTATTTTCAATGTAATTCAGGACTGATACCAAACATGTTTCATTCTTATCGGAACCTTTTTGCAGTGTACAAACATTACCTTGGGATTGTTTAGATTGGGTAGCTTCATAGCCTATTCCAGTTTCATCATATGCCGCAAGTCCTGGAAGATGGATAGCCCAACCACGCCTTTCCTCCAAGAGACCACGATCATGATCCCATCTTGCATGATGTATATCTCCATGTTATTGTCTGCAGGTGCACGCGAATTGTGTCTCTTCATCTATAGAGCTTAACTAGAATCATTTCCATCTGATTCTTCTATGTACTGATAAATTGTCCATTGAACTTGGTAGGGCTCATTGTATCTGTGCTGAATGTTGATGTCATATCCGGTAGAAGAAGGTTTCACGTGATCGAGGAGACGAGATTAGCAAGATGAAGGAATATTCCCCAACTCCACTTTCCTTGAACTGTAGTTTCTTGTCAAAGCTTTTGGCTAATTTACTGATTTGTGTATCATGCTTAGGAGAAGTATTAGCAAGTGCTTCTCGATTATTTGGAACCAAAGTATCCTGATGAGCTTTGACATTGGCACAAGTTTGGGTGTTGGAATTATCAGCTGGTATAGTGATTTCCTGTCCATCATATGAAAACTTAAGACACAGAAGTGACTTTGAAATTTGTATCTCATGGGATCCAGTGACCTAAGATATTGTATGCAAGATCTCGCCGAAAACCAAGAAGTGTATATTTTTGATAATGTGTCCTACCGGTGTTTACTGTAATTGAAGTCTTCCATCATCACAGGATTGTAATCTTCCTCTAGGATCAATTTTGAATTCTAAGAAACGCTGAAACCACCTTCAGCAATATGTTTATAACCAGCCCCTCCATCTATTGTGTCGTTTGACATGCATCTAGACTGGGTGACCTCTAAGTATACATGAAGTTAGGGAAACATCATCTTTGTCTGAGAATGAAAGGCATGTGGGAGAGGAAAAATGTCCTACCATGGTTTGAAATCGATTCACATCCAAATCCGTAGATACAGTCGTTTCAACGAGGGTTTTATCCAAAATCTCCCTATGTGCAGGGGAAATCTTTAGAAGTTCAAAAATGGAGATTTGGGCTGGAGTTTTTCAAAGTTGGTTAACTAAGTCGTATTGGTGTTGAGGAGAGGTCTCATTGGATTTTGAGGAGGTACCTTTCAAAACAACCTTAGCTTGTGCTCTTGTTGTGACGTTTACTTGCCCATTGTCTACTTTCTCTTTGATTTTGATGACATTGACTCGCTCATCGTCCGTATAGAGGTGACGGATTACATTATCATCAATTTGGTTCACAGTTTTGTCAGAAGATTCTCCCTTTTGATAATTTGGTAGAGGATTTCGAAATGCTTGGTGATCTTCGTTGGATTTTTGTTGTCCTTCTACTGTGATAATACCCTTGTCAATGAGATCTTGAATAGCATGTTTCAAACCTTGACAGCTGTTTGTATGATGACCTCTGCACCTATGGTAATCGCAAAAATAAGCTTCGTTCCATGATGGAGGTTTTACATTAGGTTCGTAATTGCGTTGTGGGGGTAACATAAGGACGTTCTTTGCCATGACCTCTTTAAAAGCCGATTCTAAGGATTGTCCTAGTGGAGTAAAAGCTCTTCTATTGGAGAAGAATGGAAAGCGTTGTGGTTTCGTGCTTGAGGTATTCCCTGTAGTGTTGTTGTTGTTGTTGTTCCAGTGGTTTTGGTTGTTGGTAGTCCCTTGATTGTAGTTCGTTGGAGGGGGATGATTGTTTCCTTGATTTGTGACTGAATTGACATGGTTGTAATTATTGTTACGAGGAGTGTTCAGGATAAATGGCTTAGTCGTGACATGATTTGCATCTACAACTCCATCATTTACAACATTCTTGTTTCGGGTCCAAAACTTGGACTTGTCCTGATTGTTGTAATGGTTAGATGAGGCAGGACTGTCCCTATCAAGTTTTATGGTCCCTCTTTTGACCAAAGCACTTTCGATGGTGAGGGCATCTTCAATCAGTTTCTCAAAGGAAGGTGGACAATGCAGATTTAAACGATAACTCATTTCTGAGTTGAGGCTATTGATGAAAGTAACCATTTTCTCCTTTTCAGGGACATGACGGGGGTACCTAGCAAACATTCTCCTCCATCTTTGAAGAAAGGTAGTGAAAGATTCCCCAGGTTTTTGCGTAACTTTGCAAAGATCAATCATGGTGATCTGATGTTGAACGTTGTAGGAGTATTGTTTTATGAATAAATTCATCAGTTCCTCAAATGTTCGAATAGGAGGTGTAATCTTAGATAACCATTCCATAGAGTTGACTCCAAGGCTTCGAGGAAATAATCGCAATAAATATGTATCTTCATGGGAAAATTCCAATGTCATGTTTTGAAAGTCTCTAACATGGTCAACTGGGTCTGATTTTCCATTATAACGATCAAATTTGGGGATTTCACAGTGTTTAGGAAATGGAATCATGTTGAGACTTCTATCAAAAGGATAAGGACATATGTCATCCAAAGTGTACTTCTTGGTTGTGGTTCCTCCTTGTAACTCTTGGATTTTTCCCTGCATCTCTCTAAACTCTTTTTTTAAGGAGGCATATTCAGATGGGGATGGCTCTTCCTCGGTGGTTTTTAATTTCTCAGTATCAAAGTCTTTAGGCAATTTAGCTCCTTGATCTGCTAGAAAAAGAAAGTATTTCTCTTTGTCACGTTGTATAATCTTTTCAAGGGCTTTAAGAAACTTGGGATTTTGTTCTGCCTCTCTAAGTTCAAGTTCGTCGTCTTGTTCATCATCACTACCTATAGGAGTTTTGTTCATGTTTTTGCTCTTAAGTATTGAACTCTCCTCTCCGTCAGCCATATTGTTGTTACTGAAAAGGGGATTGCGACTTACACTAAAAAGAGGACTACCTCGTTCACCCTCTTTTTGAGGTGTTTCTCCTGCTTTGTTGTGTTGAGATCTCGTAAAAATAGGCATATGTAAGAAATCCTTGAATATGGTCACTGAAGGATCTGATTGGGACGCGTTGAATATTCAATTGAAGGTTGTGGTATGTTCTCAAACTCAAGAGGTTGATTCAAATTATGACGTTGAGATAACGCTAATCTTTGATAATAAGCTTGGGTAGCCAACGGTTCTACAGCATAATTGTCGGTGAATCTTCTAATGTAGTCTTGGTATCTATGGAGGAATGTGCGATAATGGAGCAAGACGTCTCGACTCTTATACAGGAATTTTCTGCGATCTAAAGTCTTCTTGTAACTGAAATTTGTTTTGGGCTTCTTGATCCTATTGAAAACTGATTTCTTGGTGAACTTGGTTGATTTCCACTTTCTTAACATGGGAGTAAAATCTTAGAAAGTCGGGTCGGTGACAAAAACCTAAAAGCGCTACTCTGTTTCTCAAATGCGCTACAGAAATAGTCAAATGCGCTGCAGAGAATATCATATGCGCAGAAACAGAGAACAAATGCGCAGCAGAAAATCCTAAATGCACCGAAACAAAACACAGATGCACTAGAACAGAGCTTAAATGCGCTGGAGTTTTCCCTAGGTGTGCTAAAGCAGTTTATTTCTAGGACAGTTTTGACCAGTTTTTAGCTGAAATTTGTCATGTTCATTTTTGGATGATCCATTATCTGAATTAATGTTTGGAAAGCACAGCAAACAGTCTGATTTAAGTTGATTCGTAACCAAGCACATAATAAGACAAGCACAACCTAGGTTAGGCCAGGACAATATTCGCTAGACTCCACGTGGGTTTCCCCAACCGCATATCAGTAGCGTGTGAATCCAGAAGTTTGGCTGCATGGGCTCCCCCTTACAGTGCACTCTCTTCTCAGGCCAACCAAGCTTCCAACCCCCATGAAACTCCTATGGCGAGCTGATCACCTCTACTATTGACTGCGAAAGTGTGGAAGGCTTCACACCGATCGGTGTTGGACTAGCAAATAGAAGGTTTTTGGCTTTCTAAACAATGGTATTTAGTTCGGGACCCCCGTTCGAGTGGCCATACATGGGGCAAGAGATTAATCACCATTAAGGTGGCACTCCAGCTTGAAGAGGTTAAGCTCAACAGGGTTTATGGGAGTACAACTCCGTCCGTATGACACATCCGCACAAGCAACCTTAGGTTTTCCCTTAAGATTTACATTTATATACCGGTCAGGGGTAGCTTGGCCTTAGCTCCGTTGCCGGTTTGAGTCGTCCCTTAAGGTGAGTACTTTTTCCCTTAAGGCAGGCCCAATTTCTAGAGTCAATAACCGTTTCTCTTGCACCCAGGATCACACAAGTGCTCAAGGGGAGAGGATACTTCGATTATCAAATCAGGGTTACACAGGGAAAAGTGGGTCTGGTTTTCTGATCACCTAGTTTGCACAGGGTGAGAGCATAATCACCTACCACCTTCAAGCACAGTCAATAAGAGTAGACAGATTCATTTTATGTGCACCAAAATCAAATGTGATTTAATCTAGGTGAAGATGTTGCTTCACAACAGACATGGGGTTCGTTTTAACTGCATGATAAAAGATGTGGTGGCTACCCTAGGTTGATTCATTTTAAGCCCAACATAAAATAAAAGAAATTCTGTCTGCGGAAGGCGTCAGACTCAGAATCTGTGTTACAGTTCCAGATATGAAGCTCTGTCTCCCGAATGCGCAGAAACAGAGACCAGAAGCGCAACTCTGTTACATAAATGCGCTAAAACAGAAACCAAATGCGCAATTCTGCTACCCAGATGCGCGAAAACAGAGACTATATGCACTATTCTAAATGCAGAGATTTTTTTAATTTTCTGATACAATTTTAAATGCGCTAAAGAAAATCCTAAATGCGCTAACTAAATGTCTATATGCGCTGCTGAAAGTGACGAATGCGCTACTCTGTTTCCCAGATGCGCCGCAGAAATGACCAGATGCGCCGAAACAGAGCCCAGATGCGCCGAAGTACCTACAAATAAAAATTTCCCGAATCTTCCGAAACGCGCTGCCGAATGCCAGAAAACCTGTAAGCAAACCTGCAAGAAAACCTGCAAGAAAGAAGTCTACAATCGGGGCATAGGCCCCACGGTGGGCGCCATTTAATGTGTGTATGAAAATCAAGTGTAAGAATTAAAATCAGTTCAAACACACCAATAGAACATTATAACAAGAACAAAACTATAAAAGGAGTAGAAATGTGCAAACTTAGTATCCTGTTCCTGTTGTCGTCCTATCGTCCTCTATCTTTAGTGTTTTTGTAGATTCCAGCCTTGTGTTCTCAGATTAAGGGCTAGGCTCAACAAACTGTCTTCCTAAAGAATGAGATTTTGCTATGATATGAATGCATGATTAAGCTATGATAATGATTTTAGCTAAGAAACTTGAAATAAACAAGATGCTATGATAAATGAATACTAAATGAATTAGATGCATAAACTCTACTTTATTGCCTATTTGCCTATTTGCCTATTTTCCTATTACCAATGTTTGGATTCACACAAGTATTTATAGGGCTTTCTGACTGATTCTGATTGGCTGTCTCGATTGACGATTGTGATAATTCTTGACAGATCAAATGGTTGAAGAAAGATGAAACTGAAGGATAAGATAGAAGAACCCTAGAAACAGATTTTTCTATTTTATTATGAAAGAGGAAAAAGAAGAGAAGATAAGAATAAAAGAAAGATTAAAAGCTGATAAATAATTAATTAAAAAATCAATTATTTATTTGTGGAGCACATTCAGCTTTTCTCAATTAAATAAAATATTTAATTAAGCTTTTAAAAGTTATTTGATAAGAAAAGCTTTAATCATGTTTTTATTGAAAAAGCGGAATATCTCATAATTAAATAAAATATTTAATTATGATATGAGAAGATTGCACAATTAGGTTAAAATACCTAATTTTGGATTGGAAAGAAAACATAAGATATTTTTAA
Organism: Sequoia sempervirens; assembly: GCA_007258455.2. Taxonomy (NCBI): domain Eukaryota; kingdom Viridiplantae; phylum Streptophyta; class Pinopsida; order Cupressales; family Cupressaceae; genus Sequoia; species Sequoia sempervirens. The sequence continues at coordinate 108,210,214 of VDFB02047397.1, read as the reverse complement.
TTAAATAAAATTTATTTAATTAAATCACTTTTATGAAATTAATTAAATGAAACATTTACTTAATTAGAAGAATTAAAATAGAAGGAAATATTTAAACTTAAATTAATCAAAGATTTAATTTAAGTTAAACGATGATAATTAATTTAAATAAATAGAATGTATTTATTTAATTAATTAAGTGAATGAAATAATTAAATAAAAGTAGATTTATTTAATTACGAAAGAAGAATAAGATGAATAAACAATATAATTAAATTAATTAAATTTAATCATATGTAGAGGACTTTTAAATAAATTAATTAAATAATAAATATTTAATTAATTGCGAGTTATAGACATGACCATTTTTATGCGTATGCACCAACAATTCTCTAAACATCGAGACAATTATCAAATGTTGGTTTTAATGAGCATGATAAAATAAATATTCAGAATATCACAAAATAGCAATTTTATGGGATAGAGGCTACTTGAAAATAAGGGTGACCACCCAGTTTGCTAAACTTTTCTTAATACCTTATCAAATTAAAAATCCTGTAGAAAATTCCTTTAGGCTCGATATTTTTAATTGGGAGCCTATTTCATTGAAAATCAATTAATGGACAATTCCTCAAGCATTATTTTGGTCCATAAAGACTTGGATTTTCCTTGTATTATAGTAACTTGGGTGGTCTTTTTTTTTTGGTTATATTTGTGTTTTTTCCTCTTCTTTTTCATTTTTTGGGATCATCATTTTAGTGTATTGGAAATAGGTGTTTATGTGGATTATTCTCAAAAGTTCCTTGTTTGAGATATATATTTACTTTTTTTCAAAATATTTTGTTAGTCTTTTGTTCAAGTTCATCCTTAGTTTAGATCTTTTCAACATTGATATGAAATATTTGGAAGATATGATGACAATTAAAGAACCCTTTTGAATGATAATAAATTCATCTTTAAACTCATGACAAAAAAAATTAGATTTAGTTAGGTCTCAAATAGGAAAACTCTACCTCAAGTGAAAAATCCAATGTTATACCATTGTCAAGATATACATGGTGATTCTAAATCCATTCCCTAGGATTCAATTCCTAGAAATTGGGATGCGTAAAAGGATAGATATACACAAGCAAAGAAAAAAAAAATTAAAAAATAATGATATAAAATCAATTAATTTTAGTGAACCAGATATCTCTATCAGGGCTATGGATGTTTGATTAGCAATAGAGATATATTTGGAAATGACTAGAGGTATCTCTGTTAGAGCTATACATGCTTGATTGGAAGTGGAGAAATGCCCAAGATATCCTTGCATGGTAGTGATATAACCTATTCTACATAGCTTGGGTAGTAGCTTTCTCATTTTCAAAACTAACAAAACTTCTTGATAAGGGAATTAATCAAGTGGACACACACATGGATTTAAAAGTTTTTACTAGGACTTTTGAGTTTTTATCTCACTCTCATTCATGTAGATCTCATCATACCACATTAAATGGGTATAAACAAGAGATTCTAGGGTAACTAAATATCTAAATATCTTAAAAATGCATAAATCATTTTCCTAGCCAAGTCACCATTTGTTATGCCCTGCATACACACTCCATTTAGTTAAAGATGAAATGGAGATCCCCTTTTTTTGTCCTTTCACTTTTTGTTGCTTCTTTTCTACTTTGGCCTTTCTTTTTTTTGGTCCTTATGGTTTTAGCTTCCTCAATCTATCTTGGTCTTTTATAAGTAGTGTTTTGGAACTCTGGAAAGATTTCAAACATTTTTCTAAAAGTTTGAATTCCTCTTGAGTCTCTATTCCCATTTTCAACTTTCTTTTTGGGTTTTGGAACTCCAGAATGATTTTATATTTTTGTTCAAAAGTCTGAGTTCCTCTTAGATCTCCAATCCCAACATGTCTTTTTTTTGTTGGGTTTCAAAACTTTGGAAGGATTTCATACTTGTGTCCAAAAGTCCAAGTTCCTCTCAGTTCTCCAACCCTAACTTTTCTTTTTTAAGTTTTAGAACTCTAGAAGGATTTTGGAATTTTTTCCAAAATTATAAGTTCCTCTCAAATCTTTGATCTCAACTTGTCTTTTCTTTTTTGAGTTTCAAAACTCCAAAAAAAATTTGGACTTTTATTAAAAATTCTAAGTTACTCTTGAATATTTGATCTCGACTTGTCTTTTCTTTGTCAGGGTTTGGAACTCTAGAAGGATTTCAAACTTTTTTACAATTTCAAGTTCCTTTTGAGTCTCTAGTCTTAACTTGTCATTTCCTTGTCGAGTGTCAAGACTTGAATAATATTTTTCACTTTGAGATTTGTTCTCAAGGTGGGCTAAAATCCAATTCACTTTTCTACTTTTGTCATTGTTTTCTTCCCCCTTCTTTGATCCAATTGGAGTTTAGAGTCCTAAATGTATTTTGGACCTTTCTTGTTTTGGTTCCAAAACTTGTTTCTATCCTAGGATCCCACTCCACTTAACACATTAATGGAAAAAATTCCACCCATGTGCAAGAGTGCTTTATGCATCCCTAAATCTTCAACCAAGTCATTATACTAATCTAATACTTTATTACACTAGAAAATTTATTGAATAACATCCCAATCTGATCAAAATTTTCCTTGTGGGGTAGGAAATATCATCCCCTTCTCATTTGCATCATAGCTAGCACTTCCATTCATTATGTTCTAGATTGGTGTTTATTTTTTCCCTTTGTCATTGGTTTGTTGTTGGTTTTTCTTTTTTCTTTTTTTCTTTTTCCTTTGTTGTTTTTTGTTTTTAGGTTTTTAGGTTTTTTTTCTTTGTCATTTTTTTGGACTATGCTTTGATCTTGGCCCATGCCCTAGGTTTTAGGATTTTTCATGGTGCTCACGATTTCTTAGACCTTGGGTGATGTAGGAGCATATTGGGGTACTAGTAGTCTTGCATCACCAACAATATTAATATTTTATTTTTGTATTTTCAATAAGGGCTTAGGGGTTATGAAAATAAATATTTTTAATTTGCAACTTTGTAATTTTCCTTATGGAAAAATTGCAATTGTAATTTTGGAGGAATTATGCTTTGGTAAATGTTTCTAAGGCATAAATTGAAAAATATTCATCTTGGGCATCCCATTTCAATGTGGGGACCACTTGGGGTGCATGTGCTTGCATGTATTTGCATGTTTGTGCCACAAGATTTGCATGTTGATGCAAGTTCATATTTGGAGTCGGCGAGGCCACCAGAGATCAATGAAGATGATAGAATTGAACAAATTTGATTGGCCATGGTTTAGGTGCTCATGGGAAGGTCATGTGAGAATTGAGTAATTTTATTATTTTTATGATTATTTCTCCAAATGGGGTGTGGGTTTTCTAAGGATTTTTTTTTCTTGTGATTAGAAAACCATAGTGGTTTTTCTCATTCACAAACATATATATATATTCATGCCTTGTCATTTGGGAAGATGGATTTGGGAGTTTTTGTAAGTGATATGGGGAGATGTTTCTAGATTGAAGAGAGGATTTGAATACTCCATTGTTTCATATTTCTATTTGCATATAAGCCCATGTTTAGGGAGCTAGTGAGCTCCACAATTTAAGAGATAGTGAGCTAGTGAAGTCCATATGAAGGGAGCTTGAGAGATTTAGAATAAAGAAGGTTGAAGGAGACTAAGAAGAATTACTTTTTTAGGCTTGTAGGTTTGCTACAACAACAATATTATTGATTATTTCATGGTTTCATTGTAGTATTTATTTCTAATGAAGATTGCAAGGTGAAGATGTTAAAGGCTTGTGATAGAAGTCAAATTGAAGGAGATAATTTTTGTATTGATCTTTTTTGCTTTGTATTAGTCTTAGATCAGATTACTAATGATTTTCATCAGCACATATAGCTACACAACCATTAGTTTTAGTTATTCTTTTTAATTCTTGAATTCCTAGGATATTTTGAATGAACAAAGAAGAACACTTCTTACAAATTTTTGTGTTGTTTAAAACTATTTCTAAGTTGAATTTTCAGATTTTTATGAGTATGTGAATGAGGTTTGGTTTTTTACTTCATCAGTCGTATCAAAGTGGGAGTTTTTGAGTGTGTAGGTAGAATCATCGATGTGAGGCATTTTGCACTAGGACTTGCGGTGGTGTGTGTGTGATTTGCATGTAGATAGATCACCGAATGTGAGACAATCTATACCAGAGAGGATGGGATGGGTCATGAGGAATCCCATAAGAATTTTATTTTAAGAACAATATTGGGAAGAAGTGGAAAATAGGAAGTACTATGAGGAATTTGAAAAGGTCCAAGCTGAAGTAAATGTATTAGAAAGGAAGATTAAAGAGGAAATGAGAATGTGGGATGAGAGACATGGGAAGAAGAACATTCTCATGAAAGAGGACAGTGAAGAGGAGATCAAAAAGAAAGAGTGTTGCGGCCCTTTGGTAAGGGTTGAATATGAAGAAGAATGTGTGGGGACAACCCACACAAATGTGGAAGATAATGAGACACAAGTTTCAATGATAGCATGTGAATGGAGTGTATTATGTGAAGCAAATGAAGAAGGTATGCAATTATAAATTGTAAACATGGACGGTCCTAAATTTGATGAAAAAATTGGTGAAGATGAAGATGATTTCTTGTTGAAAGAAGAGATGAAAAGAATCAACAAGTTGTTGGAAGGATAATTGGAGGACAAACACGAAGAGGGGTTTCCAAAAGTTGTCATTGGAGGTAAAAAGATGGATGTTGCAATGAAGAAGAAAAATATGTTGGGACAACAAACAAGAATGAGGTAAATTTTAATTTTGAATTTAGTTGTGTTGGTTATGTATCTTCTTTGTTGAAATTAGAAGAGTGTTGAGAAAGAAGAGAGTATGCAAATATAAATTTTTAACTTCCATGGAGTAGAAATTGTAGATTTGTATAAGGATATAGTAGATTTTAATTTTTGTTTGGCTATACATATTTGGATGTAGAATTTGTAGAGGATTTTGTAGGTGAAACTTGGTGGAGGTGGTCGGTTTGTGGTGGGTTGAATCTCACAAGAGAAAAGAGGAGAATGTATGGTAGTAGGAGGAGAAGGATGGTACATAATGGATACAATTCCACAAGAGGAGAGAATAATGGAGTGTAGAGTTGTCAGAGGAGGAGGTTGATTGTTTTGACTAAGTGTTGGAAAAGGAGAAAGAAGACTCAATTACAGGTACCAAATTTAGTGATGGAGCTTGTTGAGGATTTCTTACAATATGAAAGGGTAGTACTATCAATCAATGCCACTTTGTGAATCCATATTCGTAAATTTTGTCCTACCCTAGGTGTCTGATGTAGGACCATCTTGGGGTTACTAGCAATCTTGCATCACCAAAAATATTGCTATTTTATTTATTTTTATTCTCAATAAGGGATTAGGGGTTATGAAAATAAATATTTTTAATTTTCAACTTTGTAATTTTCCTTGTGGAAAAATTGTAATTGTAATTTTGGATGAATTATGCTTTGGTAAATGTTTCTAAGGCATAAATTACAAAATATTATTCTTTGGCATCCCATTTCAAGGTGGGGACCAAATGGGGTGCATGTGTTTTCATTTTCAATTGCATACCTTGCATGTATTTGCATGTTGGTGCATATTGTTCATATTTGGAGCCATAAGGGCTGCTAGAGATCAATGAAGATGCTAAAATTGACCAAATTTGATTGGTCGTGGTTTAGGTGCCTATGTGAAGGCCATGTGGGAATTGAGTAATTTTACTATTTTTATGGTTATTTCTCCAAATGGAGTATGGGTTTTCCAAGGAGTTTCTTTTCTTGTGGTTTTCGAAAACAATAGTGGTTTTTCTTATTCACAAATCTATATATTCATGCCTTGTCATTTGGGAAGATGACTTTGGGAGTTTTTATAGGTGAGATTGGGTTGATGCTACCAGATTGAAGAGAGGATTTGAAGAATCCATTGTTATATATTTCTATTAGCATAGAAGACCATGTTTTAGGGAGCTAGTGAGCTCCGCATTTTAAGAGACAGTGAGCTAATGAAGTCCATGTGAAGGGAGCTTGAGAGATTTAGTAGAAAGAAGGTTGAAGGGGGCCAATGATACATTTTTTTTGTAGGTTTGGAGGTGTGATACAACAGCAAGAATATTGATGATTTCATGGTTTGATTTTAGTAGTGATTTATAATGAAGATTGTAGGGTGAAGATGCTAGAGGCTTATGATAGAAGTCAAATTGAAGGAGATAATTTTTGTATTGATATTTGTTTTTTTGTATTAGTCATATTTCAGATTACTAACGATTTTCATCAGCCCATATGGTTGCACAACCATTAGTTTCAGTTATGCTATGTAATTCTTGAATTTCCAAGAGATTTTGAATGAACAAAGAACACTTCTTGTAGATTTTTGTGTTGTTTCAAACCATTTCTAGGTTGCATTTTCATATTGTTGTATGTGAATGAGGTTTGGTTTCTTACTTCACCATTGAGGCTCCATTTTCCTTTGGGTCCTCATCCCTTCGTGTTGGTGATATTTCTAGTGGTTTTTGAATTGATTTGAGATTAGGGTAAAATTTGATGGTCATTTGGGAATTTAGATCTCATTTGGACCTATGGAATTTTAAGTTAAGAATCCCAAATATGTTTTTCATCTTGAATCTTGCATGAAGGATCCTTGGTTTTAAGAGATCTAGTCAAAGTTTCCAATCCCAATCACTTTGTTGGCTATACATCCCTTTGAGTTTTGAAATGATAGGACATATTGGGAAATATCCAAAGCCCTTTGTTTGTTTCTAGATCTGACATTTGCAAAAAAATATGAGCAGTACTTTTAGCCTCGATTAGACCTTTCATAAAATATATTTCACCATATATTTGTGAATGTCAACTCAGAGCCATGATTAGACATTTTGAGTAAATTTTTATATCCAATTTTGATCCTGCTCCTCGATGGAACATGTAATACGCTAAATGATCCTCATGGTATTTTTACTCCCAATTGAACTTTCACTCAAAATATCTAAAAGAATTTTACGTACCCATTGTTTCGCTTCCTACCTCATAATATTTGATGTCTTATCAAGGGTTATGTAGCCCAATAGGACCATTAATATTGAATTTCTATAATTCTTACCCAATCTTGGGTCAAAATCTCCTCAATAAAAAATAATGATAATAAAAGGATGACAATTCACCAAAACAAGGTTATTACTTATATGTCTAAAGTGTTTATCTTTCTTGTAGGTGTGCCATAGAAAAAAGGACCCTTTGCTTGACATGAGATAATTCATGTTAAATGGATTTGATAAGGCCTTAATTTAGGTGTTGTGAGGCATTTTATGCATCCACACTAAGTTTTAGACCTTTATAAATTAAATATTGAAGTCTTGTGAATGTGTTGTGAAGTGTTGTAAAGCATTTCTACAGTATTCTAGACTCTATTTAATATAATTCACCTAAAAATCACCCTTTGACACATCAAAAAGTCCTATTTTTAAGTGTTTTTAAGTCTTGTAATCAAGATTCACACTTTTCTAGGTATTTTCCCATTATTTACACCTTTCTCATGTATTATTGGACCTCTTTATCCGCTCATATGCTTTATTTAAGTGTATTTTTTAATATAACTCTGACACATAACATTAAATGGAATTTAATTCCCGACACCAAAAAACATGTCCTAGGTGGGAACCATTCACCATAGATGGTGAATGAGTCCACCTTGGCTCAAAATTCAAAATAATTTAAATTTTCTTTCGGGATTTATTCAAAATTATGCTTGATGTCAACCTGTGATGATGTATGAATGGGTACTAAGACACAAGCTTTGTATAAATAAGTTAATTTCACCTCATTTTAACATCCATTCACCTATTATTCATCCATCCACTCATTATTTCATCTCTCATTATCCATTCATCATCTATTTTCTCAAACAACCTCGGGTTTCTTCATTATAAGTTGTTGGTGTAATTAAAAGTGTTGTACCTTGTCCTAGGTCGTAATTACACCTTAGTTAAGTTTTATTAGGGACCACATAGGAGGTAGTTGGAGAATTTCCACTTTTGGTGGACTTGACATGTCATTACTTTATCACTTCCACCTTTTGTGGACACATCATGTGATTATCTCTCCACCTTTTGTGGGTGATCCACCTTTTGTGGTGATTATCACATTATCACTTTTCCACTTTAGGTGGAGTGATAGCTTTTCACAATTGTCTCATGTCATAATATTACGACACTTTTCATAATCTTATGCCCTTCTATGTTCTCACCTTGGCTATATAACCAAGAGGTCCCCTATGTACATTTGTCCAACATATCATATTTGCATTCATTGATAATAATATAGTCTATTCTTGTCATATTACTTCTATATCTCTTATGCTTGTGCTTTCTATTAGGCCTCTAGATCTTGGGTGGCTACCTTCATAGCCAATTCTTACATGGTATTAGAGTCATTGGAGTGCCTTTGGATTGTCATTTTGGAGAGATTATTGGGGGTTTCCATTTTTGGCCTTGTATTGCAAGTGCATTTTGGGAGATTTTTGTATCAGATCTAAGCTCACCATTGCGTCCAGAGTGTCCGGGATAGTCAGATTTTCCGTTTGTTTCGTCCTAGTTGGACATTGGAGGCCAAATCTTCATAGGTTTGAAGTTGGGTGTTGGCTGCCATATCCAGAAGGTAGCCATATTTTTAGAGTAGTTTGGGTCAAAATTGACCCTACCATCGCGTCTGGGAGGCCCGAAAACCTTAAGATCGACTGTCAATTTGTCAATTTTGGACACTGTCAGTTGCAAGCTGAGGCAAAAAAAATTTGCCTAAAGGTCGTATGAAATGCCAAATTGGTAAATTTTCAATTTTTGCAATAAATATTTCAGTTAAATATTTCTTCGATTTATCTATTATTTTGGGGCAAAATATTATTGGTCAACATAAATTTTGGTATACTCTGCAGTCAAGCCCACACTGTTAGAATTGCTTTCAGATCCAACATTCTCAATACCCTATTTCAAATCGTATGCATTGGCCAGCGCTTAGTCTACATTGTGTAGATCAGCGTCATCAAGCGGTCAATCCGTTCTCTAGTTATCTTTTCAATCGTTGGCCATTGTCAAATCCTCATAGTCCGATCTCGAATCTGCCATCAGTTCATCGGCATATTCCTTATGTGGAGCAGTCGACATTTGTGGGTACAGTAGATGCTTCAACTCTCTGACCTGCCCTAGTTCTCCATACTCTCTGTTCATTAGCCTTAGTCTACACCTACCACTGGTCGACCACATTCTTGCCCAGTCACTTGTTTCATTGTCCCTACAATCAGTGGTATAGGACCTTGGTGATAACAATACCTTCTCACCAGTCGATCATTCTCTTCTCAGACTAGACTGAGCCCATTCCTTCTGTCCTTGTCTCATCACGTAGGGTATGAGAATTTGTTGGCTCATAGGCTTTGTTTCCTCTATTCACCAGTGTAGGGTACATGTAACCATCATTGTCAGTGTATAAATCTCAGTAAATATTTTGGTTTTGAGTGCTCATTCTCCATCCCAGGTCAGCTCTTTCATCAGTACTTTGTGAGCATTGAAGGGAATATCGGTGGTCTCAATAAAAGCCAGGCATTCTTCATTAAATCGGTTTCTTTTCCAATCCACAGCCTACCCCTCTTTCACTGGCATTAACCTTTGATTGGTCGGTCATCATCCTCGGTGTACCTGTACCGGTCTTGTCACCTAAACTCTGCATCCAATCACCGTCTGATCCGCATCAATCGGTATAAATAAAGTTTTGATTTCAAACTTCAATTTTCTTTGTAGTGGTCAACTTAGTTGTAAGTTGACGGTTGTATAGAGCTATGGGGTCTGGGTGGCTCAGCCACCGGGGCACCACCCCCACTCCACCTACTCCACCCATTCTGTCCACCCTCTAATGGCGGTGGCGGGACTAAAATTTTTTTTTCAATAAGTTGGTCATATGGCACGACTAGGAGCGCAGATTTTGACCCCATTTAGTGATAATTTTTTACACTCAGTTAGTGTGAAAGGTCCTCTTTTAGGCCTTTTTTCATTTTTGCATAACTTTTGATCTAGATGGAAAAATTTTGCAAATGAAATATCGTCAGAAAGGTGGCGATCTCAACTTTCTAGTGGCATTGATGTTTCTTCATAAAAAAAAAAATTGGTAGCATTTATTTCTCATCAAAGTCAGAAGGTCCAGTTGCACTCCCAAGCTTGTCAGAGTTTCTCATGCAATTTTGCATCATGATCATGATTATTGTAGTTCTCCTCCTTGTAATGTTGTAATGCACTAAAATAAAGTGCCACAATCTTTTTATTTCAGTGTACTTTGTCATACTGTATGCTTCTTTGGGTTGATCTATGTATCCAATGTTAGTTCCTATCTACTTAGCGAATGCAGTAGCTAGTTACCCATGCATTTCGGTGAGATGGACTAGTCACCATATAGACCCTCCTATTTTGGAAGCACTCTACCTATCTTCAGAAGTTTGGTTCTACATCTAGAGACTCGGTGCATGGCTCTAGTGAGACTTGGATTGTACAATTTTTGCATGGCTCCAGTGAGACATAGATTGTACCAATCTACTATTGATGGGCATTCAGTTGATCCTCACACATTTATCTTCTTGGTTCTGACCTTATTCCTATTGTAGTGTGGATTCATCTATAGTTCTTCATTGATAGATTCTACAGTTACTCTTGAGTTGACAGATTTAGCTCAGTCACCAATTATGTGGCATCTTTTGCAATTGTACCTAATTCTTTCTATCAATGCTTGTCACAATTTGGCATTTCTTTTGGAACAACATTTGGAGGACTCGTCATCATCCTTGGTCTGCTCTACATCTGTCTTCACATTATTCTACTCTATCTCCTTCTTTAGTTAGATTGGGGACTCTTGGCATTGTGAGATTTGAGCAGTGACTCACCATTGAGGGGGGGTTGCATGGACTATCTTCATTCTCTCTTATGGGGGGGAATTTTTCCTCACTTGAGGTTTTATCCTTCCTAGAGCATGTTTCTTGTTTTGTTTCTCTCTTTTGGGGAGGATTTTTGTCCCATTGGGTTTTCTCCTTTTCTCCGATTGTGAGGGATTGCATTGCATTTGTGCATGGGTACCTAACATGTCTTTTTTCTCAGAACCCATCTTGTATTGTTTTCTTTTATGTATATTCTCCCTAAGTTGCAATTAAGGGGGGGTGTTAGTGTAATTAAAAGTTTTGTACCTTGTCCTAGGTCATAATTACACCTTAGTTAAGTTTTCTTATGGACCACATAGGAGGTAGTTAGAGAATTTCCACTTTTGGTGGACTTGACATGTCATTACTTTATCACTTCCACCTTTTGTGGACACATCATGTGATTATCTCCCCACCTTTTTTGGGTGATCCACCTTTTGTGGTGATTATCACATTATCACTTTTCTACTTTAGGTGGATTGATAGCTTTTCACAATTGTCTCATGTCATAAGATTACGACACTTGTCATAATCTTATGCCCTTCTATGTTCTCACCTTGGCTATATAACCAAGGGGTCCCCTATGTACATTTTTCCAACATATCATATTTGCATTCATTGATAAGAATACAATCTATTCTTGTCATATTGCTTCTATCTCTCTTATGCTTGTGCTTTCTATTAGGCCTCTAGTTCTTGGGTGGCTACCTTCATAGCCAATTCTTACATAAGTCTTCAAGCTAGCATTCTAAAGTATTCAAGGGCTGATATTACATGATTTTTTGCAGAAATCCAAGATATATCATCATTGTAAGGTAAATTTCTCCATTTTTGCATGCTTTATTCCAATATTTCATCAATTTAGTTTAATTACCTAAAAGGGGTTTAACCAAGGCAAACCCCCATGCCTCAACAATCAATATTTTTGTCATTTTGTGTTGTTTGTTTACAGATTTAGGATCATTTAGAGCTTTGAAATAATTGAAGATTGCATTTCTAAGTTTTTCAAGCCTTCTCCTCTTCATTCAAGTCAAATTATCAAGTAAAAGTCACTTTCAGACCCGTTCCTGACATTTTCTGAAGCAAACACCTGCAGAAGGTGGATTTGCATATTTGAAGCTATAGATTCTACCTTTGAATTTTTAGATCCCTGAAGGAGGACTGATTCACCATGCATGGTTAATGAGTACCATCTGTGGGCCTGAAACAAGATTTTTTCAGAATCTAGCTCTCTATGCTCAGAAACCTATTCTTAGAAGATTTTATTAGAAAAAGGACTGATTCGCCATAGGTGGAAAATGAGTCATTTCTGGCTTAAGTGACATCATCAATCAACATTTTAGACATTTCATATTCATCATGGTTTGGTCAGGTGCACACTTATTTCATCATTTTGTTTTTGTTTTGTATATTTCATTCTTTTAGTTTATCTTTGCATATCATTATGTGTTTTCAAACAAATCATATTTCATTAATTTTGCACATTTAATCAATAAATTTCATAGTTTAGTTGCATGTATTTCATTTCATTTGGTACACATTCCATCACACACATCCTACACATCTTAATTTGAATGAACCCCTCAGCATTTTTGGACCTAATCTCTCTCTCCTTTAGGTGAAAAACCTTATAAGAGATAGGGAGTCTATTGGGTCCAAAAATCTCCGATTTAGTAGGTATTATAAATTTTGGATGTCAATGATGATTTTTCTAGAGAGGAAGTTTCCCATGACTTGTAGAAGAGACTAGAAAGGTGCATGATAGGGACATCCATGGTTTTAGAAAGAACAAGTTCCAAGCAGAATGGTTTGACAGATCTGACGTAGAGTTGATTGGATAGGTGTTGACCAATTTGAAAGAATATAAGTGGCTATAGGCTTAGGTGTGGATACATAATTTTAAGTAGATAATATTCTATTTATTAGTCTTTATCCTTAAAAAAGGAGGCGCAATATTGAAACTAGAGATAACTAGGGATAACTAAGGATAATTTTTGTAAAGTCAACTTTTTTGTATGTTAACTAGAGTTCATCTTAGGAAAGATCCTAATTTATTTGACTTTATATGTTGGGCACACTAGGATATTTTAATATCATTTTAGAGGGAATAATATATTTTTCTACCTATGCATTGTAATTACTCTCTCATTCCAAGGGTCCAAAAGTTAGAGAATTAGACTAGAGGTACGATAATAGAGATTTTTCATAAATTATTTGTTTCATTGTATTTCCATAGTTAGGTGCTTTCATAAAAGGTCAATCTTAGAAGGGAAAATATGCATACCAATGGAGTTGTGTTGGGATTGTATAAAGTTTTAGACTCAAAAAGATGATAAAATCCATTCGGTTCTATCTATTGGATATTTCTTCATACATGCAAAGGTTATTTTTCTTGTTAATTTTATTTATGATTTTTTGAGGAATAAATTGTACTTTTATAGATTATGTTGAAAATTCATTTTGATTCATGCATGAATATGGTAATAAAAAAGAATGAATGTTTTCATGAACTTTGAATAATGCTCCAACATCTAACATTGTGGATAAATTAGATTGTGTGTGTCACAAATTTAATTGTTTATAGTTTATATCAAATATATCTCCCATAATAGATAAATTGGGTTAATTATAATTAATATATTTATATTTTCTTGCACTCCTTGATCTATCTTTTGTATTTTCTTAAAACTCTCTTCTTTTAGGATTAGATCTAGCTAAGAAATAAATAATTTCACACATTTTGAATTAAAAAACAACCTCCTTGAAAATTATAATCATATTGACTACACAACTAGACATCATCATTGTGACCCAACTCCTTAGACCTTGGAAGGTGATTGTTCTTGTGATCAACATTTTTCAAGAGAAACAAGGTGATCAATACCCTATCTATGTTGCATGTGTCAATTTTTCCATCAAAAATTAGTTGCATTGGATCTAAGGAAAAATTCCACCAAGAAGAATGCTTGGTATAGGCCAATATTACTAGGAGGATGGAATAAATTGTAGACATGATGAAAAAAATAAAGATTCAATTAGATGTAGATGAAGATAGGGAAAGAGGTATAAACCTTATATACATGAGGATGAAAGTGATGACGATGAATCTAAAATTCAAAATAATAGATTAGAATGAATAAACCCTAAAAGATGAATAATCGAATTAGATCAAAATGTTGAAAGTTATTTCCAAGATAGGTAAGATACCTAAAATTGAGATTTCTAACTATGTAGGTGAATTGAATCTTGAGGGACTAATTGATTGGATAAATGATGTGGAAGAATACTTTAAGTATGAATAAATTCAATATTTGGAAAGAGTGAGATTCATAAAAACCAAGTTGAAAGGACATGCTACTATTTGGTGGAAGGACGTTTAGTTAGATTAGAGTAGGAGAGGAAAATAAAGGATCACAAAGTGGGATTATATAGTGAAAAAGTTGAAAAATTAATTCATACCTATCGATTATGAGCTTGAACTTTTGAAGAGATTGCAAAACTAAGGAAAAAGAAAAAATCAATAAAGGAGTACACTACATAATTTTATAATATGATCATAAGAGCTAGACATAGTGAAGCAAGAAAAGAGAAAGTGACACAGTACATTAATGGATTGATGATAAGAATACAAGAAGATTTGAACTTGATGAGGATGGAATTAGTTGAAGAAGCATACACATTTGAATTAAAATTTGAGGAAGATTTAAATAAAATATTTGAGTAAAATTAGAGAGATAGAGGAGGAAGATTCCAAAGAGGTATATCACAAAGTGATAAAGGAAAGTCACATATGTTACATAACAAGAAAGAAAGTACAAACCAAAATGATGAAAGAAGTAATATTTTTTTAAAGGAGGAATGACAAGAGTTTCTATCATAATGACATTGAAAGAAAAGATACCTACCACAATGAGATATATCGAAGGACTGAAAAGGGATTTGATAAGATATTATTTAGAGGGATCTACTTCAAATGTGGAGCTGAAGGACATAGGGCATTTGAATGTTACTAAGGGAGTCCTAGCAAAATGAAAAATAATAATGCAATGATAGCATATGTGGAGGAAGAGCCTATTGAATCACCAATTTTAGTAGGGAAACCAAAGAAGGGTGAACCATTGGTGATGATGAGATATTTTATACAAACAAAAACAACTAAAAAATTGATGCAAAGGAAGAACTTGTTCAAAATAAAATGCAAGTCAAGAGATAAGTGTTGTAAATATATCATTAATAGTGGTCTAGTACAAACAACTTGATTTTTAAGGAAATGGTGAATACGTTCAAATTGAAAAGGATAAAACATTGAAACCCATATAAGATCTCATGAATTCAATATGAACATAAGATAATGGTACATGAAAAATGTTTGGTAAAATTCCACTTAGGATCATATAATGATGAACTGTTGTCATATATTAAATTCTAATGGATGTATACCATATATTATTGGGAAGACCATGAAAATTTGATAGAAAGGTGACTCGTGATGGGAGAACGAATAGTTACAGTATGACCTCTAATGGAAAAAGATATATCATTATACCTTAAGAAGAAGAGAGCAAAAGAAAAGTGTGTGTCAATGCTAGAATATTTTTGATAAATGGGAGAAAGTTTTTGGATGGACTGAGACATGAAAACATGTGTTTTCCTTGTTTCTAAAAATATATGACACTAAGAACACCGCCACAAATGATGAAGAAGCACCAAAAAGTGAAGTTTCCAAATTATTAACAAAGTATCAAGATATTATATTAATAAATATATCAAAAGGATTACCACCAATATGGAATATTAGTCATCAAATAGATCTGATACAAGGAGCCAGTTTTGTAGTGCCTCTTGTGTTACTGCTACTCTTATGATACTTTGCTATGTGTGGTTGATACTATTTGGATAATTTTTATGTTTGATGCATACTTGAGACTATGTTGGTGACTGTTTCACCATGTTGTTTGGTTGGTTGACAGTTTTGCTTATTGGACTTGGTTGTCTATGACACTGCTACTATTGCTTATGATATGTGGACATATGTGTTTGATGTTATGCTTATGTAATTGTTTACTTATTTTTTAATGATGATTTTGTTTAGAATATGGTTATTGTTTGAGTTTCAGGTGAGAGGGACGGTGTTGCATCGCTCATCCGTGAGCACCCTGCTACACTATAGTTCTCTCTCACAGTGTGTTTGGCATTGAATATGTATGTTATTTCGACACTTGGTTTTATACAAGACTATAGGTACTGGTCACCGACTCCGCCCGCATCGTAGGGTCTGAGCGTGCCCAACATACCCAATGGATATGATATGGTTTAGGGAGTTGACAAGAAAGTATCCCATCCATGTCTGTCATCCCATCATTGTTTGATGATGTTGTTTGTCAGTATCTCGTTTTGTTATGGTATCATTTTAATTCATGTCGTTCATTTTAAGTGTTAGTTTTAATGTGTTAATTGTTTGGTTTTGATACATTATCGTTATTGTTAATTAGTTAATTTAATTTAATGATGGTTATTATTATTGTTGAAATTAATTTAATTAAGCATTAAATTTAATTATTAAAGTGATTTGTGAAAATGTCGAGGATTTAATTAAATATTAAATTAGTTTGTAAATTTTAAATGTTCATAGGTTTAAATGAATATTGTATTTTTAATTGTCGATATTAAATATGTTTAATTGTAAATGGAATAATATTTTAATTGCAACATTGTTAATTTTTAAATCAGTGATTAGATAATATTGTTTATCTAATCATTATTATGGATTTATTCAAAATGGAGATTTCAGTGTTTTTGGCAAATTTGAAAAAAAAAAAAATGGATATTGTGTTAAATATTAAAATAAGGGTGAATTATTTTTTTGTTGCAACAATATGATTTATTAAAATTGAATAATATTATTTAATGTTAAACGGTAAAAACAATTATAAATGGTGAAAAGTATTACCCATAGTTGTTAATCTAATATTTTGGCGTAAGTAGGTTTCTAGGTTAAATAAAAACATAAAGATTTTTCTACAAGTAGAAAAATAAAGCTAGAAGAAAATGTTTGAGTGCCTCTCAAAAACAAAAAAGTGAATCAAGAAAAAGTGCCATCTATCCCTAGGTTTATCAAAAATTATAGAGATTTGTTCTTAATTATTTGGGAATGAGGTGAAAAAAGGAACATACAAAATTTCAACAAAGTTTTGACTGGGAAAATATGCTTGGTAAAAAAATAGAAGGAAGGATTGATTAAGGTTGGAGGGAGTGGTTGTGCAAACATAGAAGTTTTCTTGGCATCAGATTCTCCATACAACCAGCGAGGATATTCAAGTTCCATCATTTTCAAAATACTAATTCTATTTTGAAATGATTGGGCTAAGTGTTTACGCTACTAGAGCACTGAAAGTTACTCATCCATTTTTGGATTGGCGACTAGTATTTAGTAATTGCATTCTCCTGATGAATTGGGAAGGCATTTTATGAACAAAAAACATTTTTTTTATATAGCATTCTTTTGATGTATGTCTTTACTGCCTTAGGTCAGGTTATAGTTCGATTCTTGCATTTTTGTTTTCCCCAATCCGCTAGAAAAACTAGGTCATCATCTTGTTGGGTCAGGCTTGTCTTAGGTCAATTCCTTGATTCAAAGGGGATTGTTACCACTTCCTTTTAATCATTCCTTTGTCTGTGTTGAGCATACCAACCTTTGTATATCCTTTTGGCTATAATGGCGTTCACCCCTTATTGGCTCGATTCTGCATTTACCCTCTATAGAAATAATATTTTTTTCTATGAACTTATAGTTGGGCAGTCATACACCTTGGTTTCTAGAATTTAGATGATCTGGCATATGTATTTTAGTGAATAATTCAAATGGCATCCATTTTCTACTATAAAATTTTTCCTGAAAGTTGTTGTGAGCCGCACCCTCATACTCTTTCTCTCCATGTGCCTCAGGAAACTTAATTCTTTACCTGAATTTTTTTTATGTACCTAGGCGTCCCCTCTAACCATTTTAAGTTTGCTGCCTAGTGAAGAACGATGGGTGTAGTCTTAGTCTGAGAAAATCAATTTGATGTCAAGGATTTATTCACTGCGTACTGGTTTTTTCTTGGCGTTGATTTTAAAATCTTTTAATTCTATTGTTGCATCTTGGTAAGGAATCGTTCAACCCAATAGAGGATAGCCATTGCTTACTTATACTATCGTCCCTCTTAATGGGAATAAAAATTGATTTAGCATATGTAAAGGCATTTGAATTTTATTATTAGTTGTTGTTTATAAATTATGTCATTTGTATAATGATAGTAGAATAATCTTGATCGTATATAGTTTTAATCTATTTGTATAAATGTAAATACATATGTGAAAATAGGTGTGTGGTTATTTTATATGGTGTTGTATTCCTTTTACAGTTTTGTGTATTATCTCATAGAAAAAGATAGGAGTCAAGTACTATTTTCTTTTATACATAAATAAATATATAAATATATATATATATGTATGTGTATATGTATATATTTATATATTTAAAATTATATATGCATAAATGGGATATTCACTGAAAAGAGGCATTTTAAAATTAACAGAAGTTGGAAATTAAGAAAATAGTGCAAAATGAAGTGTTTATTTCAAATTGTTTTTATTTATATTTAGAATGGAAAAGGAATTTGTTTGAATTAAAGAAGTAAAATATAATTAAATACCTTAACGAGAAATTTGAAGTACATAGTCATACTATAGTTTTGATTACTTAGATTTTTATTCATTTAAATATTATATCATTTGGGAAATGAAACTAGAATACAATTTTATCTTTTAAAAGATTCTCTAAGATTGATATCTTGAATGTGTTTTATGGAAGGTGTTTTAGAATCTTGTATGTTCTTGAAGCTGATACTTGAATGTGAAATGAGGATGTTCATGTTTCCTTGTTAAGTGTGATCTTTTTCTCCTTGAATCATTTTCAATTTGATGAACTTTGGTATTTAGTCTTGTGGGAACCCATAACATCAAGTTATTTTCCACTAGGAGTTTAAGGGTGATTTGTTCAATAGGCTTCCAGAGGCAATGAGAAACTTGTTTTATGTGGATTTCCATGAATTGACCTTTTGAGTCGATTGAATTTATGGTTTCGTGATCTTGTGGGTGTTACCTTTTATCATGGTGTTCTTTCCTTGGATATGGCTTTGAGTGAGAGGGTTCATACCTCGCATATGCACTTGGGTTTTATGATTTTAATGTTTTTTGTGTTTTGGTACACCCCTTCATGTTGTGAGATTTGTTTCTAGGATATCAGGGGGAGTGGCTCTTCAAAGGGGGCGGTGCACAAAGGGACAGCCTGGATAACCCATGGAAGAGTTGGTTAAATAAGTGAAAACCTAATAAAATAAACTAGAGGGTTTGGGTAAGAACACATTAAAAAAAGATAAGTAAGATGCCTTGCCCATGCCGTTAGTGATTTTGCAAACTAAGGATGCGATAAGAAGGCCATGGTTGGAAAGATCACTACCTCGTCCTCATGAGAGGCTAGTGGTCCCTCACGTGTCACCCTATGGGGTCGACGTCTAGTGAGAGGAAACCAAGATAACCATATATGGGGGTCGACGCCTGTTAAGAGGCAACTAGGATAACCCATGATAGGGTCATGCAATGAAACTCTCTCATAGTATCCCTTGTTATTTCCTTTGTGTGCATCTAGAAGTAGTCATCTTGTAAGTAGTCGTTGAGATTGTTTTTTGTTATGATTTTGTTACTCTTTTGTGGTTTGGCCTCATAGTCATCTGCTCAACTATCTTGGTCATGGTTCTTTCTTATCAACTCCTAGCATAGGGGGTGGGCCTTCGGGTCCACATAATTAGGTGGAATGTGTTATGCACACCATTGGGTTCCCAATCATTGTTCACAAAGCGTGGAGTTCGTGTTGTTACAGATGAACTAGAGCTTCACCACAATTCAATTGTACCATGTTCATTTATGTAACATTCTTGCAATTGATGTATCTCCTCTTTGTACCAGGAAGCACTAATGTGCATATATAATCCTAATAAGATGTAACTTCATAGTGATGTATAGGTACATTCTTAGTTGATCAATGTAATGAATGGATATTATTGATTTTATCATGTGTTTCATATATAGATAATTCTCTGTATCATATTATGGTGAATGTCCACATGATTCACTTATCCTTTATCATGGTTTATAATGTAATCTTGGAATTTGTTCATTATCGTTATGGTATTAGTTTAGGTTTTCATAATGTCATCCCATGTACCCCAAAGGACGTAGTTGTTATCACAATTGTATGTTCACATTCATCTTATGTAATGTTCTTTCAAAAAAAAAAATATGTGGTAATTTGTTAGTTCTATTTGTCCTTTGGGTTTCACACGTTGGAGCGTTACAGATTGGTATCAAAGCCAAGGTTCACAACTCTGGGTACTCCAGGTTAGTTATACAGATTAGGTTAACCTTTGTGCTTAACTCTTGATCTCACATGTTCCCCTCTAATGTTGCACAGGAACATGCATCGGGGTAGAGGTTGTGGTCATGGAAGAGACCAAGGTGGTGGCCATGGATCCAACTGCTAAATTTTGTCATCTCCGATCTCCCAGGGTTCAAAATGTGAGGAACATTAGAGTTCCCAAAACAATTTGGGAGGTAGGGGATAGAACCTAAAGCAACCAAGTTAGGAAGGAGGGCAGTTGTGACACCTCCTTGAGGAGATTCTTGGTCGTTTAGGCCCTAGGCCAAAGGAGCAACAAGTGGAGAGAGAAAGAGAGAGGTCTCTGAGGTGGAAAGAAGTGTTAGCAAAGTAGGATGTCGTAGTGGTGGGTCACATGAGAGACCTGTTGAGAGCACGCCCTCCCACATTTGATGGAATTGGTGGAGGACTAGAGGCAAAAATGTGGCTGATCAATCTGGATCAATGCTTTGTGATGCACCCTTATGGTAGCAATAGTAAGGCTAGGTGCACCATCATGCAACTCAGAGGCTTTACATCCACTTGGTGGTGTCTAGAAGAGCAAAAATTGCACCTAGACATCAGTGTTGTGACTTGGGAGCTATTTATGGAGAGATTTAGGGGCCATTTCCTTTCAAATCACTAGAGATAGCACTAGGTAGATGAATTCCATGAGTTGAGACAAATGGCTATGTTTGTTGAGCAGTATGAGCATTGATTCTATGAGCTGAAATAGTATGCAAGAATTGGTAATGATGAGGTAATGTTGGTACAACATTTTGTTTGGGGTTTAAATTCCCAAATTAGTGGTAGAGTAAGGGTCTTTGAGCTGAAGATGATGGAGGTAGCTATTGAAAAGGCACGTCTAGTGGAGGTAAACTTGGACATGGCTTGGGGAGGTCACACAGGAGTGCAAATTGGCAACACACCTACATCTAGTTTTGGTTCTTGAGGTGGGAAGCCTTAAGCTACAAGCTCATCCAGGAGCCATCAAGCACCCTCTAAGGGCGGTCAGCAGTAGTAGTAGTCATAGCCTAAGCACAAAAATTCTCAATCTCAGTAGAGTGGCAGAACTCAGACCAGAAGAAATCAGAATTGGCAATGAGCTCGACAAGACTGTTTTGAGAAGCCTACATAGAGTTCATAGTTGACACCCAGTAGGGGTAGTTTCCAGCAGTCAAATGCTCCGTCAGGTGGCAGAGGTTTTGGTTAGGGTACAAGATGTTTCCCCTACAGTCAACAGGGACATATTTCCAGACAATGTATGTAGAGGAAGACTTCAAATTTCAGTCAGGGCCAACCGCTTCCAAGCTGATGGTAGGCGATGCAGGCATATCTCATCGATTTTTTGTGATGGTTGACAACTGTCAAGATGACCATCAAGGCACTGTGGTTGAGACATCAGGTGTGTTACAAGGCACTAGTATTTCTATTCTCTTTCATTCTGGTGCATCAGATTCATTCATTTCCCCTTCAGTAGTAGAGCATTGTAGACTGGTGGCAACTAGGCAAGGTGTTAAGTGGCAGGTCAAATTGGCCTCTGAGGAAAAGGTAGCAGTTGAATCACTTGTTCAGGGTTGTGGTTTGAAAATTGGGTTGTTGGTGACTACGGTGGACCTTCGAATCCTACATCTTGGTTCCTATGATGTCGTTTTGGGTATGGATTGGTTGAATGCTCACTGAGCTATAATATATTGTCACCACAAGGTTATGCAATGTGTAGATGATTCAGGAAATGAGGTTGAGACCGTAGGCATACAGAGACCCATCTCATTATGGATGATTTTTGATATGCAACTAAAGAGGTTTTTCTGTCAGGGTTGTCAGTTGTTTGTTGTGTTAGTCAATGATTTGGATTTGGGAGAGAGTTAAGAGGTGTCACTGGATGACTATCCTCTCCTTAAGGACTTTGCAGATTTTTTTTTTAGTGAAATTCTGGGGATGCCACCAAAGCATGACATCAACTTTAGAATTGATTTTGTACCTGGAGCTAAGCCTATATGTTGGGCTTCATATCAGATGACAACATAGGAAATCCAGGAGCTCCATTTGCAGTTGGAGAAGTTATTAGCAAAAGGGTTCATTGGTCCTAGTGTTTCCCCGTGAGGAGCACCTGTGATATTCGTGAAGAAGGACGATTCCCTCCATTTGTGCATTGACTATAGGAAGCTAAACAAGGTGATGGTGAAGAATGGTACCCTTTGTCAAGAATTGATGACCTGTTTGGTTAGATAAAGGGGGATTAGGTATTCTCAAATATTGATCTTAATTCGGGATACCATCGATTGTGGATAGTCGAAGCTGATATTCACAAAACTGCATTTCACACTCAGTACGGGCATTATTAATTCACTGTTATGTCAATTGGGTTGATGAATACACCATCGGTCTTCATGAGCCTGATGAATGGATTCTTCTGAACCTATTTGGATATATTTGTTCTAGTGTTCCTCGATGATATCCTGATTTACTTGAAATCTATGGAGGAGCATGAATAACACTTCAGACAAGTGTTGCAGTGTTTCAGAGACAATCAGTTGTATGCTAATTTGGTGAAGTGTGAGTTCTATTAGACTGAAGTGAAATAATTGGGTCATGTCATCTCTGGTGAAGGTTTTTTCGTGGATCCTTAAAAAATTCAAGCCATCATTGATTGGCCTACACCCACAAATGTTCCTGATATTTGCAGTTTTATGGGTTTAGTAGGCTAGTATTGGCAGTTCATGCAAGGCTTTTCAAGGATTGCACATCCCATCACTACCCTTTAGGGGAAAGGGAAAAAATTTGTTTGGTCATAATAGTGCCAGTTAGCTTTCCAAACACTTAAGGAAAAGTTGACTAGTGCACCGATCCTAGCAGTTCCCAATCCTACTAGGGAATTCGTGGTGTGTACAAATGCTTCCTTGGAAGGTTTAGGAGTTGTTTTTATGCAAGAAGGTCATGTAATTTCATTTGAGTCCCACAAGCTCAAGGATCATGAGTTGAATTACCCTACACACAATTTGGAGTTAGTCGTTATTGTTCATGCCCTTGTGAGATGGAGGCACTTTCTATTGGGGCGTCGGTTCGAACTTCATAGTGATCATCGCAACTTGTAGTATATCTTTACACAGCTAAACCTTAATGCCAGGTAGAGGAGATGGATGGAGTTTCTTTGTGAATATGACTTTGAGGTTAAGTACATCCAAGGCAAGGAAAACATAGTATCGGATGCTCTGAGTCGGCGAAGGCATGAGGTATCTATAGTAACTCTTGGCGTGGATCTGAGGAGCCAAATCCTCGTAGCCCTTCCCACAAATAGTTGGTATTAGGAAGTGAAATCAAAAATTGAGTCAAATACGGCTTTAGAGGGAAATTTTGCTAGTTATTCTTTGGAATTTGATAGGCTTGTGTGGTATTTGGGTCATTTATATGTACCTCTTGCAAAGGGTCTTCGTATCTTAATCATGACTAAGGCACATCAAGCTCCCTATTCTACTAACCCGAGAGTCAAGAAGATGTATGCAGACCTTCATTCATTGTATTTTTGGGCTAGCATGAAGAGAGATATTGTAGACTTTGTAGTGAGATGTTTGGAATGTCATAGAGTTAAGGCAAAACACTAGCATCCCAGAGGTCTCTTACAACCTAATCTCGTTCCTGAATGGAAGTGAGATATCATATTGGTGGACTTTATTGTGGGTTTTCCTATGTCTTCTCATCAACACAATGCTATCATGGTCACTATTGACGGGTTGACCAAGGTGGCACACTTCTCTCCTATTTGATTATCCTATATTGCTTCCTGTATAGCCAAAATTTTCATGGAGGACATTGTTCGACTGCACGAAATTCTATGAAGGATTATTTCCAATAAAGATCCAGTGTTCACTTTTGCATTGTGTACATCCTTACAATGTGCCTTAGGGACCCAACTAAACCTCATTTCTGCTTTTCATCCCGAAACAGATGGTCAGATCAAGAGGGTCAACCAGGTTCTTGAGGACATGCTCCATATGTACATGATGGACCAACAGCCATGTTGCGAGGACTATTTGCATCTGGTGGAGTTTGCTTATAATAATGGTTATCATAGCTCGATTGGCATGGCTCTCTTTCAGGTATTATATGGCCATCCTTGTCAGACCCCGTTGAGTTGGGACCCTCTTGAGGACCAAGTTCTGCTTGGACCCGAAATGCTTCAGGACATGGAGCAACAAGTTGCTCGCATCAGAGAGCACTTAGTAGCAGTTCAGGACAGACAAAAGAAGTATGCAGATGCACATAGGATCAATCGTCAATTTTTTGTTGGAGATAGGGTCTTCTTGCAAGTGCGTCCGTGAAAGAGCCCAATCCATTATGGGAAAGGCTCTAAGCTTGTGCCTCGTTTTGTCAGACTATTTGAGGTGTTAGAGAGAATCGGCCCCATTGCTTATTGCCTAGCATTGTTGCCTAGTTTATCATGCATACACGATGTGTTTCATGTATCTGTACTTAGGCCCTATTATCCAAATGTTTCTCATGTGCTTGATTGGAATGTGTTGCGGGTTGAGGACTGGAAGCTGGCACTCAAGCCTGTCATCATTTTTCAGCATAGGAGGCTCGTTCTCAGGGGCAGAGAAATTGATCAAGTGCGGGTCCAATGGGACCCTAATGATGAGACATCAACGACATGGGAGGATGCATCCTACATTTGAGAGTCTTTTCCCTTTTTGTTTTCTGGCTTCCAGGAGTAAGCCTAGTTCTAGGGGGGAGGATGTAGTGCCTCTTGTGTTATTGTTACTCTTATGATACTTTGTTGTGTGTGGTTGATACTATTTATGTTTGATGCATACTTTAGACTATGTTGGTGACTGTTTCACCATGTTGTTTGGTTGGTTGGTAGTTCTGATTATTTGACTTGGTTGTCTATGACACTGCTACTATTACTTATGATATGTGGACATATTTGTTTGAAGTTATGCTTATGCAATTGTTTACTTATTGTTTAATGATGATGTTGTTTAGAATATGTTTATTGTTTGAAGTTCGGGTGAGAGGGATGGTGTTGTATCGCTCATCCGTGAGCGCCCTGCTACACTGTAATTCTCTCTCATGGTGTGTTTAGCATTGAATATATATGTTGTTTCGACACTTGGTTTTATACAAGAATGTAGGTCAGGCGCTGACTCCACCTGCACCGTCAAGTCTGAGCATGACCAACATACCCAATGGATATGATGTGGTTTAGGCAGTTGAAAAGAAAGTATCCCCGTCCGTGTTTGTCATCCCATTGTTGTTTGACGATGTTGTCTATCAGTATCTCATTTTGTTATGGTATCATTTTGTTTCTTGTCGTTCATTTTAAGTGTTAGTTTTAATGTGTTAATTATTTAGTTTTGATACATTATCGTTATTGTTAATTAGTTAATTTAATTTAATGATGGTTATTATTATTGTTGAAATTAATTTAATTAAGCATTAAATTTAATTATTAAAGTGATTTGTGAAAATGTCAAGGATTTAATTAAATATTAAATTAGTTTGTAAATTTTAAATGAATATTATAATTTTAATTGTCGATATTAAATATTTTTAATTGTAAATGGAATAATATTTTAATTGTAACATTGTTAATTTTTAAATCAATGATTAGATAATATTGTTTATCTAATCATTATTATGGATTTATTCAAAATGGAGATTTTAGTGTTTTTGGCAAATTTGGAAAAAAAAATGGATATTGTGTTAAATATTAAAATAAGGGTGAACTTTTTTTTATTGCAACAATATGATTTATTAAAATTGAATAATATTATTTAATATTAAACGGTAAAAACAATTATAAATGGTGAAAAGTATTACCCATAGTTGTTAATCTAATATTTTGGCATAAGTAGGTTTCTAGGTTAAATTAAAACATAAAGATTTTTCTACAAGTGGAAAAACAAAGCTAGGAGAAAATTTTAGGTGCTCGGAAATTGAAAAGTGAATTAAGAAAAAGTGATTGAAAATTATAGAGATTTGTTCTTAATTTATTTGGGAATGGGGTGAAAAAAGGAACATACGAAATTTCAACATAGTTTTGACTAGGAAAATATGCTCTGGTAAAAAAAACGGAAGGATTGATTAAGGTTTGGAGGGAGTGATTGTGCGGATGCAAAAGTTGTCTTAGCATCAGATTCTCAATACAACCAGCGAGGATATTCAGGTTCCATTGTTTTCTAAATCCTAATTCTATTTTGAAAATGATTGAGCTGAGTGTTTACACTGCTAGAGCACCGAAAGTTACTTATCCAATTTTGGATTGGCGACTAGTATTTAGTAATTACATTCTCTGATGATTTAGGAAGGTGTTTTATGAACAAATAATGTTTTTTTTCTATATAGTATTCTTTTGATGTATATCGTTACTGCCTTGGGTTAGGTTATAGTTTGATTCTTGCATTTGCATTTTCCCCAATCAACTAGCCAGACCAGGCCGTCATCTTGTTGGGTCGGGCTTGTCTTGGGCTGATTCCTTGATTCAAAGGGGATTGTTGCAACTTTCTTTTAATCGTTCCTTTGGATATGTTGAGCGTACCAAGCTTTGTATATCCTTCTGGTTGTAATGGCGTTCACCCCTTATTGGCTCGATTCTACATTTACCCTCTTAGAAATAATAAATTTGTTTATGAACTTATAGTTGGTTAGTCATCTGCCTTGGTTTCCAGCATTTAGATGATTTGGTGTATGTATTTTAGTGAATAATTCAAATGGCGTCCATTTTCTACTATAAAATTATGCCTGAAAGTTGTTGTTAGCCGCACCCTCATACTCTTTCTCTCCATGTGCCTCAGGAAACTTAATTCTTTACCTGATTTTTTTGTATGCATGTACCTAGGCGTGCCCTCTAACCATGTTAAGTTTGTTGCCTAGTGAAGTACGGTGGGTGTCGTCTTAGTTTGAGCAAATCGATTTGATGTCAGATTTATTCATCGTGTATTGGTGTTTGCTTGGTGTTGATTTTAAAAGCTTTTAATTCTATTGTTGCATCTTGGTATGGCATCGTTCAACCCAATAGAGGATAGCCATCGCTTGCTTATACTATCATCCCTCTTAATGGGAATAAAAATCAATTTAGCATACGTAAAGGCGTTAGAATTTTATTATTAGTTGTTGTTTATAAATTATGTCATTTGTATAATGACAGCAAAATAATCTTGATCATATACAGTTTTATCTATTTGTATAAATGTAAATACATATGTGAAAATAGGTGTGTGATTATTTTATATGGTGTTGTATTCCTTTAACAGTTTGTGCATTGTCTCATAGAAAAAGATAGGAATCAAGCAATATTTTCTTTTATACATAAATAAATATATAAATATATATATGTATGTGTATATGTATATATTTACATATTAGCTGAAAAGAGGCATTTTAAAATTAACGGAAGTTGGAAATTAAGAAAATAGTGCAAAATGAAGTGTTTATTTCAAATTATTTTTATTTATATTTAGAATGGAAAAGGAATTTGTTTGAATTAAAGAAGTAAAAAACAATTAAATACCTTAACGAGAAATTTGAAATACATCATACTGTAGTTTTGATTACTTAGATTTTTATTTGTTTAAATATTGTATCATTTGGAAAATGAAACTAGAATACAATTTTATCTTTTAAAAGATTCTCTAAAATTGATATCTTGAATGTGTTTTATGCAAGGTGTTTTAAAATCTTGTATGTTATTGAAGTTTATACTTGAATGTGCAATGAGGATGTTCATGTTTCCTTGTTAAGTGTGATCTTTTTCCCCTTGAATCATTTTCAATTTGATGAACTTTGGTATTTATTCTTGTGGGAACCCATAGCATCAAGTTATTTTCCACTAGGAGTTTAAGGGTGGTTTGTTCGACAGGCTTCTAGAGGCAATGGGAAACTTGTTTTATGTGGATTTCCATGAATTGACCTTTTGAGTCGATTGAATTTTTGGTTTTGTGCTCATGTGGGTGTTACCTTTTATCATGGTGTTCTTTCCTTGGATATGGCTTTGAGCAAGAGGGTTCATGCCTCACATATGCACTTGGGTTTTATGATTTTAATGCTTTTTATGTTTTGGAACACCCCTTCATGTTGTGAGATTTGTTTCTAGGCTATCAGGGGGAGTGGCTCTTCATGGGGGCTGGCGCATAAAGGGGCAGCCTGGATAACCCATGGAAGAGTTGGTTAAATATGTGAAAATCTAATAGAATAAACTAGAGGGTTTGGGTAGGAACGCATTAACAAAAGATAATTAACATCCCTCACCCATGTCATTAGTGCTTTCACATACTAAGGATGGGTTGAGAAGGCTATGGTCGGAAAGATCACTACCTTGTCCTTGTCCTCATGAGAGGCTAGTGGTCCTACACGTGTCACCCTATGGGGTCGGCGTTTAGTGAGAGGCAGCTAGGATAACCATAGATGGGGTCGATGCATGTTGAGAGGTAGCCAAGATAACCCATGATATGGTTTTGTGATGACACTCTCCCATAGTATCCCTTGTTATTTCCTTTGTGTGCCTCTAGAAGCAATCATCTTGTAAGTAGTCATTGAGATTGTTGTTTGTTATGATTTGGTTACTCTTTTGTGGTTTGGTCTCATAGTTGTTCTGCTCGACTGTCTTGGTAGTGGGTCTTTCTTATCAACTAGCATAGGGGGGTGGGCCTTTGGGTCCACATGGTTGGGTGAAACGTGCTATGCACCCCATTGGGTTCCCAATCAGTGTTTGTGAAGCGCGGAGTTTGTGTTGTTAAAGATGAACCAGAGCTTTGCCATAGTTCAGTTGTACCATGTTTATTTATGTGACATTCTTTTAATTGATGTATCATCTCATCTTTGTACCGGGAAGCACTGATGCACATATGTAATCCTAATAAGATGTAACTTCATAGTGATGTGTATGTACATTCTTAGTTGATCAATGTAATGAATGAATATTATTGATTTTATCATGTGTTTCATATATAGATGATTCTCTTTATTGTATTATGGGGAATGTCTACATATGGTTCACTTATCCTTTATCGTGGTTTATAATATAATCTTGGAATTCGTTCGTTATTGTTATGGTATTAGTTTATGTTTTTGTAATGTTGTCTCATGTACCCCAATGGACGTAGTTGTTATTGCAATTGTATGTTCACATTCAACTTATGTAATGTTCTTTCAAAAAAAATTGTGCAGTAATTTGTTAGTTCTAGTTGTCCTTTAGGGTTCGCACGGCGGGGTGTTACAAGTTTTCCAAAGTGTCACATAGGATGACACTAGAAAAAGATGTGGAGTTAAATAGACAATTGTAGAAGTTGTTAAGGAAAGGATTGATTAGAGAAATGTTATGCCTATGCGAGGTACTAATAGTTTTAACACCAAAGAAATATTTTGATTTCCAAGGATGGATGGCATTATGGATTGTTTGAGTGGCACAAAGTACCTCACAAATATTTATCTAAAATATTTATCTAAAGAGTGAATACCATCGGATCAAAATGAAAGGAGATTAATGGAAGATTGTATTCAAGACAAATCAGGGTTTGTATGAGTGTTTAGTCATGTCTTTGGACTAACTAATGCACCAAGCACATTCATGATAATTTTTATTAAGACCAAAGAATAACATTTGTGACACATTAAACAAGTATTTCAAATATTGAAAGAAGTTAAGTTGTTGATAAACATAAATAAATATAATTTCATGAGGATAGAATTAGTAGTATAGTTAAGTTTTAACATGTGTGACACATTAAACAAGTATTTCAAATATTGAAAGAAGTTAAGTTGTTGATAAACATAAATAAATATAATTTCATGAGGATAGAATTAGTAGTATAGTTAAGTTTTGTCATTTATATGACAAGGATTGAAGATGGATCTAAAGAAATTAAGAACAATTATTGAATGGCCTAAACCATCAAACATCAAGGACATAAGATATTTTCATGGAATATCAAGTTTCTATAGGAAATTAATTAGGAATTTTAGTGTCATCTACACATAAGATATTTTCATGGAATATCAAGTTTCTATAGGAAATTAATTAGGAATTTTAGTATCATCTACACACCATTGATAAAAATGAGGGAATACAGATATTTTCATGGAATATCAAGTTTCTATAGGAAATTAATTAGGAATTTTAGTGTCATCTACACACCATTGATAAAAATGAGGGAATACTAATAGGATTTCAATTGGATGTCAAGGGAATAAAATATTAAAAATGAGGGAATACTAATAGGATTTCACCATTGATAAAAATGAGGGAATACTAATAGGATTTCAATTGGATGTCAAGAGAATAAAATATTTTTGAACTAATGAAGAAAAAGTAATAGAGAAACCAATATTAGCACTACTAGATTTTGAAAAAAAAAATTAGGTTGAATGTGATGCTAGTGGAAGTGTGATAGGAGCAATGTTGAGTCAAGAAGGGAGGGCTAGTAAAAATTTGAATGATGTGATGAGATACTTAGTCTATGATTAGGATTTCTATGTAATAATAGAAGTCTTGAAGAAGTGGAGACATTACCTACTTTTGAAGGAATATGTATTACATGTAGACCATCAAGTACAATAGTATGTGAATAGTCCATTTAAGTGTAATTATAAGTGTAATTAGAGACATATGTGTTGAGTATATTTCATGAAAAGATACATTTGTATTGAAGCCATTTAAGTGTAATTAGAGACATATGTGTTGAGTATATTTCATGAAAAGATACATTTGTATTGAAGCACAAGAGTGGAAAATTGTAGCAACCATCCAATTAATCACTAATATGCATGGAAATTAGTAAATAACATGAAGATAACATAGATCTAATCTAGGAGGAGAAGTATTAACTAAAAGAAGTAATAAATAAATAAAATAACATAATAATGTAGATCTAATCTAGGAGGAGAAGTATTAACTAAAAAAAGTAATAAATAAATAAAATAACATAAAGTGTTTTTACCTATGAAATGACTCTCCAAGTGCTACTATTGATACAAGTTTGTTTAAAATACTTGAAATAACTTTAAAACTCAAATCTTTTATATGCAAATGCAACAAAAAAAACCCACTCTTTCAAATTAGATTGATGCCATGTGCATAAAATAAATTTCCATAGCAAAATTCTCTAATAACAAATTCAAACTATAAAGGATAATGTGTGTAAATACGTAAATATATGAATACTTACATTGCAAACTCATCTTTGTTTTCTTCCTTGGTAATTTGATGCAGAGAGAGAGCATCATCGAAGTGCTATCTACCTTACCACAAAGCATTAGCTTCCCCATGCTACTCCACTAGAGAAACCCAACCCATCACACAAGATCTAGCAATATGTGGCCAACATGCATGATGGAATCCAATACACTATGCATATCATTGATGGCCTATCATGCCTATATGCTTATGCATTATGCACCCAAGCATATTTCTATTTAATATATAAATATGGAAGAGGATGTAAGTCGACCAAGAAAGAACTTATGAATGCAATTTGATGACAAGTATTGTCTATAGCAAAACATCCAATCATCTCCTTATGATATTTTGATAATTTACAAGATGGTTAAACAATATACAAAAGACAAAGCCCACCTTGACTTTGGGTCCAAAAATAAAATTCCAAGGCAATACCCTTTATTTTAAGGCACACTAAGAAGGCTACTCTATGTCCAACATGTTTCCTAAACCCAATCAGGCTACTCTATGTCCAACATGTTTCCTAAATCCAGTCACTACTAGATGATTAAGAAACCAAAGGTCTTATTTCCCTATTAGTTATTTTGCAAGCTTAAAACTCTTCTTAAAATCCAATGAAAAGTATAATAACAATTTCATTCATATTCATAATATATATACTCTCGGATAATAATATGAACTATTAAATTTGCAAATTTATTTCATGTGAAATAGCTCACAAACTTTCAATCTACGGATTGTAGTAGGAAGGGCAGCACTTTAAACTATCATAACTTTCATGCACCCTGTCCAAAATTAAAAGTCCACTACATCCTGGAAAGGGAAAAGAACGAAAAACAAAACTCAAAAGTGGTTTTTGGAAATCTCAACCACTTAAGAGCAGTTTTTTCTGCAATACTGCTCACTAATTACCCAAAACAACAGTTTGACAATAGGATAGCCTTGTAATTACTCCGAAGTAATGTTCCATCACACTACAAAATAAAAACTCTAAATAAAATTTTCAATTCTCTACCTAATCAGATGAAATTAAGCTTCCATCAAGGAATTCCAATTGTGAATACCATTTGATAAATCTTGTGATATGCAATGAGCAATATTTTCCATTCATGAAGGAATAATGACTTTTACCTCCAACTTTCTTCTTCACTCATGTTTATAATCAATCTTATATCCATTCCAAATATAATATTGGGAACATCCTAATGTTATTCCTTATTTCATTACTCCTCACGTGCATTTGTAACAAGTGCTATGCGCTAGCTGGAGTTAATGTTGGCCAAAAGATTGGCAACCAAACAAAGCATTAGACAGGATCATTTTCTGACATTTTATGAGTAGTACTTACTCCAAGTTGAGCAAAAATCAGAAAAAGAGAGGCAAAGTTATTGTAACAGTGAAATATAGAAAGTTCTTGGGCTATTTTGAATGTGCATAATGTTAAGTTCTATATAGATATTCAGAACTGTCACAAATTATGGGGATCATGAGCATGTTACTAAATAGGTCACCTGTGGGTAACATATAAAAAATATTACAACGAGGAGCAAATAAGTATATATATAGTATGCAACATCCATACAAGAAAGGTCATACCTTATATAATTATAGAGATTAGTCTCTCTTCTCTTTAAAGTGAAATGGTCACATGCTATAGAACATCAACTATTATGTTGAAGAAGATATGTTATGTCTATATGGGCAATTAGGCAAGGCAAAGGTTTACCCAGATTTTGCTCTTCTGATCATCAATTTTCTACAAAGGGATTGTTAGGATGAAGATCCCATGATTAGAAGGCTTACTCTCTGGAGCCCATATTCTCTCAAAGTGAAAAATTTGCTGGAATATATTGTGGGTCCTTAGAGAATAGAGCTTCAAAAGAACACTGACTATGTTAAGGTAGTGCCAGCTATTGGGGCATTAAAGATCTATCACATGTCTCCATCTACGTGTGTTGAATCTGATTTACCTGTGGTCCTAATGGTAACAATGATGCATGATCCTAATGTCAAGGTGCAAGCTGCTTGCCTTAGCTTCAATAAATATTAACCTAAGGAAAATTCAAAGAGAGGGAACTACTTCTTGGCAAGCCAATTGATCTATTTCCTTTTGAAAAGGATTAAGAAATTTAGTATATAAACAAATCAAATCTCTTGTGCTTATTTTGGTGGGTTCCGGTATAATGATTCATCATATGTCAATACATTTAAACTTGTGATACTTACAGTTGTGGCACATGAGAGTAGTGCATATGACATTGTAACAGAATTCAGTGAGTATGCTACAAATGTTGATATGCTCATTGCAAGAGAGTTTATCTGGGTAGTTATATGATCTCAATGTTGTTGTTGATCCTTCTAGTACTTGTGAAGGACAAGTATTGCTCTTGTAGCCTTTCATATGTTCATGCCCCCTAGTAAAGTTCACCAAACAAAATTGAAGACCATGAAAAAGCATTGTAAAGGGCATGATATAAAGTTAGAGAAAGAAATAGAAAAAATATTCTTTGGAACTATCAAGTGAAGTATAAATGTTATGAGAATTCCAAACCGTTCCTTATTCCCCAAATATGTTAACTGCTAGCATATGGTAAAAGTTGAATTAATGATCTTCAAGCATTATTGTGTGGGTATTGCAGGTAATTATACAAAAGTTAGGAGGAGTGAATGGTAATAGATATGTTATAAAAAAATCTGCTGACCAAATGATGGCTCTATTTTTTTGAGCATTTTCTTGCAAAATTCCATGAGGGAGTAATGTTGTCTACAGGGGTTCTTGCTTATGTTACTGGTGGTCAATTTTCTAAGTATATGCCAGAGTTCGATAACTATGTTGAAATAGGTCTATAAAACTTTGAAGAATATCAAAGTTTGAGCAATCAGAATTGGTATGGTAGGGGATATTTGTTATTCTTACGATGAAAATATTCTTCTTGACTCATTTTCTGAAGTTCATGTCAAGTGCTCTGCCTCACCGATCAGTGAAACACCAAATTCTTCATGCTTTAGAGAAATTGTTATTGTTATTAATGAAGGGAAGAGGCAGAGGATAAACAAAACACAGAGGCATTCAAAAGATATAATTTTATATATTTCATTCAAATCGTATACTATTTAATATCAAAAGACAAATACAGAATTGCAGCTCTTTGCATACATCCAGAAAATAACATGAAAACCAAACTCCCCTGTTTGTTGGTTTCTTCAAACTGTTGCAGCAATTTATATTCATAAGGAGTTGTTACAACAACAATACTGGCAGCTCTTTGTTTCATATATACATCTAAAAAACAAAAGACAGCTTGAGGTCTACGTATAAGCCAAGCAAAAAGAGGCAAAACAAAAACATTTAATTCCAATTATTGTTGCAGCATGGGAAAATATTAGAAATAAGATTATGTAATATCTTCATATCTAAAACTATCCTTGCAGAATGGTGGCGTGTGGAAGAGCTGGAAAAATCTTTGGCTGTAGAGAGAATAGAGTACGGTGAGGGAAAAGAATGATGAAATATAGAGATGGATTTAAGGTAGGTAGTTGGCATTAATTCCAACAATTGATGCTCAGAAGTGTGCACTATTTTTTCCATGTGCATCTATAAGTCAAATTTTAACTAGGGTGTAATGAAGGGATAGACTAAATGCAAGATAGAAAAGCAAGTTGAAAGGAATAAGACAACAGTTACTTATACTCTAAGATAATTTTTTGACACATGCTTGCTAATAACAAAATTATGAACTGACAAGCTGTATAATCCATTTATTATCAAACACAAAAAGATCATATATTCAATACTTGGCTAGATAGGCCAAGCTGAGATTCTCTCTCAGCAACAACGTCTTAATATGAACAAGACCCTCCTTTATGCCCTCTATTGTTCTGCATTAATTCATCATATAATTTGATAGTCACAAAATAGACCATAGATACTCAAAAAAATTGATGGAATTGCCAAGAGAATTACATAGTTTGTAGCTTGCCTATGTACCACAGAAGTTTCTCGTCATAACCCTGATGATGTAGAATCATAGATATATCACTAGATCCAACCACATTACAAAAATCTAAAACAAAGACATGACAGATTCCATCAGTTAATATTGTGATAGATTCCAAAGATTTCAAATGAATCGAAGTTACATAAAGTGCATCATTTCATAAGTTAATATTGTGATAGATGTCAAATATTTCAAATGAATCTATGTTCCATAAAGTGCTTTATATTATCAATCCAACTTGAACAAGGGGTGGAAGAAGGCAAGCATAATGGTAAAAGTAAAGCTAATTTTCCATCTTTTAAACCACCGCAACATAAAGTGACCAGATGAGGCATCAAATAATAAGACATCAAATACAACAGACACATAGCGTGAGTCCCATCTGTATGCCCTTGTTTCCTTGCTCTGAAGGATGCAGTGTAAAAACAGACACATTCCTCCATATTTTCCCACCAAAGAACCCTAGAAAAACTCCTAACTGATCACAAAGACACGTCCATTACTTGCTTTTGATTGGCCACCAAATTTTTTTCTTCAAATCTGTAAATAGAAACTTTCAAAAAAATGCAGTTTGGCAGATAAAAAAAGTGGACGCCCAGAAAAGCACATGAACTGTTTGACAAAGAGCCTCAAAAAGGCGTCATCTCATAGAATACATTACTTGCACGATATGCACAAAATGGATTTGGTGTAAAGGCTGCAGCAATTGTTTTCATTTTTCAAGCAAGTGCAATAAACAACTAAAAAAATAGAGAAGGAACCTGTGTTATAGTAGGTCAATTCCTCCAGTCTTCTTCCACATTTCCCCTGAACTCCCAATCTGACAAGTATTCCCCTGTTTTCTACTCTGAAGTCCACAACTATGATTTCTTTTATGGGCTTAGAAATTACTGAAGACTCTGTGAAGCTGGTCCATTTGCCAGCAACCAGATTTATATGCATAACAATTAGTGGATGTTTCTATTGTCTTGACTGAGGATTGTAAAGCTTTGCAACTCACCATCAACTTCAATTACTTTTTAAATCTTCACACCTCAACTATATGTCAGAAATGAAATGTTTGAACATGTGTGTCTATGGAACTACAATTACAAAACATATATATTATTTGTGTTGCATATCACCAAAAAAGAGTGTACATGACAATGGATGATGATATCCATTGTTCCTTTGAGAGTAGATCCTGAAATGTGACAAATTAATGTAGCTATCCATCGTTGGACTTGCATACTTGGAAATGACAAGCCATAGCATGAAATCAGTAATGTAATATACCAAGTTAGACAGGATTCTGAGACATTTTAGGTCAGAGATGTTCAATCTATTTACATGTGTTGTGTTATTACCACAGGTCGTGGTAGTTGAAAACAAGAAAGGAGTCA
Organism: Sequoia sempervirens; assembly: GCA_007258455.2. Taxonomy (NCBI): domain Eukaryota; kingdom Viridiplantae; phylum Streptophyta; class Pinopsida; order Cupressales; family Cupressaceae; genus Sequoia; species Sequoia sempervirens. The sequence goes on along the minus strand of VDFB02047397.1, from coordinate 108,173,278 downwards.
AGTGTCATTTTCACTGACTCTTTATGACCTATAGACTTGGTTCAAAACTTCAAAGCTACCTTGACCTCTCTTAAAACTAGCTATTGTAGTATTGATAGAAGTTGTATTATTTTTCCTATTTAAACTTTGAGAGGTGAATGAATCTAATAGATTTAAGTGAGGAAAACAAGAATGATTGTTTAATTAGAAACTACTGACACATACATAAAACCAAAAATTAATGTGATGTGCATGTCCATTGAAATTATGAAGCTAAAAGTGCAAACCAAGGTATATTGAGCTATGATACAAAAGCATGGTTGCATTAACCAATTGGTAGTATAGCATGGTTGCTAGGAACAAAAGCAATAATTTTGTAGCTATTTCTTTTAGGAAACCTAGCAAATAACCACCCTCTCAACTATTGAAAAAGGTATACAGAGAAAGGTTGTAGGAATTTCTCTTGATGTGTGCAACTATTGACACTGTACATAAAATATGATTGAAAGACTCCACTAAAAGCTTATTTAAATATTCATTTGTAATCGCAATTGCTGCGAGAGCTATCTTCACCTATAGTGAAAAGTAGAGGACAGACCATCTTCATTTAGCACATAACAATAAAATTATTTTAGAATAAAATAAAACACAACAAAAAATCATCTGGCTATGTACAGATTCATAATAAAAAACTCATTGAAACTATGACGAGTGACTTACCTTAATATTTCACGCAAATTGTGTCATGTAGTCAACAATGTTTATGAGGAAAAATAGGCAGGTTTGCAGAAAAAATATTACATAACCCTAACAAAGCAGAATTCTTTTTAAAATGATTAATGCTATTATGGTTGCATATGGTATGAATAGTAAGAGTTTCTTAGATTAGACAACATTGTGCATTGTACAATTAAAAAGCCAGAGAGAAACCCCTACGCAATGCTTTCAAGAAAGATGTAGCATTGCTTAAGAATGGTCAAAGAGCCAGTGCACCATCTAAGGTTTCACATAATCTAAAGTATTTATTTAGACTTTTATTTTTTTATTTAAATTTATTTTTAGTGATGTTAAGCTGATATAAAGTACTAACAATATCTAAAAAAAAAGAACTTATAAGTTATAAACTAAATGATGTAGAAAAGTACTTTGTATCTAAACTAAACGCAGAATTCATGGAGGATCAAGAAACCCTAGCGGGACTTATTTTCCCTAAATTCTATGTACACTCTATGAAGGAAGAGAACAGATGCATTTGACCCTGAGTTTTATGGGCTTTCCAAAAGGAGGTTATATGTGCTTTGCAATTGTAGGTGGATGATGTTTTCAAAGAACATAACATGATTGACATATATGTTCTCATTCAAGGGTTTTGCAGTGATGTGATCAAGAAAACGTTGTTTATTGAAAAACAAAAGTAAGAACTCTTCTAATAACTCTTTCTGCTCACTTTTCTTTCTCATCTTTTAGGAAGACATAAATGAATAGATTTGAAACAATAATTATGTCTTGAATTGGTATTGTTTGATAACCTTTTAGGTCCTGCCTCAATAGCCCAAGAGAAGCAATAGAAAGTCTATGTTTTGTTGCACAAAGATGTGCAGAATTGCCTAAGCTGCAACAAATTCAGTATATTTTCAGTTCAAAATATGAAAGAAAAATTACTACGGCTTTACCCTAAGTACAATTTGATTGTGGGATTAGCAAGGAGGTAGGGAATTTATTTGCCATCATACTTTGGCTATATAATTTACAACAATTCCTCCTGAGCAGTCCCAAATACAATACTGATGGAATTTGGCATCTGAATCTTTCTTTTAGATTAGTAAAAAATTGTCAGCTCACAAACCAAGTGGATATATGAAAGTGAATTTGATGAAAGAAATCGCTAATGAAAATGGTATTGGATGGAAATTTGAAATTTTTCTGGTAAGTAATTCAGCCACCAAAATCCCAAACCATGGCAAGCGACTTACCTCAATATTCTAGACCTCAGGGTCCTGTAAAGGGTACCTTTGCATGTTGTTCGAGTGACTTCACCCTACGCGAAGAAGGTGAATCAACTACACCGTTAAGGAAAATGCGTAGAGTTTACAGGTGCAACTGCCCTGGCAGACATATATGCAAAATATGGATGCTTAGACAAAGCACTCGAATTGTTTGACAAAATGCCTCAATGAAATGGGGCTTCATGGACTGCAACGACTACAGCTTATCACAAAATGGATTTGTTAAAAAAAGAAGACTTCAAATAAATGTTCATGTCCTTGTGGATTAACATCATTTCAGGATATGTCTTAATGAGCAGAGTTTGTAGGGAAAAATTTTTTACAGAACCCTACCAAATCAGAAATTATTTTTTTCCTAAATAAGATGCACAGGCTTTCAGATGGTTTGATGACACTTGCAATCTACCTTTGCTTGGAGAGAAAGATGCTCTATCCCTCTTTTGCTATGAGGCCTTTGGGTAGCAAAGCAATCCAGATCGAGGATATAACAAGATGCTCGTGAAATAGGTATGTCTATGTAATCTAAAAGTTTATTGAATTCACCATTATAGCATGAAATGACAACTGTCTGTATCTAGCACAAGCATGCAAAAACAATAGAAAAATGAGCACCAATTTGAAGAAAGACAAGGAAAAAAATGTACCTTATAGCAGAGTTTGGAACAAGCCACCACAGAGAAATGATATAAATGCACCTGACCCAGTTCAGCACATAAAGTGTATTCCCCAATCCTGCATAGCAGAAGAAGGCACAAAAAAATGAAACAATGATAGATCCTCCGGAGTGCTGTGTAAAACCAAAAAAACCCTGAAAACAAAACATCTGCATAAATTTATGATGCAAATAAAGGTTTTTTGGCCCTCTTTTGGAAAGCGCCCCGTGTAGCAGGCCAAGACACTTGTTCTTGATGAGCCTTGCACGCAGATAGGTGTACCCACACCTATCTTGCAAAAAACCTCCTGCATTCAAAAGCAACACATCCAAACACAAAATGTGGAAGCCACACACCCAGTTACAGGTCCATGTGCCCTTCCTTGAAAAAACAGACAAAACATTAGAAAAACAATCATAATACTTTGCCCTCTCCCCGTGATTGGCAACCTAGGTAAAATTATTGTTGTAAAATTTAAATCCCAAGGAAATTAGGCACTCGTCAATACAAACAGAGATAAATAGTAATTTTTTTTCCCAAAGCACAATTAAATTTTCTCTTTGCTCAATCGAAAACATTAGTCTCCTGCTTTAAAGGTAGGGACTAACAAGCAAACCAATTGGGTTGTCAAGTAACAAATTACAATGGCAATCTCATAGTTGCCATGCCACTATAGATAGTGATCTTGTCATTAATAAAATGTCATATGTTTTACACTTCGTATTGATTGGAGACCTTGGATTTTTGATAAAATAAATTCTTTCAATACAAGGTCACGATTCCCATCAAAACTCTGATCATTTCTCCTTAAGTTCAACACTTCAATTTGAATAATGCTACTATTTTGTTTTTAACACAAGGCCAACTACAGAAAAAGGGTTAAGCAATTAGTTTGCTTTCAATATTAACAATATCATGATTATATGGGGGATGACCCCGCAACGCAGCGGTAAGTTGCGAGCCTTCCACATGGGAGGTCTTGGGTTCGAGTTTGCTCGAGCCCCGTGTGCCTAACGCAGGGAAGAATGGAGGACAAAATGTAGCGCATAGAATTGGTGTTGGGTTGATAGTAGATGGAAAGTAATGATCGAGCTGCGGGCGTCAGAGGGTGGCATGGAGAGGCCATAGGCGGAGGCGAGGTGAAGCAAAGAATGAAGGAGGAGAGACGGAGGAAGAAGAGCCAGGGTATCGGGAGGAAAAGATGACGGGAGAAAAGGAGACCGGCAGAAGGGAGTCAGAGGAAGGGAGACGGGAGAAAAAGAAGATGCGGGAAGACGAGACGGATGACAGAAAAAGAAGAACGGAAGGGAGTCGGAGAAGGGAGAACGGAGGCAGGAAGAGGAAGGAAGACGGGGAGAAAAGGGAGAACAGGAGAAAGAAGAGGCAGGAAGACGTGGGAAAAAAAAAGTGAATGGAGGGAGGAAGAAAGTCGGGGAGACAAGGAGAACGGAGGCAGGAAGAGGAAGGAAGACGGGGAGAAAAAAAAGAACGAAGGAAGGAGAAAAAAAGAATAACTGCATGAGACATAAAAATTGGGGATGGGGTCCCCCATTGTGACCCCACTGGTTCATAGCTCCAGTCAAAAGCGTTCACCGACCAAAAAAAAAAAATATCATGATTATATTTAATTTTTGATTGATATTTATTGATATCTTGATGTCTACTCCAAGGCCCCATTCAATTGTCTTAATTTGGTTCCTCAACTATTGTTGTAATTATCTTAATCTATGCATGGTTTATGTTATCCTATTGGAAGAACCAAAACAGGCTAGGTATCTTTAAGAAGAATTATATTGTTCCACTATCTAGTTGTGCCCATTTCTTCATTATCAATATGATTGGCTTGTTGGCAATCATATTATCCAAGCCATATGCTTATTTTGAATTAGTGCTTCTGAGATCAACATATCCAAGTGTAAGATTACATGTGCTACAATCGTCAGACGTTTGCTACAACTCTCTTATCTTTAATAATTTACGCTTTAATTATTCCAAATTCCTACTCAATTTACTTTCCATTATACCCAATTATTTTTGGTAGCCCAAAAGATTTGTGTGCCCACAAATTACTTCAAGTTGCTGCTACAGTAAAAGTGTAGACATGTAGTCTACAAATGATTAATGCCTACTTTGGTAGGTGTTTTGTTTCCTAAAGATATATCTCTACATTGGGTGAAAAGTACCTAACCATGGTCAAATATGATGAGTGAGATCAAATTGATAGCATATATTTGATTAATTATTGACGAGGTGGTATCTACATGCCATGATTTATTTATGGAAGAGTCTTATACACAATCAATGAAATGGCTTTTAGAAGCAAATTGTGTCAAGACTCAAAACTAAAAACAATATAAGGAAAATTGTCATATTTAGCTATCAAAGTTGTAAAGTTCTGGTGTATTCATCAAATGTCCCATCCTCAACATCCTCTATTGCAATGGACTGTCTAAAAGTGTGGTCAAAGAATAAACCAATTATGAGATGCATTTGAACATGAAATAAGCTTACAACTTTACAGATCTAAAAAGTGTGATCTAAGAATAAACCATAGGCAGTCCATGACCTCACCCAAGGTTATTTGAGTGCATTGGATATAGATTTCCAAATGATGATAATGAATTTTAATGTCATTTATATCAATATGGTAACTTGAAACTATCATAGCATGATTACTTGATTAGTCCTTTGCTTCTATGACGATTTTTTTTCTCCTATCTTCCTGGTGTTGCTTTTCTCTTCTTAGAAGAAATGTATGCATTTATTTTCACCGGAAACCCTTCCCAACTTTTCTTAATTTCCTTTCCCCCATCTACTAGGTGTAAGCCAGAGATATAAGTGTGTGTGTGTCGAATGTGGATAGGATTATAATGTCAACACAAACCTTAATGAGATGGTTTACATTCAAAGTTTGAAGCAATCAAAACTACTATATTCGTAATACAATCAAACCTTTCAAATACGTATCATTGTCCTCTATTTCTAGGGATTTATTAAATTGTTTGGCCCTCAGATTTATATGGGCTCAAAGGTTGTTAAAATGACTACCTAGAAAATGAGATTTGATGCTTAATATGCAAGCTAAGATGATTTCTATGTGCAAATGTGTGTTGGAATGATTAGTGGTATGCTTCTAAATGAAACAAAATGATGGAAAGGATAATGGATGCAAAGATAAACGAAGGATGATGTTGATGATGAATGAACAAGTGGAGATGAGTGAGATGATATGAAACTAAAATGAACTATCCATGATTATGCATATGCTCAAATGCAAACATAAAACAAACTAACCTAAAATGTAACTATGAAGCAATTAATTAATCTAAGATGAGAATGCAAAGTAACACATGATATGAAAACTAAGTATAAGACTCCATGAAAGCTCCAAGCTCCTACAAAAAACATGCATGGTAACAATACTCAAAGTGTGGATGAAAAATGGCATTATAACACTATTCCAATTTGTATCTCAAAATAGCATTATAACATTACTCAAAAGGTGGATGATAAATGCTAAGGCAAGAGGGTGTATTTATGGGGTTTCTCAAGCATTTTGTGAGGTGGCGCCTATCAACATTCTAGATTCAAAGGAGAAATAATAGGCAGTGGAGATGAAAGGAATCAGGATATTGTCCCCTTGACCAAGGACAGCATGCCATGTGTGTGGAGAGAATCCCTTGACCAATTGGAAACATGCCAAATGTATGGGATTCCCAAGTGTGTGAAACAAAGACCCATGTGCTCCAAATTTGTTGGAAGTGTGGGGGAATAAAGTCATGTTTTTTTTTCTCATTGGTGGAAGTGTGTGAGGATAATTCTAATTAATAATTAGGCTTATTTATTCTCATGTGACCTTTATGAGTTGGCACACAAAAAGATGTAGAAATGTGCTCTAATTCTTAATCAGGATTAAGGAAGATTAATTAAATAAACATGTTTAGAGTATTTTGTTTATTTAATTATTTAGAAGAATGTGATTTAGAAGAATTAAAAGGAAAGTGAACAATATAAATAAAGGCCTTATTTATATGTAGTTGAAGCATTAATCGAATAGGTTATATTTAATTAACTGAATGTGATGACCGTTTTTAGGTGTATACATTTTTCCCCTTTTTGAAGTAATGTGTTTACACGTTGCTTCAAAGAAAATTTTGATGTTGATGCTCATAAAAGATTTCAATGCCCCAGATGATGCAAGATTTTGATGCCCCAGACTTTTGAATTTCAGGTATTGACGGATATATGCCCCCTCAAGAGATAAATCGATGAATGTGGGGAAATGAAATGTTGGAATGAGGTGATGGTGTTGTGATGATTATGATGATGATCCAACATTGATTCAGTGAGATTTTGATGGTGGAGACGATTTATCTCTCGAAAGTTCATTACAAGCTTTTTCTTTGAATAGTGTTGATTAATTACCCCTCCTTATTGGTAAAAATGGGAAATAAATCCCACCATAATTCCCTTCATTTTACCCTTAAAAGGTGAAAGTGGTAAAATGGGATTCATTTTTACATTTTGAGTTTGGAGAAGTTGAAGATTGGAGAGCTTAGAGGAAGATGGTGATCCCATACCACAAGCATTGTTCCAAGCGTCTTCACTAACCTAGTCAGCCTGTTGCCTCTGGACCTATGGTACGCTTTACGAGAAACCTCTTAGTCATTTTATTGCCTTTTAGAAGCATTTTGAACATCATAGATAGATTTTGTAGCTTATGGGATGTCATGTATGCACTTTCGGGTGAATTTTTTGTCGTTTTTGAGTGTTTTTGAGCATGTTTAAGAGTTTTTGAGCCTTTGGGATCCCAAATGGTGCCTCTTGGAAGCTTAAAAATCAAGCTTTCATGTGTTTTAAGAGTTTTGGAACCTTTGGGGTCCCAAATGGTGCCTCTTGCAAGCTTGAAATTCAAGTTTTTGGCCTCCAACACTGTTTTGGTGCCTTTGGGGTCCCAAGTGGTGCTTATTGCAAGCTTGAAATTCAATTTTTTGGCCTCCAACACTATTTTCGCACCTTTGGGGTCCCAAATGGTGCCTCTTGCAAGCTTGAAATTCAAGTTTTTGGCCTCCAACACTGTTTTGGCGCCTTTGGGGTCCCAAGTGGCACCTCTTGTAAGGGTGAAATCCATGTTTTGAGATGCCAAACATTGTTTTGGTGCCTTTGGGGTCTCAAATGGCACCTCTTGTAAGCCTTAAAAACCTTGTTTTTAGTTACAAACTCTATTTTGGCACCTTTGGGGTCCCAACTGGCGCCTCTTGTTGCCTTGAAAAGTTTCCATCCTTGTTGATTTGAGGTGGTTTAGTTTGTCATTTGACCCATTTTGCAGGGTGTGATTATGGAAAGCCCTCGAGGTGATGTTCGCAAGATGTCCTTGAAGCCTAGGAGTCGTTGATTTGTCATGTTTTGGATTGATTTTAGTCAGATTGTGGTATGTGCAGTGTTTGATTGATGTTTTGCATAATGATTTGATCTCATGATAGGTGAGAATCAAATGATAGAACTAGTGTTGTATTGACCTCATGATAGGCGAGAAATGATAATAAGATTGATAGCATATCGTCCTCATGATAGGTGAGGAATGATGGTAGGATTGATAGTAGATCATCCTCATGATAGGTGAGGAATGATGGTTTGATTGATAGTAGATCATCCTCATGATAGGCGAGGAATGATGGTAGGAGTGATAGCAGATCGTCCTCATGATAGGCGAGGAACAATGTGTTGATTGATAGAAAATCTTCCTCATGATAGGTGAGGAACGATGGTAGGAGTGATAGCAGATCATCATCATGATAGGTGAGGAATGATGGGTTGATTGATAGCAGATCATCCTCATGATAGGCAAAGAACAAGGGGTTGATTGATTGAGATGTTGATTGTTTTGATTGATTTGATTTGAATGACTGCACATTAGCTTGATTAACTGATTTGTGTCCATGATTAGGGAGATGGAGATGTACTCCAATCTCAGGAGCAATTCCTAAAGACCTGGAACATGGTCCGCCAGTTGTCCTCAGCCAACTTAGAGATTATCTCCCATTGTGGGTTGACTTCCTTGTTTGATATTCCACAATATAGAATCAATAGAGGTTAATTGACAACATTGGAAGAGAGATGGCACAATGATCATAACACATTTAATTTACCAACTGGAGAGATGACCATGACTCTAGAGGATGTCTATCGTATTCTGCAGATCCTAGTGATGGGAGAGATAGTAGTGTATGATAAGATAGAGTAGGGCGGGACAACTACATTGCAGAGATTATGCCAAGATGATCATGTTATAGGTCGATGGATCCCTTGGACAAAGATGATTAGTAGATATGATCCTTTGCCATGTGTGCTTTTCAGATTCATTAGTGGATTCCTTTGTCCTAATCGTAGGTCAAAGGGATTTTCAGCAAGTTGGGGTCATGTGCTATTGCGGATGACACTTGATGGTACTAGGTATGCCTGGGGCTCATGTATGTTATCCCACTTATACCGAGATTTGCACGAGGTTGTTTATTATGGGGCAACAAGCCTATCATGTGGCATCACATTACTACAAACCTGGGCATGGGAGCATATAGCCATCACTCGGCCCATGGGAGAGAGACATTGACCACCAGGGAGACCCTATGTTTTCAATTATAGTGGTCCACATTTCTAGCATAAGTTGGGCAAGGTTGCCTATTGGAGGCATGCTCTGGATGATTTAGAGACTATCACATGGCGCCCGTACTTGGATTGTGAGCAGTGGTCAGAGGATCAGCTGGAGATGCCATATATGTTGTTATCCTGCTATCTAATTGGGTAGACACATGTTGTGCTAGAGTGATACCTGTATATGTGAGTATGTCGACAGTTTGGATGGATTCAGGGGATGCCCTTGGGAGTTGCCCATTATGCACGGCGATGACAAGATGTTTTAGAGTGGGGCCCCTATGTATCATATGAGGCAACTTGTATAGAGTACTATACCTTGACCCCAAGTTTATGGGATTATGTTCTGTATATTACAAACACCTGGATGATCGAGGATTATTCAGAGTTCTTCCACACGCATCCCTTTCCTAGATTTACTCATCCAAAGGAGCCAGTACTGCCAGTTGATGGAGAGGGAGGAGATGATGAGGGTAGTGATGATGGTGGGGAGGGTGTTTGCAGAGGTGATGAGGGTGGTTGTAGAGGTGATGGTGGTGTAGAGGGTGGTGGGCAGAGTGATGGTGGTGCAGTGGGTGCTAGGGAGAGTAGTGATGGTGCAAATGACAATCATCCATTGGATTTTATAGTTTTGAGGCACAAGAGGAGTGTTACAGTAGCTCAGGCAGTGCTTCCCAGGATTCGGATTGGGATACCCTCACATTAGCAGTCATCACAGATAGCGGCTTTGCAGGCAGAGGTTTAGTCATTTCAAAGTGAGATAAAGCAGGCTTGAGCACATATTGTGTCCCTTCAGGATGAGTTAGGGAAGTGTCGGGCACATATTGATATTTTGACGACTGATAGAGGGATAGATAGGCAACAGATACAACAATTGCAGGCATAGATGATCATACTTACTTTAGAGAGGGATTCCTTTAGACACCAGAAAGAGTAGGTTGAGGCCATTGCCGAGAGGATATAGCAGACAACACCATCTGCAGGTACAATGGATTTATTCAGAGAGATCTGACACATTTCTCAAGAGTTGCAGTTTTACAGAGGTAAATATTATGAGTTGGTTCCTCCTGAGCAATAAGAGAGTTTTATACAGTCTTGTTCTGGAAAATCCCATTCTCAGAATGTGAGCATGGGTGTCACACAACCATTTCCTGCAGATAGGAGAGATCCAGGTGTAGGTCCGTCAGGTAGAGGAGGTACTAGTTCCATGAGAGCAGTAGTATCTAGTGGGAGCTCGACATAGCATTTTGTGATGTTCCTTGGGCATTGTGTATACACCTTTTGTGAGATTGAGGATGTGTTTCCCATGATACAGTGCCCTTTTGGATTTTGATGGATCTCATCCTACTTTTGGATATCCTTGTACACGTGGACATTATGACATTTTTTATGATGTATGATATGCACTGGTGATTATGATGCATTTGATTTCCCTATTATGATATGCAATGTTGTGACTTTATTTAATTTCTATGTGATGATAGTGAGTAGGCAATGTGATGAATGTATTTGTGATTATGCAATGCAATGTGATGATTATGGTTATGCAATGTGATGTGATTATTATGATTATGCAATGTGATGTGATTTATTATGATTACACAATGTGATGTGATGATTATGATTATGCAATGTGATGTGATTCATTATGATTATGCAATGTGATGTGATGATTATGATTATGATGTTGGAAATGATATGCAATGTATGTCCTTTATTATTTTCTTTTGTATTTTCTGAGGCAAATATCATGATGGAATGTATGAATGTAAATGATGTGAGAATGTTTTCTAACATATGTAAATCATGATGCAACTGATGTGCAACTAAATGAGAATGATGTTTTTTTTTTTTTGGTTAATGTCTATTGTACTCAATCCATTAATAATAGAGATGACACCATTGTGACATTGTTTCAGCATTGAAAAACCCCAAACGCACATGCAATACTAACATGAATGTTGTCTAACTTAACTATGCAAATCTTGTTTTCAAAAGTTGTCATTTATATTAACCAATTTGCCGTGCTTTTTATCATCATTGGGCCTTTAAAATTTTGAAAGTGTGTACAAGCATCAATGTCATATTTTAGACCAAGATGACCTGAGTACTACTTTCATGATGTTTTAAAATTGCAAGTTAACACAAGCATCTAAGTATAATTAAACTGAGATGACCTGAGTATTACTTGCATAAACAAATAAGAGTTAATCTTTTTCCTATGCAAAATCAGAATGTCATCAATGATACTTTGTAGCGCAGGTCTCGTGACAACTTGAATAGTAATAATGATAAACTCACAGATAATAGACAAAGACAAATCATACTCCTTCCTTGCTCCTCTAGTTCGATACATCATCGAGGACTCAAGAGATATGATAACAAAAATCAAAGTAGAACAATTTGAACTTTCGTGTTTAACGTGATAAACCCTTGAGTCAGAAAGATCACCATCCATTTGAAGTTTGTGTTTGTAACATTAGTCTGTCGACTATTTTCCTGTTGATTCAAGCTAAAATTTTATTTTCCCCTAGTGAGTGCAAGATTTTTCCCCCAATCCAGGGTGAGACACGACCATGATGACCAAAACCTAACCTAAAGACCTATCTTAGGGGCCTCGGGGGCTGATCAACAAATTAGCCTTGCCTACGTTATACACGCAGAGACCATGTAGTTCAACTAACGACATGACCAAGATTTACAAGACAAAAATATGAACATAGCAGACACCTAAAAGATTGACCTAAATGTCTCAGGGGATAATCAAAGATCACCCTTGCCTACATTCAAAGCTCAGAGATGACATAGTTTGAATAAAGACTATGTTTTGACCTTTTGAATTTTTGACCTATTTTTGGATTTTGACATGTTTTGAATGTTTTTGGGATTTTTGATTTTCCGACCTTGAGAATGTACAAGAATCCAATCCAATGCAAGACATGCCCCTAGTGTGATATGATAAGACAAACTAATTTTTAGAATGGGCCAAATAATGCTAGGGGATACCATGATACAAACACTGGGTCAAGCTATGGTACGAACATGGACGCATGACAAATGCAGAGATGAAAGCATGATGGATGAAGGATGCAGAGCAAGTCACGTAGCCCAAGATAGACGGAGAGTGCTTATTTTATGCAAGGATCCTATTTTCCAGGTTTTCACCAAGGTAATTTCCCAAAGCACCACCGAAGTAGTTTTCACTAGAGGACGATCTTTTTTTCTTTACTATTTTTAATCCTTTTTCTGATTTTTTTGGATTTTTGCATTTTTTGATTTTTTTTGGTATTTTTCTAGGACCTTTACCAATGCACTGGTTGAGCTAGGTGTAAAACCTTTTGAGATGCAAACTATTGAGGGGTTCGTCAAATAGATCCCCTTCTGGTGTGGATAATTGATATGCTCCTGATCCAAATACTGATACTATAACAAAGGGACCCAGCTAGTTAGGTTCAAATTTTCCCTTCTTCTCTCTATCTTGTTGATTGCAGGGATTTTCTTTAAAGACTAAGTCACCCACCTAAAATGTTCTAGGTATTACTCTGTGATTGTAGCTCCTACATATCCTTTGCTGATAAGCTTTTAGGTGATCAACTGCATGCTATCGACATTCATCCAATAGTTCTAATTCTTGTAGCCTCGATACTCTGTAATCCTCATCTAAAATCATCCCTTTAAGTGACACACGCAGGGATGGTATCTCGACCTCAATAGGTAGAATAGCTTTTGATCCATAGACAAGAGAATAGGATGTTGCTATTATCAGGGTATAGATACTAGTTTTGTAAGACCACAATGTTAGGTTTAGTTGAACATGCCAATCACATCCAGCTTTATTGACGGTCTTCTTCAAAATCTTCAAGATAGTCTTGTTTGAAGCCTCTGATTGGCCATTCCCTTGGGGATAGTAAGGTGTAGAAAACCGATGTTGGATATGGAATCTTTCACTGAGTTCTTGAACATCTTGATTCTTAAAGGGTTGGCCATTGTCTGTAATGATAGATTGAGGAACACCATACCGACAAATGAGATTTGTTTCTCGATGATGGTGATTAGAGGAACAACTTCAATACACTTGGTGAAGTATTTTGTGGCTATGATTATAAAATTATGTCCATTGGAGGAAGAGGGGTAAATCTTACCTACAAGGTCCAATCCCCACTAGAAAAAAGGCCATGTAGTTGTGAAAGGATGTAACTCTTGTGCCGGTGCATGTATCAAGTTTCCATGAATTTGACATTTGGAACACCTTTTGACATATTGAAATGACCCTTTTTCCATATTCAGCCAATAATACCCCAATCATAATAATTTCTTAGCTAAGGTTAAGCCACTTGAATGTGTGCCACAGATACCTTCATGAACCTCTTGTAAAGTGATTTCAACTTCGTTACATTCTAGACATTGAAGAAGAGTACCATCCAAACCTCGTCTATAAAGTACATCAACTATTAGGGTGTGGCGAGTTGCTTGTCGAATGAAGTTTCATTTTTGGTTTCGAGATAAGTTAATTGAAAGAGTATTGTCTTGCAAGTAGCTATGGATCTCTCCATAGAGGGAAATTTGAGGGTCGACAATATGGCATATCACTTGGGATTCTGGATCTTCATAAGCTAGGTTGGACACTTGTTCTACCATGAATTCATAACGTCTTCGTTGTTTAAGTATTTGCAAAAGAGAAGCAATGGTGGCCATTGCATTTGTAGCTTTGTTTTCTATTCTAGGAACTTGTGCAAACTTGATCTCAACAAAGTACTTTTTGAAATCATCCACCATCCTCTTGTAGGGTAGCAAATTGTCATCCTTTGTTTGATAATCATCATTGACTTGGTTGATGACCAGTTGTGAGTCACCATAGACTAGAAATTCTATGATTTTCCATTCAATAGCTATCTTGATTCCAATGATCAATGCTTCATAGTCAACTATGTTGTTGGTGTAGGGGAACATTAATCTGTAGGATTTTGGAATTGTGTATCCTTGCGGTGAGACAAACAAGATTCTTGCACCTGATCCATGTTGTGTATAAGAGCCATCAAAGTATAACAGCCACTGTTGTGTAGATATGGTTAGGATATCATTATCAAGGAATTCAATGTTCATTGGATTGTTATCTAACAATGGTGCTTCAGCTAGTTGTTTTGTTATGGCCTGACCTTTAATTACTTTCATGTCCATGTACTAGATGTCAAACTCACTCAATATCATGACCCACTTGGCTAACCTCCCTGTTAGAGTAGCTTTGTTGAGTAAGTACTTTAACGGGTCAATTTTGACAATGAGTTTGATGGTGTGAGTAAGCATGTAATGCCTCAATTGTTGTGTAGAAAATACAACTACTAATTAGGCTTTCTCAATAAAGGTGTAATTGATCTCATAACCATTTAGGGTCTTGTTGATATAATAGATGACTCTCTCCTTTCCTATAGAATCTTCTTGTGCTAATAATGCTCCCAAAGATATCTCGGTTGTTGCAATGTATAGTAATAGTGGTTTTCCCTTGACTGGTGGTATCAACACAGGCAGTGTCATCAGGTACTGTTTTAGTTGACTGAAGGCAGCTTTGCATTTTTCATCCCACTTGAAATAGACATTCTTGTGTAATAAGTGGTTGAAAGGGTGAGTTTTATCAGCTAGTCTTGCAATGAATCTTTTGATGGACTGGAACCTTCCTTGTAATGATTTGAGTTGGCTGATGTTTTTAGGAGGAGGCATTTCCATGATGGCTTTGACCTTTGTAGGATCCACCTCAATGCCTTTAGCTAAGACAATGTATCCTAAAATTTTAGCTGATGTTACACCAAACACACATTTCTTGGGATTTAACCTCACCTTGAATTTCTCCAATCGTGTGAAGATTTTTTCTAGAATATTTGTGTCCTTCTCTAGTGTAGGATTTTTCCAATAGATCATCTACATATTCTTCCATAAAAATTATGCATCATGTCATGGAAGATGGTAGTCATAGCTCTCTGATATGTAGCTCCAACATTTTTCAACCCAAAAGGCATCACATTCCAGCAAAAAGTTCCCCAAGGACATGTGAAGGTCGTTTTATCTTGATCCTCAGGTGTTATCTTTATTTGTTTGTATCCTAAAAATCCAAAGTGATAACATTTCATGCCCAGTAGTCAATTCTACAATCAAATCAATGTTTGGTAGAGGAAAACCATCTTTTGGATAGGCTTTGTTAAGATGCTTGAAGTTCGTGCATATCCTAATGCTCTTATCTAGTTTGGATACTAAAAAAATGTTTGATATCCACTTGGCATAGTCAATAGATCTTATAAATCCTACATCTAATAGCTTTTTCAACTCAACTTTCACCAGAAGGGTGATATGGGGATGCATCTTTCTCAGTTTTTGCTTTACCGTTTTTACGCCAGGTGGTAATGATAAATGATGCATGAGTTCTAGATCTATGCCTAGCATGTCAACATATGACCAAGCAATTTTTATTTGCCCCTCCTTAAAGAATTTGGTGAAACGAGGTTTCTCCTCTTTTGTCATGGATTCCGCTAAACACAGGGTCTTCACTATCTCAGTTGTACCAACATTGATGGATTATGTAGGTTCTATTAGCACTAAAGATCTCTCTTGATAGTGTTCTGGGAGAGTGTCAAACCTTTCATCTCTTGGTGCCTTAGAGAGGTTTTCACCTTGAGATACACTCTTTGTTTTTACTTTTTCCTGATTTAATAGTGCCATCAAATGGTTTTCACTATTAGACCCATTTCTTATATTTTTCATTTTACAACTGAAAGGTTTGACACTCCTTTCGTTAGGAGCTTCATTTTGAGATTAAATGGTAGAACATGTGTATGGATTATTGGAAGATAGGAATTTCACGAGGGCATCATCATTTGAAAAGGTGGGTATGTCAAGTGGCTCATTTTGATCCCAATCAATTAGCTCAAGATGCATTAAGGACAAGGAATCATTAGATTGGCCAAGGTCATAAGGTGTAAGCATCAGGATAGCCATGTTGTCAAATTGTCCAATGAGGTCTAAGATGTTACTCTCTTCCAACGTGTCTATCTCGCTCGAAGAATGATCATCTTCACTTGATTCAATGACATACTGTGATCCATATTCAAGGGGTCTAGAACCAGAACTTTGTCCTTTCATACATATTGGTATATACTTTTGGATTGCATCGATCTCTTTGTCATGGCAAGATTCCTCAGAGAGGGAGTCCCATTCATATTCATTGTAATCTATTTCATGATCCTCACTAGCCTATAGCTATAAGATTCTTTCGAAAACTCTTTGAGTAGCTTCCTCTTTTAAGTCTTCCCTGCAGCCTAGCCCTATTTTGTCTTTGGGATTCATTGTGATGAGCTATATTGGTTTACTAATGCCTTCTTTTCTTTTACCCAAAGGACCATTTCCCTCATATCCCATTTTTTTCAGGATTTTTTGACCTTTTTCATACTTATCTGTGCATATATGGGACACTAATACCTGTGAAGGTTCTTCATCTTTGTATAACCAGTTTAGGACATCCTTGTCTTTTGATTCCTTCGATTGAGTGCTTGCTTTTATAAAATATTGATCAAAGAGTGTGATGGGTTGTAAATATTGTTGTCTTGAGGTGGATGGTTGTCCATGTGACTTAGGAGAAGATGAAAGTTGTGATAAGTATGAAGATTGCTCAAATGAGTATTCCCCCATGCCCTTTCCTTTTATTTGGATCTTTTACAACTATTTTGATAAGGCATCAAGCTAACTTCCATTTTTGCATAAAATAGAGTCAACAACCCCTTTGTCTTTTGATTGAGCCCTTTCCTCATACTGTCTTGATGAAGAACACACTGGACTTTCTTTGTTTGTTGGATCAGAGTTGATGACTTCTCTATTATGTGGTAAAAAGGTATCTTGACTTGTTCTAAGTGCATTGCAATATTGGGGATTGTTAGAATTGGCAGCAATGGTGACCTCTTGTCCATTGAAAGGAAATTTCAGGCACTGATGATAGGTTGATGGTACCGCTTGCATTTCATGAATCCATGGTCATCCCAATAGTATGTTATATGTCAATTCCTTGTCTAACATCTGACACACTATGTCTTTGACGATTGGTCCCAGTTGAATGGGTAAGATGATCAATCCTTGGGAGGATCTTTCTTCATCATCATATGCTTTGTTGGCTTTCTCTTTGTGGTATATTGTCCTTGATGACAAAATTGATTAGTGCTTTGCATACTTGGTGCTCTTTGTGTTCAGTTTGGCATACTCAGTATTTTGGTGATCATGCTTTGGGTTGATGTATTTGAGTGCATTTGTTCATCACATAATTTGGTATTGATCATGTTAAGCTTTATGTGCAAATAAAAGTTATTCAGGTGGTATTAGTTTTCAAGTGATATCATGGAACAGTAGAATTCATCTTGACAGATTGGTCCTTCTTTATTACAACAGGTATATTGTTTCAATTGATCATTTTTGTTCATGGCATCATTGACAAGATTCATTATGTCTTCATGAAAATTCTATTGGTGATCTTCATGGCTATCTCACAATTCTTTGATTAGTTTGGTGCACATGTTAACATGCTATACATATATTTCACAAGGGTTACTGTATTCTACATGAGGTGGAGGTGTTTTTACTATTACTCAGTCAATCTAGTATCCTTGAGTTGGCTATTATAGCTTCATAAGCAATGGTATTTCTTAAGTCTTTTCATACCATTTCTTATAAAAAGTATTTTGGCATTCTTGGGCCTTCACATGTTATATGGATTCACATTTATTTATATTTTGGCATATGTTTTCTTGTGATATAAGTTGGTCGACATTTTTTTTTAAAGTGGTGCTTTAGCACTTAAAGGCTGACAATATACATTAAGGTTATCACTTTTAAAGTGATTGGCAAGGTGGCATATCTTTGAATATCGATCATGTTTCGGGCTTACTCATTGCACAATAGTAAACACATAGTCTTTTGGAGACTTCGGTTGTCGACATATGTAGTATATTTGGTTTTCTTACTTGGAAATGACCGTATTACTGTTTAATAAGAATGTTGGTTGTGTTGACTTGGACAACACACGTGGTCTATGATTTGGCACTCATTTAATGTTTCATTGTGTCGGTGACATGGATTTCAAAATGATTGTAATATGATTTACTTTGGATTTCAAGTCTCATTCATTTTGTTTTGGAGTTTTGATGAAGGGAAAAGTAGGGTAAACAAAAAGAACTAAACCCTAGCGCCGCCATCCTGGAATTATAGTTGCATATTGAGCTAGGTTATTGTGGTATTCCAAATTGGTTTTCAGTTATGTTGGTCTTTGATGGATGGCAAGATTGTTGGTGGTTTTCATTTGAGCTGGAAGCAGTAGTTTGGGCAGTTTTCATGAAGAACTTCAGGGATTTTATTTGTAGGTTAAATCCACCATGATAGAGGTAATATCTATGCATTATTTTGATTTTTCAAAGGAAAATATGGTAAATGGAGAGGAAAAGAAGATTTTGTTTTTAGTTTCAAATAAATTTCTTAACTAAGTTGAAACTACCTTGAACCCGAGTGTAAACTCAAGGGTTTCATCTCACAGTGGCATTTCATCTTCATATCATTGATTTTTTTCTTAAAAATCCTTGATTGGCATCATGATCAAATATTATGTTTCTTACCAGTTCAAAACTCTGGTTATTGAATGTGGGTTTTTCTTGACAAAGATGTATAACCATTTCACAAACATTGTATATGTGTATCTCTACAAAAACATAAGAAGAGAGTGATGTGAAGAGAGGAAATTGTCTGGACAAAGAGTATTGCTTATTGTGAAATCATTTTGTAAAAAGAGAAGAGTGGGCTCATATTGTTTCTATCTCTGATTGTATTACAGAGATTATAATTTTTAGTTGAGCATTATTGCAGAATCATTTTGTATCATATTGTAATTTTATGACTGCAAAGGATGATTGCAGTTATAAGGTTCTGATGGGTTGCAATATTTTGAATGTTTGATGAAGTTGGTGCTCTTTGATTAATAAAAGAGAAATTTTAGCGAGTGGTTTTTTATACCCCAAGAGGGTTTTTCAACTCAGTAAATCTTTGTGTTATGTGATTTTATTTGTCTCTCATTCTGTTTCATGTTAATGTGCTCATTCAATCAATGCTCTAATACTTTTAGTATGCTCAAAAGTTTCTTATTTCAAAAGTTTGTCATGCAAAGTTAAAAAGTCTTATGTTAAGTAAATTAAAAGTGCATTGGGAAAAGTTGTTCTATTACAAAAGCACATACAAGGTTGTTCACACTCTAATTGAACAATATAATATGATGGATATGATCATTCTTCTTACCAAAGACTAATTTCTTCCATGTTGTCTCTGGATCAAGTATGAGTACATATAGATGAGGTAATTGAGCCACTTTCAATGTGTTAGGTTTTTTCCAAGACTCATAATTGTCCTTAGTCATAATGACTGTAGAAGGATGAGTTGCATAAACCATGATTACAATAATGATACACTTCTCAAATGATGAAATATGAGATCAATACATGAATTGAGGTTAAAATGAAGTGCAATTATCAAAATAACACCCTCCCAACTATCAAAATATCTAAGTAATCTCTAGGATACCCACCAAGAATGAAATAAAATTATAATATACTTGGACAAAAATAGGAAAAAGTGCATGAATGGCTAGATAGATCTCCCTAATACCTTTCCAACACTGCAAGAATCATGAAAATCAAAGATTGTGGCAAAAATTTATGAGCTTGAAAGCCAAAATACAAGATTTGACTTCAAATTTCAATCAACAATAAATAATACAAAATAGTTTTTTTGAAAAATAACCTACACCACTAGAAAATTCATAGAGTCATCTTTCCAATGATATCTCATTTTTAAAAATGGTCTCTTATATTGCAAGTTATAGTGATTTAAAAAAATGCCCTATTAGGGCATATGAGGACCAAATTTGGGCATTGGTGGCTAACTGACAGTCACTGATGTGACATATCATTGGGTTATGTGCTATAATTTATTTTAAAAGTTTATGCCACCATCATTGGAGGCATGTTGGTGGTGTGGAAATGGTGGCCTTTGGTGTGCCACCTGCTAGCACTCGAGGCTTTATGTTGGTGTAAATACAATCTTATACCTAGTTAATTCATTACTAGGGGACTTATTTACATGTTAAGTTTACTTAGGTCCTAGGAAGGAATCTTTCTAGAAGGTGTTATTTTTCATTAGATCTCATCTTATCTTTTGACTTATAACACATGTGTCCTAGTTAGTTGTGATATGTTTTCACATGACATAGGATTAAGATACTTGTTATAATTTTTTTTAATCCTATGTTTCACCTTGGCTATACAACCAAGTGGTCTCATATGTAAAGCATATTGTCATAACATATTCTTGGATAATAAATTTCATTGCAATCTTGAGAATTGCATATTGATCTCTCTTGTACTTCCATGATGTTCCTAGATCTTGGGTGGTTGTAATCTTCAGCCAAATCTTGCATGGTGTAGAGTTATTCTATACCAACTCTTACATGGTATCAAAGCTTGTTGGATTGATTTGTGTTAGTCTTTATTGAGAAATATAAGTTGAAAATCTTGGTGGATCTTGAAAATTTGAGTATGCTCTTTTTTTGCATCGAATGATGATCTAGAGAATCAAAAAAGCTTGAAATAAATACTAGATTTGGGGGTTTCTTCTTTGTGGCCTTGTATTACAAGTTCAAATTGGAGCTTGTTGGTGCAAATCTAAGCTCACCATTAAGATCAGAGGGTTTGAAAAAGTCAATTTTTCCTTTTGTTTTGTCTAAATTAGATATATGAGGCTAGATCTATGAGGGTTTGAAGTTGAAGTGTGGTTGCTAGATCTAGAAGGTAGCTACAATTTTGGAGAATTTTGGGTAAAAACCAACCATACCATCATGTCCAAGAGGCCCAAAAACCCCAAGATCAATCGTCAAATCATGAAAATTTGAGCACTTTACCCAAATCCTAAGGAAAAAATATCCCCTATTTGGGTGTGCGGTTGCCATCATTGTTGCGGTATGATTTCAAAAAAATATATTTGGTGAACTTTTTTTGAAAAAAATTATTATAGTTTGTCATTAAATTTTAAAAAATAATAATAATTTTGAAAAAAAAGGGGGAGCAAACAATTTCTGCAGATCTTATCCATAGGTCGCACCCTACAGATTTGTAAGGTACCAACCTCACAGAATGTGCCATGTGGTGCTATGTCATAGGTGACATGCCTTATCAACCTGTGTAACCACACATTGTCAGCAGTCAGTCAGTAAATATTAAATTAGTGACCCATAAATAAATCCAATGAACACAAAAAATCTCTCTCAGTGAATATTCGTGAAATATTTTGTCATCAGCATATTCTAACAGCATCACAAAATATTCTTCAACATATACCATTTAGGAGCACATTTTGTCAGACCAAGGGCATATTCTATTTTGATGGGCACGAGACCATAAAATTTAATCCCATAATATGTTGTTGTTAGCCTGCATCAGTAGTGACATCAGCGCCCTTTTGAAAAAATTTCCCCCCTCTCTATTGGAGCTTTTGAATTTGTAGTCTAACTTCGAAGGACCATAACTTGCTCATACAACCTCCTTTTTTCAAATATTTATTTATTTATTTAAGGTACAATTTCACACTCTTTGCAGTGGTACAATCATTTTTTGATTTTGGTGTCTGGTTTTTACAGAAATTGCAGATTCCCATAAGTGTTGCTAAGCCATTCTCATTTTCAAAACTTATGGGGATCTTTTCTTGCTCCTATGGTAACATTTTTGAGTGAATTTATTTTTGAAAGTGCATAATTTTTCATATAATTTCCAATGTTGTAATCAATTTGACCTCATCTATTGTAATTTTTTTACTTTGAGCTTGTGGCCAAATTTGGCAATTTGTATGCACTAATATCAAGTCCACTTTATTGTTGTTGGAAAGTGGCACATGTAACCACACTAAGTATAAAGTACCACATGTCATATCTTTCATGGGGGATTTCTTGATTGAGTAATTTTATTTTTTTTGGGAGGGAAAGGGGGTAATCTTGTTGTGGTTGATTGCTTTCTTTTGCTTGGTTTGTGTTCTTGCAGTTGGGAAATCTAAAATTAAACTCCTAACTCCATATAATTATGCTACATGGAGAAAATTTGTATAGAATTATCTCATGTTGAAAGGTCTAATAGTCTATCTAAAGGAAACCATTCCTCAACCTACTGATGCTAAAGAATTGGAAAAATGGGAGCTTGATTGTGAGAAAACACTTGGATGTATATGTTCACTAGTCTCATTTGATTTACAATTTTATGTTGAATCATGCAAAAAACCTAAAGAGGCTTGGGAGGCTTTTGAAAAATTATATGGTAAAATAGATAAGATTAGGGGATATCAGATTGATAATGATTTGATGAATCTTGATCATAAATTTTTTGACCACATCCAAGACCATATCTCCAAAGTTAAGCAACTAAGAACACAACTGAAAGATTGCAACATTGATAAGGATGATTTACAAATGATTTTGAATGTGTTATCCAATCTTGTTCCTGAGTATTCGATGTTTGTTTCTAGTTGTCATACACTTCGAATTTCTATGGGAGCATCATATGTTGATCCTAAGTTTGATGACTTTGCAAATTTCCTAATCCAAGAGGAAGCTAAGTTAACTAATATGGGTCGAATCAAGTCTTCCAAGTCACAAGAATTGTTGGATAGTGAGTCTAAGGTAAAGAAAGAATCAAGGAATCTTGATAAGAAGAAAAAGAATAAGACATATAAGGCATAAAAATCATCTCCCTCTAAAGGGGAATCATCTAAGAAGGAGAAACTTGTATGTGCATATTGCAAGAAATTAGGGCATGATGAACGTCAATGTTATTCAAAATAGATTGATGAATTGAAGCATATTCTTAAGAAGGCTCAAAGCAATTTGTCTTCATCATCAAAGGGTTCATCTTCTTATTCTCTTTAAATTATATTAAACACAAGGGGAAATCACTTGTTACAGTTTCAAATTCTAAGTTAGAGAGGTGGATACTTGATTTAGGAGCCTCACATCACATGGCTTCATCAAATAGTATGTTCTCTCCATTTGATACATGTTCATCACCACACATCCTAATGGCTAACAACACACATGTGTGTGTTTGTGGGAAGGGATTCATTGACATGGATGATGGAGCATTCAATGATGTTCTTTGTGTGCCTTTATTGTTAATCAATATCCTTTCTATCAAATCACACATGGTGGAGTAGGAAAGAGTGTTGAGTTCACACCATATTCTATCATAATCTAAGATTTGCAAAGTAGAGATATAGTTGTAGTTGGGGAGGTTGATCACCAATCTTGAGTCTACACCTTCTCACATTTTTATCCTACTATTGATTTGGAAAATGTTCACATTGAGGCATCTTGTGAGGACACTTTTGAGGAGATTCAGTATGGTCATTTTTGTTGCCATCAATTTTTAACCCCTCTTTTAAAAAGTTCCTTCTAAAGTACAAATCAATAAAAAAGGGGTGTTTTTTGACCATAAGCTAGGTTGTAAAATTGTGTTGGTTTCTGACTCGTTTTTTAAACCCAAGCATTTTTTCAATGATCATTAGTCTAACGATTGTGAATTCACCTATGGGACACAAATATTGCGAAAGTACATCACTTTCAACAATTAAGTAGGCAAGATGGCTATTGTAATTAGAATTTCACAAATTGTTAAAACCTTTGTCAGTCCCAACAGGGTTTCCAAAACTCATATTTTCCCAATATCATAATTTATCAAGTCACAACATCCTGCTCAAATCATTTCATGTAAAGATAATGAGCAAATCAAAATATTAAGTTCATTCAAAAGGGTGACATATGAACAGGTTTCTTTAACCTTGGCGGACTCCAAAAAAATTTCAAAACCTTTTCAGATGCATTCACCAATATATTTTGGGGACTCAAATATGTTTGTTTCTGAGGAAGAAAATACACAAAAGAAGATTGCTCACAAAGAAATCTAGCTTTTCATACATATTCCATACAAGTAAACAGAAGAAATTGTAGACAATTAGAATAAAACAAATAAAGATATCCATGATGCAAAGTAATTGAAAAGCCAAAAAGATATATATTACTTATATGTATCAATAAAAATTTGTATTACATTTCCAAAAAGGGGTGATTGTTATAACAGGGGCCTTCAAGCACAAAGGGTAAATATGATAATAC
Organism: Sequoia sempervirens; assembly: GCA_007258455.2. Lineage (NCBI taxonomy): Eukaryota > Viridiplantae > Streptophyta > Pinopsida > Cupressales > Cupressaceae > Sequoia > Sequoia sempervirens. The sequence goes on along the minus strand of VDFB02047397.1, from coordinate 108,148,769 downwards.
AGATGGCCTCAATCACCTCCTACATTCAGTCAATCTATGTACTACATTCACTCAATCTATGTAGGGGAGAAAATATTTTCATTAAACTCCACATAATGAGTGAGCATCTTCATGTTGTTGTTTTCAAGGCCAACACACATTAGAGTAATAGCTTGGTTGACCCTTTCATTTTGTAGCGCATAGAAGATATAGATAGCACCTAATTAGGCCTACATGAGGGTGAACCGAAATCCTTTTCAATGCATCTTCCACATTCTATAGGAACCGTGGATGAACCAGACACTGAGCAATCCACAAATCCCATCCAAATAGTCCAAAAGTGTGTACAATATTATACAGGAAATTCTCAAGCAAGGTGGCATTATGAACATGCACTTGTCTGAGGAAGTGCTCACAAATCACCTTACCGATAACTTCTTCCTCCACATCATTGTAGATGATGAATACTTCCCTTAGCTAATCATACACTAGCCTGTGAATAGGACCATATTCAACGCCTTCTAAAAATATGAAGTCACTCTCCACAACTATCTCATTCGACAAGCTTGACATGCTTGAAGAGGTAATTAACATTATGCATAATGAATGGGATGGATTGCATTTATAGAATGATAGGGGAAAAATGGCAGAGACTTGTTTGAAGCAATAAATGTCAAAGTACACACAAATTACTTAAACTTAATTAATTCAAGTGTGGCAATGTAATGGAGATATTGTTAATTGGATTCAAGTAGCCCTCAACATTTAAGGAGCTACATAGAATGATCTAGGTGGCATACCAACAGTCATGGAGAAATTAAGGTGGTGATCAATTCACACAAAGTAAGCCACACGGTCTTCTTATATCAAGTGATGGTTCATCCTCCTGTCTTTTCAATCAAGAAATGGGATACAATCATAACCATCCCCAAAAATAGCAATTAATACAGAGAATTTTTCATAATCTAACAAGATTAATCAATTTTTGGTCGAATTTAATCGACTAAGTAGCAGTTAACAACTAAGAAGTCTTTTCAAGAAACCTTAACCATTACAATTTGATAATGTTTAAATATGTTATCTTTTGAAATTGCAAGGGTCTGAAATTTTTATCCCCCTTGCACTATGATGCATGAGTGAGAATTGATCTTAATAAAGGATCAAATTTTGTAGTTTCAATTTGTTTTTTGTGGATGTTATTGTCTATGTGTAATAATTTGAATTAAATTTTAATGCTTGTGAAAAAAATTGTGAGCTTTGACAATCATTTTAATATACCTATCCTGTGAGAATGCGATGTTCAGTGGAATTTAGTTTATTTATTTACAATAGATGATTGGAATTGTATTGATTCAAGTCAATAGGTGTTAAGTAGTCTAATCTATGAGTCATGATACTAATCATTTTCTAGTCCTTTCATTTCAATAGTAGTTAGTTTAAGCACAGTTTTCCACACGTATATCATGGTTATGAGCAGTGTTAGTATGTCTTTCTTGCTTTCTAGTTAAAATCATACCCCAAGTTTATAGATTTAAAAAAGTACAAAATTATATCAAAAGAGGGAGTTGTACCTCGATTAACATTCATAGGAAGATCACCAATGTAATGGTGATCCCTCCAACTATTGTGAATTGATTTTGTCCTTCTTGGGTGTTATAGAGCCATTTTATGTTCATTTTGGAAAAGGACAAATCTGTTCAGTAACATATTTTTGGTGACTCTACTGGGGATTTGAATGAAGGAATAGTCTTTGTTATATATCAAAATCTTTGGTTTAATGTGATATTTTATTGAGTTATCATTGTATGATGAGAAGAGATGGTGTTACCACATGAAGGAATATTTCCCATGTTGCATCCAAGGCTAGATTTGGTTACATCTAAACAAGAAGACATAATCTCTCAACTAAATACACTCATGTGGTGGTACAGAAGAAGTGCGGAAAAATATATGTGTGTAAGTTTGGTGCTTGAAGAAGAAGAAGAGTTCACACAATGCCTGCCAATACTAGTGGTAGAAAGGTTCCAGAGAATTGAAATTGTTCATTACCCTAATCTACCACCTCAACCTAACCAGAACCAAAACCCACCACCAGCTCGAAGAGCGCCACCACCAAATTGATTGAACTCAAAACTATCTCTAATGAGATTGGTGACTCTATTTCAAAAGAACCCATTCATCCTAATTGTAATTCATCTTGATGGCCTCTTCATCATCCCAACCTTGGGGAACCATCTTCGGTCCCCTAGCATTGACAAGTTATCCCTCACTTATTGATGGATTTAGGGAACATATCCCTATTTTTTACTGGAGTATATGCACAAGGCCTGAAAGACCACCTATATTCCTTTGTTACTTCATGTGCTTCCATCAGCGTTGTTGAGGAAAATGTAGTCATTCACCTTTTTGTTTCCTCTTTGGAGGATCGAGCAGTAGAATGGTTCATGCAACTCATAGAGGGAAGCATTACAAATTGGAGTGTTATCAAAGACAATTTTCTTGAGAGATTCAAGATTGTGATCAATATACAAGCTCGTTTGAGGAATCTTTTTAATATTCAAAGGAATTAAAATGAAAGTGTTAGAAGTTGTATTGACAGGTTCACTAGGATTTTGAATCAGATTTCATGTTCCAATAGGCCCAATGAGGCCAACTTGGTATCCATTCTTATGCAAGTTTTTCCTCTGAGAATTCATTTTTTTCCTGAGAAGAAGAGGTATATTTAGCTTTGAAGCAGTAAAAAAATTAAGTTGTAAGGATTGAAGAATAATTATAGAAACATTGTGAGTTGGGTAGTGGGATTGTTTCTATCTCAAATCTCCTTCTGAGGGAAGTTCTTAGAATTTTAAGTAACGATGAATCATCTCAAGGTGATCTTTTGAATCTAACTCCTCCACAATTGTCGAGGTTTTCTATGACTCACGCAACTGAGGATGCTAGTGAAGTTAAACTATTGAGACCAGAGAATGATGATTTAGATGTATTATATGGTAATGATGAGTTTTATGATTGTGGTAACGTATATCTTGAAATCACCATTCAAAGGAATTGTTACCAATTTTTCACTTCAACTTGAATTGGCAGAGCTAAGACAGCTATGTTCATTTTAAGGTGAAAAGTTTTCAACAAAATTTGCATTTCTTTTTCATTATTATCAAAGAAAAGAGTTCAGTTGTTTTTATGCATTGTGCTACAATAAAAAGAGGAATCTAGTTTATATTCATTCAATGCAAGACATCATTATGAAAGAGTACATGAGATAAAATTAAAATATTGCTTCCATCCAATTTGTAGAATTTCATTCACTTTACAATGTTTCATTCATTCTTCAAATAAAGTATGCATAGAATTATGCAAATATTGCATTCATATTCATTGAATAGAGAAGAATAATCCAAATTCCCACACAAGCCATGGGAGTAACTAAACCAATACATCAATGGGGCACAAGGAATGTATCATACAACTAAAGATATAAAGGTAGAAAGTATATAAAAAGAAACATAGCCATCATTTTGTAAATTTCTTCAAGTTGGTCTTTGTCATTGTTGCTTTTCCTTGCTCCTAGCCTCCAAGTGAACCTACACATGATTGAGAAAGGATTTCTTAGAGCTTCGGTTATGATTCTTTCTACATGCTCTATCAGCAAAAATATAATACATTGCTTATGTCACATTGAATCAAGTTCAACAAATGTCAAGAGTATGCAAGATAAATCTCAAGTAAGCATTACAAGAGATTTAATTGCATTGTTTATCTAACTTGTTTGTTCATTGTGTAGGTACAGGTACATGTTTCATTACTGATTCATCATTTTAGCATGTGGGTTAAAATGTGGCTCCCACAAGGGTTGAGCCCAACATGCTACCCTCATGTTTTAAAAGGGATAAGGGAGTTAATTCATCATACTTTCTAGCTTTCATCATACTTATTAGATTTTAACAAACATTCATCACTTATGACAGTGAGTTTAATAAAGTCGCTATCCTAAATGATGAATGTTTGTTCTATAAATTACAATATGAGTGTGTTGCAAGACATTATGAAAAGTGACAGCCTTCATGCAATAAGGAAAAAAAAATTCCATGTTTATTCTACCAATATGTTGACCTCTCAAATCATCTTAAAGAAAATCCACCAAATGCCATGATGGTTTCATCATAGTCAATAAAGTGCAACAACTTCTCAAATGAAGGAAAACAAAGATGAGAAGATTGTAATATATTTGATGAAGGATCTCAGGGGAGCAGTAGCCTATATCATATTGAACTTGGAGGCTTCGATGCATGATAAACCTTGGAATCAATGAAAGGATATGAAAACTAAATGATTCAGATAATGAGCAGTCATCAGGAAAGCTCATAGGATAACCACTGTGAAGGTATAGTCAAATCTTGATGGATAGTGATAGGCCAAGTTATTCCTCAAAAAAGTTGAATTTTGAGTAACATTCTTGTGTTTCCAAGTATAATAAATAGTGTATTGAGAGCTTTATGATAGTGAGGGAAGTAAATATGAGTGAATCATGACAAAAGGCCCATGGTACAAGTGCAAGCTAGAACTTCTTTATTCACAATATGCTATTCTTGTTGAATACTAATGAATGATGCAATTAGAGGAAACAAATTTTCCAAAACATTCAAGAGCCAAGGTGTAAAATGGAGGCTTTCAGCCATAGAGAGCATGAAAGATATCAAAATTTACAGTATGATGAAATGGATAACCAACATGCAAAGTCGCGCCCATACAAATCAATGAAAGGTGCTCAAAACAAACAAAGCAGTGGTAAGGTAAAACTCATGGTTATAACCAGATGCAAACCCTCAAAATGTAAAGATTAAGCCATGGCCTACAATGAAGCTTAGTTTTTGTGAACTTTGAAAAAAATAAATGAAGGAATATATACAACATAGTCATGACCTACAAGATTGCTCAAAAAAATAAAACCCAGATATAGAAAATGCATAGTCACAGCTATAGAGTGAAGGAGCACTTGAGAATGTTTGGAGAAATAGAAAAGGTTGTGTTGTCTCATAGCATGCCAATTGCAAAGCAAAGGGATTTTGGATTTGTAAATTTTTCAAGTCATGAGAAAGCTCTTGCATGTATTGAAGGTTTAAATGATACTATGATTATTGAAGGAGAAACAAAGTTGAAGGTGAAAGTTAGACTTGCCAATCCACTTCCAAAGAGTCAAGCAATGAAAGAAGGGTTGTTTGAAAAAAATTCATGGAGAAATAAAAAATACACATTCATTTTATAGCTTTTAAGCTCAAATTGAGTTGGTTTCTTACAGAAAAATAAAAAATGAGTGCAAGATTCGAAGGATGGGGGCTTGCCCTCATTTGCTTGTTATAAAACATTGCATATAAGGCCGCAAATTTCCCCATAGCTTTCCCCCATAATTTTGATCCAAGCTCTTCAAATGTGACCTCAAAAGAATAGAGGAGAATTTACAACAAATGGAGCAATAAAATGCATCAGAATGGAGAAGTCGCATCATAAAATTCTTACAGGGCTTTCAAAATAGAGTTCAATAACCCGATTTGTAACAGGGGAGATACTCACCATCATTTTTTTGAAGAAATTAAATCATCATAACTAGTAGGAGAATGGTGAATCATAAAAATTCAAACCCTACCTCCCATGGTGGTGGCCAGCAATAGAGTCTTCTCTCAAAATATACAAAGTGAAAATGAGGTTTGGATTAGGGTTCAATGGCTTTTACCCAAAAGCCCTAATTTGAATCATTAGCATTTTTTACTTGGTTTTTAATAAAATCATTTCATTTTATTAATACCGTGGTCTTGACTTGCAAAGTCAATTGACCTAATGGAGCCCGTGAGTTGATAATGAATTTGGGAGATAGACTTCAATATTTTCATGAATTTTTGAAGTGAAGAAACATGTCACTTATATTTTTGCATGATTATTGACAAAAATCAACACTTAGATTAATTATTAAAGGTGATTATTACCTTAATATTTAATATGTAATGAATAAAAGGAGGACTACTACATATTAAATATTAAAATAATCAAATTGATTATCTTTAATTTTTAACCAAATAGTTCTCTTTTTACCAAGATCAAGCAAAAATACAAGTAAAGTGAACTAAAGATCAAATTATGCAAAGTACGAAGGTTGAGACTTCAGTTTATTTTCAATTAACTAGTCATGCAAAATAGAGCAAATGGTGGAGATTCCTACGATAGCCTTAGTTTCACATCAATTTTGAGGGTCTTTCAGTCATGCACGACATGGGGATCAGTTTGTAGCATTCAATGTTTAGTTTACTTCAGTTGTGGTCCCTCTTTTTGGGATTTTTCTTCTTTTCTCATGACTAGGGGTTTCGAGGATATTTTACACTTTTAGTTGACTGTTTATTCCACCTATCAGCACATTGGAGTTATCATACATTATATATAGGGAAAAAGACAATCTTTTTTCTCAGTTCTTACTTTTTTCCTTCTCTTGAGTATTGTAGAGAGGCTTAGAGATTTTTAACTCAGCTTTTTATAGTTTTATAATACAATAGCAGGTTAATTTTAGATTTTTTGCAATGTTTCCTTCTATCTTTCAAGACTATCAAGTTGCCTTCTTGATTTCAGGTGTTTTGTAATATCTTGAATGATTTGATGCAAAGTTATTGTGTTTTGATAAAACCTTTAAGTTTATGTCTCATTATTTCATTGCATGTACACAAAAGTAGTTAACCATCACAAGTTATAAATTGTGCATTGTCTTATTTTGCATTCTGAGTTGTGAAAACATTGTTTTCCTTTAAAGAATCAGATATTGTTGGCCTATTTATGAATTACTTATGTGATTTGATTACACAAATTGAGTTGTGTAAAATGGTTCATTGAGGGATAGTTGTGAGTCATTTTCTGTAATTTTAGTTTTCTTCGGTGCATCAACCTCCTAGAAGCAATTTACCATTAGAGTTTCATTCAGTAATCTTTATCCCTTTTCCCACACAAATCATTAGATTCTAGAAGATCAAAAGGTGAACCAACCCATAACTTGGAGGTTTTTCCTCATTATTGGGTGTCCACAACCTGAGGATATTCCAATGTTACACAGGATTGTTGAGCTTTTTAACTTTGTGTTCGAGTGCAATCCCACATGATAACAGTTTTTGGCACGCACAGTGGGACTCTGAAGTTCACTTCATAGAAAGAATTAAAGTTGCAAGTTATTGTATTGGTATATGCAGCATCACTTTTTACCTTTCAAAGGTTACAATTTATACCTAGCAACTCTGAGCACAATCTACTGGTTTCAAGCAAACAAAGTGCTAGTATGTTTCATCTTTGCAAAATAAATTTGATTCACTTTGATTTCAAGAGGTTTTCCAAGTTTCAAATGCTTTAACATGTTAGTTTTTTTATAAAAAAAGCATGTTTCCACCTTTGTTTAATGAAAATCCTACATATCCACACCCTCTTCAGCCATATTAGGCTAGTCATGCTACTGGTTTTATCCCAAACAGCCATGCAACAACAATATATCAGCATGCTCAACATTCTTACCTCCTACCCACCCTTGCTCAACCTTCATATTAGCATTTATTTGTCCAAAAATCAGCTCCAAGAGGTTGAGGATATGAAGAATAGCATGAATGAGATCAAGAACATGTTAGAAATTACAAAGTAGATAGAAGAGTACAGGAGGCAACAAGAGCTTGATTTATAGTAACAGAGTTAGATTATCAAGCCTACCTTCATGAACAAGAGTTGGAGATACAAAGGATAAAGTTTAAAGAAAATCTTGAGAGGGAGTTAGCTACAAAAGAGGAGCAGATGAAGTTTTTGTTTGCTCAAAATCATGAGGTCCAAACAACTCCTTTCATTCTAGATTAGCCTTTTCAAAATGAGATTTGTAAGTATGAATTTCCATGTTTTAAGCAAAATGAGCCTCTTAATTCTAAAAATCATTTTAAGCTTGAAACTCCAATTTTCATAAGCCTTCATCCTTTGCAAGTTGAGGAAAGTAATCAAATACAACCTAGTATAGTTTCAAAGTAGCCCATTAATCAAGATAACTCATTGATCATGGAGAAGATTAAAAGTATAAATCCACTGCATTTAGTTGTAGAGTATTACCAATTAGAGCAGCAAAAGATTGATTTGGAGCAAGGGGTTGTAAAGTCCAAACTAATCAAAATTCCAAGTTTTAGGAGTGCTCCATCAATATAGAAGCCAATTCATAGCCAAGAGCAGTCTGAAACACACTATAATGAACTTAGTAATCCTACATCAACAGCTAAAGGTTCTTGCAGTCCCTTTTGTGCCAGCAAATCAGAAAAATAACATGTCGAGCAAGAGGTCACTGTTGTTTATAGTGTGTTTCCAACTGAAAATGAACATAACTCTTGTGTAGAGGAGGTAGGTTCAATCTTGAAATTGAATCCTTTACGTTTTGATTCATTTGAGAAGTTTTATAATACATTTTATGAGATGAACGAAAGTAGAATGGAAAGGCTACAAGGTGAAAGTCTTCCGTTGCAAAGACAGGTTGTCAAGGTTTTATAGGAGAAGGAACCACTTAAGGAGGAAGATTCAATTTCTTTGTTTGATCAACTACCTGGATTTTTTGATAACGAGGAAGACAACATACAAATGATCAACTTATCAGTTGTTGCTAAAAAAAATTATGAGTTGTTGGTCCATGAAAGCAAGGATGATAGTCTTGTTTTACAATCTAATAAGTTTGTTTTGCATGAGGATATTACTGACTATCACTCTGAACATGAAAATAAATCAGATCTCTCTTTGTACTACATTGAAGAGGCCAACATGAATGAATTGAGAGCAGCTTGTCTTGAGGAGAAATCAAGTGAACTAATTGAAAATGATCAATCCCTTCAAGACATCTCAATGTTTGATTGCCAAGATCCTACTTGTTCAACTTGTAGTGAGCTTGCCACTCTGTTAAATTATTGTAGTGATCAAAAGCCCAAGCTAGTGAATAATGAGGACATCCATGTATAGGAAGGTCAAGAGGTTGATTCAAAAGAAAAGGTTGTTCAAATAGAGCGAGAAAAGAAACAAATCATATATTTTGAAGCATCTTACAAAGCAAAGGTTTGTGATCAGCATAATCAAGCTATCAAAGAGGTTGTGGTTGAAAAATAAGTTGATAAAGGAGAAGACAACAAAAATAATTATCATTTTATCATCTCAAAAGGATGCCCAATCAGGCATCTTTCTAGGCTGATATTCCAAGCATACCTGATGAAGTTTCAGTAAAAGGACAACAAATTCAACCTATCCAATTACTCCAAACTAGCAGCATGGTTAATCATATTCAAATAATGAGTGAGTTTGTCTACACTCTTTATGAAGCATTGCAATAATTTATTAAGTATATTATTGTGCTTCATCTTGTTTTAGTTGTTCATAAGCATGAAAATCAGCATTTGTTGTCAAGGAAGGGCAACTATTTCTCACAACCAGTGAATGGTCATGTTTGAGCACTAACATTGTTGGTTAGTGTAGAGTAGGGTAGGGTAGTGGTTTTGAGCTAATAAGTGCTCATTACATAGTAGTTTTAATTCAGTTTTGTTCTCAATAAGTGCAGATGCTACACTATTTTCTGACTCTATCTTAAACAAAGTTATGCTAGTTTCTTTAAGTTTTGTTTGCTGCTAAGTTACATAAGTTTTTGAGTAAAAAAGGAAAAAAGAGTGGACTCCATGCCCAATGGATTATCAAGGCAACTAATATAACATGTATAGCAGCCAAACATTCAGCAAAAATTTCCAAGAATGTTACCAATTTTTCACCACAGCTTGAATTGGCAGAGCTGAGATAGCTATGTTCATTTTAAGGTGGAAATTTTTCAACAAAATTTCCATTGCTTTTTCATTATTATCAAAGAAAAGATTTTAGTTTTTTTATGCATTGTGCTACAACAAAAAGAGGAATCTAGTTTATATTCATTCAATGCAAGACATCATTATGAAAGAGTACATGGGATAAAATTAAAATACTGCTTCCATCCAATTTGTAGAATTTCATTCACTTTACAATGTTTCATTCATTCTTCAAATCAAGTATGCACATAATGATGCAAATGTTGCATTCATATTCATTGAATAGAGAAGGATAATCCAAATTCCCACACAAGCCGTGGGAGTAACTAAACCAATACATCAATGTGGCAAGAGGAATGTATCATACAACTAAAGATATAAAGGTAGAAAGCATATAAAAATAAACATAGCCATCATTTCCTAAATTTCTTCAAGTTGGTCTTCGTCATTGTTTCTTTTCCTTGTTCTCGGCCTCCAAGTGAAATTACAGATGATTGAGAAATGGTTTGTTATACCTCTGGTTATGATTCTTTCTACATGCTCTATCAACAAAAATAGAATGCATTGCTTATGTCACATTTAATTATGTTCAACAGATATCAAGAGTATGCAAAATAAATCTCAAGTAAGCATTACAGGAGCTTTAATTGCACTGTTTATCTAACTTTTTTTTCATTGTGCAAGTATAGGTACATGTTTCATTATTGATTCATCATTTTAGCATGTGGGTTAAAATGTGGCTCCCACAAGGGTTGATCCCAGCATGTTGCCCTCATGTTTTAAAAGGGATAAGGGAGTTAATTCATCATACTTGCCAGTTTTCATCATACTTATCAGCTTTTAACAAAAAATCATCACTTATGATAGTGAGTTTAATAAAGTAACTGTCATAAATGATGAATGTTTGTTCCATAAATTATAATATGAGTGTGTTGCAGGAAATTATGAAAAGTGACATCCTTCATGCAATAAGGACAAACAAAATTGCCATGTTTGTTCTGCCAATATGTTGACCTCTCAAAGCATCTTAAAGCAAATCCACCAAATTCCATGAGGGTTTCATCATAGTCAATAAAGTGCAGTAGCTTCTTAAATGAAGGAAAATAGAGATGAGAAGATTGTAATATATTTGATGAAGGATCTTGGGGGGAGTAGCAGTCTGTATCATATTGAACTTGGAGGCTTCAATGTATGATAAACCTTGGCAACAATGAAAGGATATGCAAACTAAATGATTAAGATCATGAACAATCATCAAGAAATCTCATAGGATAATCACTGTGAAGGTATAGTCGAATCTTGATGGATAGTGACAAGCCAAGTTATTCCTCAAGAAAGTTGAATTTTGAGTAACATTCTTGTGTTTCCAAGTATGAGAAATAGTGTATTGAGAGCTTTATGATACTAAGGGAAATAAATATGAGTGAATCATGACAAGAGACCCATGGTACAAGTGTAAGCTAGAACTTTTGTATTCACAATATGTTATTATCGCTTAATACTCATGACTGATGTAGTTAGATGAAACAATTTTTCCAAAACATTCAAGATCCAAGATGTAAAATGGAGGCTTTCTACCACAGAGAGCATGAAAGATATCAAAATTTGCAGTATGATGAAAGAGATACCCAACATGCAAAGTCGTGCCCATACAAATCAATGAAAGGTGCTAAAAACAAATAGAGCAGTGGTAAGGTAAAACTCTTGGCCATAACCAGATGCAAACCCTCAAAATGCAAAGATTAAGCCATGGCCTACAATGGAACTCAATTTTTGTGAACTTTGCAAAAAATAAATGAAGGAATATTTACAACACAGTCACGGCTTGCATGATTGCTTAAAAAATAATTAAACACATATATAGAAAATGCATAGCTGCAACTATAGAGTGAAGGAGCACCTGAGAATGTTTGGAGAAATAAAAAAGGTTGTGTTGTCTCGTAAGATGCCAACTGTAAAGTGAAGGGATTTTGGATTTGTAAATTTTGCAAGTCATGAGTAAGCTCTTGCATGTATTGAAGGTTTAAATGATACTATGTGTTATCTCTCAAAAATGCAGATTTGAACCACAAAAGGTTGCCAAGCTTTCACAACATTTTAGGGTAACAGAACAAGGTTTGAAACAATTAAACCTTCTACTCTCCAGGTGCTGCTAGACCTAGGCGGGTGTACCTATAACAAATGAAGCAGACTTGACTATTGATCTTCTCTTCATGCCATGATTTGTCCACGGTGGCAGATTGGAATGGACAAAATAAAATGAACTTGTTATATATTATATACCATCATTCAAATTAAACCCTAATATGCTCAGTTAACAGATGTAAAAAAGTACGAATAAAACTAAATGATAAAATCAATGAGACCAGTGCCTTATATAATAGATGGAGTCAAATGAAATCTTAAACAACTGACTTCTTTCTAGATTCATTCAAATTGTTTGGCATATTTTATTTATAACCAGTATAAAAATGCAAGGTTGTGATTATTGAGTTCTTCTTAATGATCTAAATGAAGTTCCCTGATTACTGTGATTAATCAAAAGGATTTAATCCTTCCTTGAAAGAACCTATCAACCAATCACACAGATACAGAAAATACATATTGATAAACCAGACATAAATTTTTTATGTTGATCTAAATAACCAAGCAACATCAATCTTAGAGACAACTCAAATAATTCTTTTAATAGGCATAACACAACAATTGACACTAGAATACGCCAACAAATCAGATGATTTTCATTGATATCTCCATGGCTTCAAAACATACATCAGAGTCTCAACCCTGTGAAACATGGTGTTCCACCGTATTTTATATTCTCTATCCTATTCTACCTATCACCACAGATTGTTTTCAAAATGAACATTTATACATTGAGAATACGAAAGGACGCATCCTTTTGGAAATAGAAAATACAAAATATAAAACAAAAGATAGAGAATAATCAGGCTCTATTTAGCCATAAGTGAGTCTTATTGAGGTGGTCCAAATAATCCTAGCATTCATATGTGTCCGCATCTCCAACAGCATTCCGGATCGTGACTTCCATCTTGACCATTTCCTCATTTTGTCTGCTCACTTCTTCCAATGCTATATCCTCTGTAGAAGTTGTCTTCATGATTTCATTCAGCATTGACTCACATTCATTTTTCCATCTAGTGGCTTCTTTCAAATCCCCATTGTCATCAGAAAATGTAATTACAATTTTCTCAGCAGCTGCAATTAACCCCTATTCATCCCCTAGCAATTCATCATAGAAATTCTGATGGCGATTGATTATATGATTTGCAGCTTCAAGTGCAAAACTGCTAGCTTCATCACTTTGAGCCAACTCATGAAATTTCTCCATGATTCGTCCATCCATCCTTGTGTGCTCCTTCAATGCAGCAAGAGTATGAGAGTATTTTCCCCACAATTTATTCAACCAAGATGTCAAATGATCCTGCCTCTTTTTGACAATTACAGCAATAACATCATGCTTTCCCTGAGAATAAGCACTTGACCCTACCCAGTGGTCCAAACATCACCTATGAACTTGTATTTATCATTCAGCTTATCAACTTCTACCCTAAGTTGTGCAGACCTTCTAGCTTTAGGCCCTAAACCAGGTAATTGATCAATAAGATCTTGGTTACACTTTTGTTCAATGCCTTCATGCTCTGTGTCAGTCTTTTGTTTCTTTCCCCTCAACTAACTACTCTCACCAAGTTTTCTACCCTTACCCTTTCCAGAACTAGAAGACTCCATTTTCAAACTTACAGAATCAAAATGCGAATAACAAAGAAGCAATTACTTATAGTGTTCTGCTTGAGCTAAACTAAAAAATGTCTCGGTTCTCTGTTTAGCATGCCAATTCACCAACAATCAATTCGGAAATGAAGAATTAATTAAAACATTATTGTTTTATCCCATCGCGCCATTAATGAAGCATGAATGAAGCCTCCTTTGAAACTGGTACTGTCGCATCAATTGTCCTATCGATGAGAAAATTTCAAATCTGGGGCAAAATCCCTTTTCAACATTTATTTCACCATTCGCCAAGACATTCTGCGGTCTTACCGACACCTGATATCAACTTGATGGTTATTACTTATGTTTTCATGTCACTGTGACAATTTCAAGTCGGGGAGATATCACATAGACTTCATGGTGCCAAACCGATATGCATTCTTCAAAGCATTTTCCAGTCCCTAAGACATTAATGTTCTCACACCGACCGAAATCCTTTATCTTTATACTCTTCACCGTAACCTACAAATGTCGGGGAGACGTCTCGTAGATTTCATCCTACTTCACCGAAAGTCTTCATTTTCCTTGGGTCGTCAAGACAAATTATACTCTTGTCGATGCAATCTTCATTTCACCCGCTTCAATGTGACTTTCAAAATCGGGGAGATGTTATGTAGATATCTTTGCATCTTACCGATATGTACTCTTCAAAATATTCTCCAGTCGCTATGAAAAGATCACCCTTTCGCCGATGAAAACAATCCTACCGATAAAATAAATTCAATCGGCAAGACTCTAAGAACTCGGAAAGACTCATACCGACACCAAATGTCTTACCGAAATCACTCCTCCATATTACTCCGTTCGGCAAGACTCACCCCGAAATATTTTGTCGTTATATCTTTCAAACCTCGATGAAGCTCATACTGAAAACTTCTTTTTCTGGCGATGCACATCTCTATCGACATAAGTTTTAACTCAGCAAGACTCTATAGCTCATCACCAATAACTTTTGAATCCCCTTGAACTTGGTTTGGCCAAACAATGGCCCCTTCGCTAAGACCTTCACCGATGCACATAATCTTACCGAGACACTTGTTTGCAAGTCAATCGGTAAGACAAAAATGATTTCGTTATGAGTTCATGTCGATACAAATCAATCTAGCCAAAACAACCCCTTTGTACATTAATCGGTATGACATATTATATTCGCCTTGACATTACAACGATGCCCCAGCACATGCCGATATATATTCTTTCTGTATGCCTTTCAGTAAGAAAAAACCACTTCGCTATGACTTCCTCCCGAATACTTTTAGCTTGACCGATATACTTCCACATGCACCGGTCGGCAAAACACAATGTATTCACTATGGCTTCACTCTGACAATGATTCCCTTCGCCGAAATGACTCCTTTTGTCGCCAAAACAAGAAAATTGTCCTGCCAATAGTTTGCAACAAACATACATTAGTGAAAAATTAGGTCAGGGAGACTTCTACTATGTCTTGCCGATTTGGGTCTTTTAATGAAATATGAAAAACTAGATGGATTCAAATGGATCACATGACAAAAATAAGCAAGGAAATACAAAGAGAGAATTTTATGCTTATGATGAGGACTCAATGCTGGAACTCTTGGATGCAATAGATTGTAAAAATTTCAAAATTTTACAGTTCTAACACTATGATTATTGAAGGAGAAACAAAGTTGAAGGTGAAAGTTAGACTTGCCAATCCACTTCCAAAGAGTCAAGTGGTGAAAGAAGGGTTTTTTGAAACAAATTCATGGAGAAATCAAAAATACACATTCATTTTATATCTTTTAAGCTCAAATCAAGTTGTTTTCTTACAGAAAAATAAAAAATGAGTGCAAAATTCAAAGGATGGGGGCTTACCCTCATTTGCTTGTCATAAAAAATTACATATAAGGCCACAGATTTCCCCATAGCTTTCCTCCAGAATTTCAAGCCAAGATCTTCAAATATGACCTCAGTAAAATAGAGGAGAATTTACAACAAATGGAGCAAGAAAATGCATCAGAATGGAGAAGTTGTGGCATAAAAGTCTGATGAGGATTTCAAAATAGAGTTCAATAACTAGATTTGTAATAGGGGAAATACTCACCATCATTTTTTTTGAATCAATTCAATCATCAGAACCAGTAGGAGAATGGTGAAACATCAAACTTCAAACCCTACCTCCCATGGTGGTGGCCAACAACAAAATCTTCTCTCAAAAAAAGCAAAGTGAAAATGAGATTTGGATTAGGGTTCGATGACTTTTTCCCAAAAGCCCTAATTCGAATTATTAGCATTTTTGACTTTGTTTTTAATAAAATCATTTCATTTTATCAATGGCATGGTCTTGACTTGTGAATTCAATTGACCTAATGGAGCATGTGAGTTGATAATGAATTTGGGAGATAGATTTCAATATTTTCATGAATTTTTGAAGTGAACACATCACTTATATTTTTGCATGATTATTGACAAAAATCAACATTGAGATTAAATATTAAAGGTGATTATTACCTTAATATTTAATATGTAATGAATTAAAGGAGGACTAATGCATATTAAATATTAAAATAATCAAATTGATTATCTTTAATAATTAACTAAATAGTTCTCTTTTTACCAAGATCATGCAAAAATACAAGTGAATTGAAGATCAAATTATGCAAAGTACAAAGGTGGAGACTTCAGTTTATTTTCAGTTAACTAGTCATCCAAAATAGAGCAAATGGTGGAGATTCCTATGACATAGCTTTAGTTTCACATCAGTTTCAAGGGTCTTTCAATCATGCATGACATGGGGATCAGTTTGTAGCATGAACAGTGTTTAGTTTACTTTAGTTGTGGGCCCTCTTTTCGAAGTTTTTCTTCTTTGCTCATGACTAGGGTTTTCGGGGATATTTTACACTTTCAATTGACTATTTCTTCCACCTCTCAACACATTGGAGTTATCATACATTGTATATAGGGAAAAAGATAGTCTTTTTTCTCATTTCTTACTTTTTTCCTTCTCTTGAGTATTATAGAGAGGCTTAGAGATTTGTAACTCAGCTATTTTATAGTTTTATAATATAGTAGCAAGTTACTTTCATATTTTTTTGCAGTGTTTCCTTCTATCTTTTAGGACTATCAAGTTTCCTTCTTGATTTCAAGTGTTTTGTAATATCTTGAATGATTTGATGCAAATTTATTGTGTTTTGATAAAACCTTTAAGTTTCGGTCTCATTCTTTCATTGCATGTACACAAAAGCAGTTAACCATCATAGGTTATAAATTGTGCATTGTCTTATTTTGCATTTTGAGTTGTGAAAACATTGTTTTCCTTCAAAGAATCAGATATTCTAGGCCTCTTTATGAATTACTTATGTGATTTGATTACACAAATTGAGTTGTGTAAAAGGGTTCATTGAGGGATAGTTGTGAGTCATTTTCTGCAATTTTAGTTTTCTTCGGTGCATCACCTCCTAGAAGCAGTTTACTATTATAGTTTCATTCAGTAATATTTATCCCTTTTCCCACACAAATCGTTAGATTCTAGGAGATCAAAAGGGGAACCAACCCATAAACTAGAGGTTTTTTCTCATTATAGGGTACCCACAACTTAAGGATATTCCAATGTTGCACGGGATTCTTGAGCTTTTCAACTTTGCATTTGGATGCAATCCCATGTGATAACATGAATATGAAGTAGTCCCTCAATCCTGATGCCATGCAAAGGAACATGGAGATTCAAAAAAGTGATTTCTTGGAGTCCAATGTCATACAAATTCTTGCCTCAAAAATTGAAAAAGGGGAAGAAGAATTTTTTTCTAGAGAGAAATACTCACCAAGGACAAATAAAAAGGGAAGTGTGTGTTGATAGGGACAACACAAGTGAATTATCAAAAGTTCACAAAGACTTGCAACTCTCAACAAAGGCTATGTTCATGTGTAAGCAGAAGATTGAAGTTAATTATTTTGGGGGTGTATGTGACTCCTACGTCCTGGTAGAGCTTATTGTGACCAACAAAACAATTACACTTGATCAAGAGAATGAGACCTGCTATGTTTTATTAGTTGTACAATTCCTGGGTAGTCTTGTTCTTAATACTCAAATAACTACTCTTGAAACTAAGGTGACTAGCGAAATAGAAAAAGAAAAGACCTAGGATATTTTCATTCAGTAGCTTATTCAAACATTCAAAGGAGTGACAACATTTCCTTATCATGTAAGTCTCTTCACTTTCCAGTTCAAGTTTTTAAGGACACTTTTTGGATGTGGTCATGTTGGTCTTAAATTTCATGGTTCATACTTTTTCTAGCCCATTAACAGCTATGTATGATAGTTCCTTTTCCTTTTCGTTACTAGTAGGGGTCTCCTACCACTGTAAATAGTTTTCTTTCCTCCCAGTTCTGGTGTGTAGCCTCATTTTTGTTGTGTTTGATCCTTTATTTGTTTGAATCTCAACTTTGCTTCCCAATGGATAAGAAACTGGTCAATTTTGAATTTCAAGTCTAGGTTCATGTCTTCATCCTTCATAGTCCTTGTCCCCAGTCAAAGCTAGATGTTGCCATCAATTTTTAACCCCTCATTTAAAAATTTCCTTCTAAAGTACAAATCAATAAAAAGTGGGTACTTGTCTGTCATTAGCTAAGTTATAAAACTATGTCGATTTTTTACTTGCTTTTCAAACTTAAGTGTTTTTTTGACAATTGTTAGTCTAAAGATTGCAAATTTTCCTATGAGACTGAAATATTGTGAAAGCATGTCACTTTCAACAATTAAGTAGGCAAGATGGCTATTGTAATTAGATTTTCATAGATTTTTAAAACCTTTGTCGATCCCAACAAGGTTTTCAAAACTCATATTTTCCTACTATCATAATTGATTAATTCACGGCTTCCTTCTCAAAGCATTTCATGTAAGGATAACGAGAAAATAAAAATATGAAGTTCATTCAAAAGGGTGGCATATGAATGGGTTTCTTTAACCTTGGTAGACTCCAACAATTTTTTAGAACCTTTTCAAATGCATTTACCAATATATTTTGGGGACTCAAATATGTTCATTTTTTAGGAAGAAAAAACACAAAAGAAGATTGCTCACAAAGAAACCCAAATTTTCATACATATTCCATATAAGTAAATAGAAGAAATTGTAGACAGTTTGAATAAAACAAATAAAGATCTCCAGGATGCAAAGTAATCAAAAAGCCAAAAAGATATATATTACTTATATGTATCAACAAAATTTTGTATTACATTTCCAAAAAGGGGTGATTGTTATAATAGGGTCCTTCAAGCACAGAGGGTAAATATGATAATACGGATGGCCTCAATTGCCTCCTACGTTCACCTAATTTGTGCAAGGGAGAAAATATTTCCATTATATTCCACATAATGAGCGAACATCTCCATGTTATTGCTTTCAAGGCTAGAACGCATTAGAGTAATAGCTTGGTTGAACCTTTCATTTTGTAGCACACAAGAGATGTAGATAGTGTCACCAAGTAGGGCTACACAAGGGTGAATCAAAATCCCTCTCAATGCATCTTCCAAATTCTACAGGAACCGTGGATGAACCAGAGGCTTAGTGTTGGTATGTGGAAACTGATCATGCAAATACTGTACACTCGTAACGTATCAATGGGGTCCAGGGTATCCCCCTAAAAAAAAATCATTAACACGTCAAGGTTTTCCTGCTGACACGTTAAGGTTTTCCTGTTAACACATCAAATGAAAAATGACCTTGTCCAAGAAGCTTGTTATAAGCGGCTAGGATGTATGTTGTGGCATGGTTTTCGTGAGATTGTAATCTATTTTTCACTGGATAATAAAATCATTGGATGGTTGAGTTTTTATGGATGCAGCCCATATTGGGTGAACCACATTAAATTCTATGTTGATCTCTTTTGTGTTATTCTTCATTGATATTTCTTGGTTATTTAGTATGCATATAATTTTTAATGTTTATTGCTCCAATTGTCTTGAACCCTAACAACTAGTATCAGAGTCATGTGTATTTTGGTCGATTGGCAGGAAACCCCTAGATTTGAGTGGGAGCAATGGAAGAAGGAAAACTCAAGGTTGAGAAGTTCAATGGCTAGAATTATTAATTATGAAAGATGCAAATGGAAGATTATTTGTATCAAAAGGATCTATGGTGACCATTATAAGGAAAAGCAAAGAAAGAAGTTGTGATGTCCGATGAAGAATGGGAGATTCTAGATAGAAAGGAAATGGGAACCATTCGGTTGTGCTTGGAACCATTTGTGGAATTCAATATAACTCATGCAAAGAAAACAAAGGATTTGATGATAGCTTTGGCTAAATTGTATGAAAAACCCTTAGCCTCAAATAAGGTATTTCTCATGAAGAATTTTTTAATCTAAATTTTTTTGAAGGTGGATCTATGATAGATCATTTAAATGAATTTAATATGATTACTAGTTAGTTAACTTTTGTAAAAGTGAATTTTGATGAAGAGGTGAGGGCTCTCTTGGTTTTATGTTCTTTGCCAAAAATTTGGAATAGCTTAGTAATGTCTATAAGTAACTTTGTCTCTGGTTCAAATACATTGAAATTTGATGATGTTGTTGGTGTTATCCTTAGCAAGGAAATGTGATGGAAAAGCATAGGTGAGATTTCAACATCAGGTAATGCTTTGAATGTAGAGAACAAGGGAAGAACAAAAGAGAGGAAAAATCCCTAAAATTGTGGACAGTCACAAGGGAAGTCAAAGAAAGGAAGATCTAAATCCACAAGAAGAATGGATTGCTAGCACTGTCGAAAGCCAGGACACTTGAAGAAGGAAATCTAGTCTCAAAAGGGAAAACAAGGAGACAAACAACATGAGGACAGTAAGGAAGATAATGTTGCAAGTGATAAATTACAGGATGCTTTAATTATGTTTTTTAGATAATGCTAATGATTACTGGGTACTACATTTAGGGGCTTCATTTCATGCCACACCCTAGAGGAAATATTTTGTAGATTATGTTCAAGGTGATTTTGGACAGGCATAATTGGGTGATGATGAACCCTGTTAGATTATTGGAAAAGGAAAGATAAAATTCAAGTTGTAGAATGGAAATTAATGGTTGCTTCAGGAAGTAAGGTATGTTCCAAATTTGATAAGGAATTTAATTTCTACAGGACAACTAGGTAGTGAAGGCTACATAGTTACCTTTTTGGACAAAGTCTAGAAGGTCACTAAAGGTGCATTAGTAGTAGCTAAAGGTGAAAAGGTAGGAACATTATATTTGTGTTCTGGTAATACTTATTATACCTTAGCTACTACAGAAATAGTTGCTACTGAGATAGTTATAACACTTGCTACAGGGACAAAAACATAATTTTGGCACCATAGACTTGGGAACATGAGTGAGAAAGGGATGAAGATCCTTCACTCCAAAAATTTTCTACCAGGTCTAAAGAAAATTGGCTTGGAGTTCTACAAAAAATGTGTTTATGGAAAACAGAAAAGAGTCAGATTTCTCAAAGTTGGGAAAGAGAAGAAGAGTTAGAAATTAGAGCTTGTGCATTCAAATGTATGGGGACCAGCTCAGGTATCTTCTCTTGGTGGCTCTTGCTATTATGTTACTCTTATTGATGATGCAACTAGGAAAACATGGGTGTATTTCAGGTTAAAAAAAATTAGAAGTATTTGAAACTTTTAAAAAGTGGAAAGCTTTGGTTGAGAATGAGATAGAAAAAAAAGTTGAAGTGTCTCAGATTTGATAATGGAGGTGAGTATTGTAGCAATGAATTTGAAAATGAATATTCATACAATGGAATTTGTAGGCAAAAAATGATTCTTGGAACCCCACAAGAAAATAGTGTGTCTGAGAGAATGAATAGGACCATTATGGAGCATGCAAGGAGCATGAGATTGCATGTTGGACTACCCTTACAATTTTGGGTAGATGTTGTACATATTGTTGTTTATTTATTAAATAGGGGACCTTCAAATCCTTTGAATGGTGGAATTCAAGAGGAGGCTTGGACAGGTAAAAAGGTAAACTATTCATTTATGAAAACCTTTGGTTGTAAAGCTTTTGTCCATGTTGATATTGAAAATAGAACCAAGCTTGAGGCTAAGTCTAAAAAATGTACCTTCATTGGATATGGAGTAGATGAATTTGGTTATTGGTTATAAGATTATGAAAATCATAAAATCATTAGGAGCAGAGATGTTATATTTAATGAGCTCATGTATAAGGATCATCTATAGGAAAAGAAGCATGAATAGGCCAAAAAGGAATATGTGGTGTTGGATGAGATTCCAGAAAATAAAATGTCAGTGGTACCTAATGCTCAACAACAAGTTATCCCATAGACTCTTGCAAGTGTTAGATGTTCTACAAGGATAACTAGACCTCTAGAAATATTTTATCCATCGTTATATTTTATATTATTAACTAATTTTGGTGAGCCTGGAGGTTATGAAGAAGTAATGCAGGTAGATACCAAAAAGTAGTGGGAGCTAGGCATGAAAGAGGAAATTAATTCTTTGTTGCAGAATCAGACTTGAGACTTAGTCCAATTTCTTGTAGGTAAAAGAGAATTACAAAATAAATGGGTTTATAGGTTGAAGGAAGAATATGGAGGCAAGAAAAGATATAAGGCCAAACTAGTGGTAAAAAAATTTGCACAAAAAAAAGGTATAGATTTTGTTGAAATATTTTCTTCGATTGTAAAGATGACTTCTATTAGAACCATTCTAAGTCTTGTGGTTGTGGAAGACTTCCATCTTGAACAGATAGAAGTGAAAACAACATTTATCCATGGGGATTTGGAAGAGGAAATAAACATGCAGCAACCACAAGGATATGAGGCCAAGCGTAAGGAGGAATTTGTGTGTAGGTTAAAGAAGAGTTTGTATGGCTTGAAGAAAGCACCTTGGTAATGGTATTTAAAATTTGATAGTTTTATGGATGAACAAGGTTACAAAAAATGTCATTCTAATTATTATGTTTATTTTAAGAAATTGGGTAATGGTAGCTATATTATCTTGTTGCTAAGTTATGTTGATGGCATGCTTATTGTTGGGTCTAACATGCAACATATTAATGAACGTAAGTAGAAATTAGCAAATTCATTTGCCATGAAGGATTTGGGTGTAGCAAAACAAATCCTTGGTATGAGGATCACACAGGACAAGACAAACAAAAAATGATTTTTGTCTCAAATTGAGTATGTAGAGAAGGTATTGAAAAGGTTTAACATGCAAAATGAAAAAGAGGTTAGTACACCTTTGCCTAGTTTTCCTAATCATTTTAAGTTGACTAAGGAGATGTGTCCAAAGACACAAGAAGAGGAAGAAAAAATGTCTAAGATACCATATGCATTAATAGTTGGTAGCTTGATGTATGCAATGGTATGCAAAAGGCTAGATATTGCACATGTAGTGGGAGTTGTGAGCAAGTATATGAGCAATCCAAGAATGGAACATTGGAATGCAATCAAATGGGTTCTTCAATATTTGAGAGGTACTACTTCAAAGAAACTATGTTTTGGAGGAACAAATTATGCTCTAAAAGGATATGTTGACTCTAATCTGGTGGGTGTTATTGATAGTAGGAGGAGTACTACAAGGTATGTTTTTATTATAGGAGGTACTAGATAATAAAATCATTGGATGGATGAGTTTATGTGGATGTAGACCATATTGGGTGAACCACATTAAATTCTATGTTGATCTCTTTTGTGTTATTCTTTATTGTTATTTCTAGGTTATTTAGTCTACATATAATTGTTAATGTTTATTGCTCCAATCTTCCTGAAACATAACACTCAATAGCCTGCAAATCCCATCCAAATAGTCCAAAAATGTGTATGATATTATACAGGAAACACTCAAGCAGTGTTCCATTATGAACATGCACTTGCACTAGGAAGTTCTTATCAATCACATTAAGGATAACTTCTTCTTCCACATCACTATGAATGATGAATACTTCCTTCAGCTGATCCTACAGTAGCCTATGAATAGCACCACATTCAACACCTTCTAAAATTATGAATTCACTCTCCACAACTATCTCATTCAACAAGCTCGACATGCTTGAAGAAGTAACTAACATTATGCAGAATGAATGGGATGGATTGGATATATAGAATGACAGGGGGAAAATGGCAGAACCTTGTTTGAAGCAATAAATGTTGAAGCACACACAAATTGCTTCAACTTAATTAATTCAAGTGTGGTGATGTGATGTAGATCTTGTTAATTGGATTCAAGCAAACCTTAGCATTTAAGGAGTTGCACGAAATGATCTAGGTGGCATACCAACAGTCGTGGAGAAATTAAGGTGGTCATCAATTTGAACAAAGTAAGCCACATGGTTTGATTATATCAAGTGATGATTCATCCTCCTATCTTGTCAATCAAGAAACGAGATACAATTGTAACCATCCCTAAAAATAGTAATTAATGTAGGGAATTTGTCATAATTTGACAAGATTAATTATTTTTTGACCAACTTATTCAACTAAGTAACAGATAATAGCCAAGAATTTGTTTCAAGCAACCTTAACCGTTACAAGTTGAGAATGTTTAAATATGTTATCTTTTGGCATTGCAAGGGTCCAACATTTTGATCCCTCATGCATTGTGATACATGAGTGAGAATCGATCTTAATAAAGGATCAAATTTTTTAGTTTCAATTCATTTTATGTGGATGTTATTATCTATGTGTAGTAATTTGAATTAAATGTTAATGCTTTTAAAAAAAATTGTGAGCTTTGAAAATTATTTGAATATACCTTTCTTGTGTGAATGAGATGTTTAGTATAATTTAGTTTATTTATTTATAGTAGATGATTGGAATTGCATTGATTCAAGTTAACAAGTGTTAAGTAGTCTGATATGTGAGTCATGATACTAATCATTTGTCAGTCCTTTCATTTCAATAGTAGCTAGTTTAAGCATAGCTTTCCACACTTTTAGCATGGAAATGAGTAGGTGTAATTAGGTTGTCTTTCCTACTTTCTAGTTAAAAGCATACCCTGAGTTTATATATTTTAAAAATATAAAATTATATCTAAAGAGGGATTTGTACCTCAATTAAAATTAAGAGGAAGACCACTAATGAAATGATGATCTCTCCAACTATTTTCAGTTTATTTCATCCTTCTTGGGTGTTATAGAGTCATTTTATGTTCATTTTGGAAAAAGACAAATTTGTTCACTTATAATTTGAAACTTGGTATTGTTACATTTACTAAGGAATTCATGACATGTGTTGATATTACATCTCCTTCATTTATTGTTGTACTTGAGGAAGCTTTTGTTGTCATAGTTTTGGCTCCTTGCAATCCAGTATAGTAGGAAATTCATCATCTTCTAGAGATGGCTACTTGGCATGAGTACTTGACAAACATTGTTGGTTTGTTTGGTGAGTCCCATATTTTAGATTTGAGGGACATCATTAATAGAATTCATCTTCTCTTTGATGGAGATGATCCTTCTTAAATTGTTGCAAGGGAACAATCTAACCCTATTGTTCATTCTCTACATGATCATTCTTTTTAGTTTGACATGAGTGTAAATTATTTTAGACATCATTTGAAGGAGGCTTCTTTGTCTTTAGAGGAGGTATACTTGTCTTTGGATTATGTTCTACAATCGTTTATAGGAGATTCTAGATTTTCTTCTTAAAAAATGTGGCCTAGAATGCCTATATGGAGGTGACAACTTTTGGCATCAACATGGAGAAACTTGAGCATTCTTTGAGGCCATCATCCATCATCCATATTCTTGCATCTTCCTTTCACAAATAGGAATACATCCTGCACACTATCTTGGTTTTATTTCTTCCTAAGGGGAGGAATGGTTTTCAACAAGATTGAATCATCTTCAACATTTAATGTCAAGCTTCTACCATTGTAGGAGACTCTCCATTAAGGGTGAGTTGCATAGTCTCTCTTCTTCTTCTCTCTTATGGGGGACTTTTTCCTCACATGGGGTTTTATTCTTCTGATTCTTCAATGAGATTTTTCTATATTTCATATCTCTTTTGGAGAGGAGTTTTTTTCCCACTAGGTTTTCTCCTTTTCTCCATTTGTGAGAGATTGCATTATATTTTTACATGGTCACCCCATCTTTGTGTCATTTACATAATAATTATATACTCCCTAAGTTTCACTTACAAGGGGTTTTGGTGTAAATAAAGTCATGTACCTAGTTAATTCATTACTAGGGGAGTTAGGGGACTTATTTACATGTTAATTTTATTTAGGTCCTAGGAAGGAATCTTTTTATAAGGTGTTAGTTGTCATTAGATATTATCTTATCTTTTTACTTATAACACATGTGTCCTAGGTAGTGATAAGTTCTCACATGACATAGGATTAAGACACTTGCCATAATCCTATGTCTCACCTTGGCTATATAACCAGGTGGCCTCATATGCAAATCATATTGTCATAACATATTCTTGGATAATCAATTCAATTGCAATCTTGACCATTGCATATTGATCTCTCTTATGATTTCATGAAGTTCCTAGATCATGGATGGTTATAATCTTTAGCCAAATATTTCATGGTGTAGATTTATTCTATACTATCTCTTACACTTTGCACTCCCTCCACAACAAGTGACCAAGGGGGAAATCCTAGGCACTTAGTGCCTTAACCAAACACTTGGTGATAAACTTATAAAAATAATTTTAAATAATATTTTTTAATAATAAATACAACTCAAAAAAAAAAATTATTGACATAGGACCAAGTACAATGAACGAGCTAACAAGGAAGTGACATAGACAAGACTATTCTTGTGAATATGTCAAGTACAGAGAATATTTCCCTATTCTACAAACATATGCCTTTGATAATTTCATACGATACAAATTTAGTATTGTATGGATTTTTTTGCAATGGTTGAAAAAACCTTTGTTGCCCCTGAGAAAAAATGTCAAAATTTGACAATTTGATAGTCAATCTTTAGGTTTTCAAGCCTATTGAATGTGATGGAAAGATCAGATTTGGCCCGAAGTGCCTCAAAAATTTAGCTACCCCTATATTTAGAAATTTAAAACCTTTCAGATCAGTAAAAAATATAATCAAAATTTTAAAAATGACTTTATTTGACAACTTGGATTCAACTGTGAAGTCCTTGAAACCCTAAAATCCACCCAAAACAATCTTAAAACCAATGATATTCCCTCATATTTGGGAATGAATTTGCAGCACTAGAGCTCTAATACCATGTAGGAGTAAATGGTGACTCCCAACACCCTCAAAAATAGTTGCTAGACCAAAATACCTTCCACAAGAGAGAAAATGGAAAGAATAGCTTGTTATGACAATGGATGCAAGATTGAAAGATTGAATATGTGATGTACATATGATGCCTTTCTTATAAAGGTAATTTGTGAGATGGGATTAGAAAATATTTTGACATATGTCTTAATCATATACCATGAGAGAACTATATCAACAACTATTAAATTACTTAGGATACAAGAATTAAATAAAATCCAACTAGATAAGATAAGGTAATATCTTATCTAGACAAATAAGACTTATGGAAAACACACTTAGGACCTAAGTAAAATTAATATGTAAATAGGACCCACTTAAACCATTTATGGTATTCCTCTCCCATTTGGATTAATGTGATAGTAGTTTCACAAGTTTATTTAATAGGTACACAAGTGTTGTTGGAGTGTTATCATAGTGAAGAGAGTGTTATTGTGATAGAGGTATTTATTTGTCGAAGATTAGTGTATACATGTCTTTTTTCTCATGTGGAGTTTTCCCCTAAAGGGTCTCCATGTAAATCCTATACTTATATGATTTGATTATTTTATTCTTATTGCTTATTTTATGCAATTAGATAATCATCATATGGTAATCCTTGGATAGAGAATTATATTTCATATTTATATACTCTTGCAAGAGGTTTATTGTAGTATTTTTACCTTGTTTCTCAACATAAATAAGTGGCCCATTATTTAAATGGTATCATATCTAGCACCAAAAATAATAGAAATTATACCTTATAGTTGGTTTTCCAACTATTCAATAAGAATCATAAATTTAGACATACTTGTTAGCATCTTTGAATAAATAGGCCACCAAATTCCTACTAATAATGCATTCTCCTTACACCATCATCTAAATTATTTCCTCCTAAAACCCCTTATGATTTTCTCTTCAATAATTTTCTTTCATTTTCCAGAACCACTCATCTTAAGATTCCATCCTTACTAAGAATATATAATTCTTAACTAGTTATTGTATATATAAGAGTACTTTTGCGGTAAGCATCCTTTTATGTTTTGTACCATAATTATCTAGAAACATACTAGTAGACAATAACTCAACAATCTTTTCCAATCCAATCAACAATGCACTCAATTTAAATAGGTGCACACTAGAAAACTATCCTCAATGAGACATCCTTCATTCTCAATTTTGGATAGATATTTCTTCCCTTGATTTTTGACCTATATTTACTCTTATTTTAGAATTAAACTCTTGGAATAACATTAAACACCAACATACTAGGTAAAGTGTAAATTTTCTATTCATTAGGTGATTTAATGACTCATTATTAATGTAAAATATAAATGGTGTCACCAAAAAATAGGGTCTAAACCTTACCAAAAAAATAGACACCTAAAAATTGACCATTCCATCATCATTTAGTTATTCATCCTCTTAATATCACCTTATGTCACCTTGTGACACATTCATCCTATTTTCTAAATTAATTAAATAAATTATATTTATTTAATAAATAATCCATTTTTCCATTTTGATAAATTAATTAAATAAATATTATTTAAATATAAATCACCCTTCTCTAATAATTAATTAAATAATTTTATTATTATTTATTTAATTATTGAGAGTCATATGACTAACTAAGACCTTATCTAGATTCATTGAACCTAGACACTTACCACAAACATCAAAATAAATTTTTATATCAACCATTTATTTCATTATACATCTCCAAATATCAACCATTTGAATAATGATATTCTCTAATGCACCTACCTTTTACACCTTTTTCCCTCATGTGACACTTGTCACAAGACTACACCTTTAATTCAAATTGTAATCCTCAATCAATCCTAGCCATCCATCAGTCAATACATCTAGGACCTTGGTTTAGCTCATGTAAATTATATAAATTAGAGGACTCTCATTGACATAATATTCTATCTTCATACCCTTATGTTGTCCAAAATTTTCTATTGAATATTCTCCCATCCTATTGTTATATTGCTACAATTTCTATCCAATCAATCTTCATCATATCCTCATGTTATCCATCTTATCTTTCATCATCTCAATCATAACATCATGTTTCTAGTTTGATAAGAAACCTCATTCTTCCATACATCAAAGGAGAAAATCAAAAGAGTCTTGGCTGCAACTCTTGTTCTATCTCAATTGAAGGAGAAAATAATAAACAAGGTAAAAGGTTTCACATTGCTTTGAATATTTATGTTATTTCTCTTATTCATTTTTCTTATCTTAATTTTGGCATGCCCGATGGGACAGCCATCCCTATTTAATCCTTCTTTTTATGGTTTTTCTAACCCATCTTTCTAGTTTTTAATTATTTTATGCAAAAAAAAAAAAAAATGAAGCTAACTTTTGCAAGAAAAGTTGAAAGAAAATCCCTAGTTTGTTAAAGATTTCATTATATCTTTCAAAATAGCTAAGACTTTTTCTACAATTTTTTAACTAAAGTTTGTGGATGATCTCAAAAAGCCAAAATATATTTTTGGGTTTAGATCATCAATATTTGTGGTTTTATAATTATTTCTAATTCATTTTCTTGTAGCAAAATCCTTTTGTTAAAGACTATCTTTCAAACTATTAACATATTTGTGTTGCAACTATGTTTGTCCAAAGCATTATCATTTGACTAGTCTTAGTTGCACACTTCTTTTCTAAAGGTTAATAAAAAATAATTCTAAGTATTTGGGTGAGTGGTGTGTATTCTCTCCTCTTGCACCATTGTGTGATTTTGGGGATCAAAAACATCACTTAGTCTTTTATTTTATTTTTATTGTTATACCAAAGAACTCAATATGTGTATGCTCTCCCATTTAGTGATATTTTTAGTGACTAATATTCTTCAATTAGCTAATAGTTAAAATTTGGGAATCCAAATTTGGCTAATAATTCAAGTTGTAACATGACTTGGATCACCACATTTTTATAAAAATTTATTTTAGTCTAATTTAAATTGCCAAAGAATTTATTTTATTAAAAAAATTAACTCAAAAATTTGACACAGTATTCAATACAATATTAGATCATATTCGTCTAAATTTTATAAGTTATAATAGAATTATAAATTAATTCACCAATAGTATATCATAATTAATAGTTTCTTTAGGTCCATATTTCCAATCTTTAGTTTCCACCATTGTTTAAAATATAATCAAACAACCCTCGTTGTATTCTACAAGGTAAAATGTGCCCGCAATTTATAATGCTCATGGGCCCAAAATTTCTTTTGGATTGTTGATCTCCATTGAGATCAACGATCCAAAATGGAGATCAATAATCCAAAAGAAATTTCAAGCTTCATAAGCATTACATATTGTAGGTATATTTTAACTTGTAGAATACAACGAGGGTGGTTAGATCATATTTTAAATCAATGGTGGCTACTAAATATTATAGATTCTACCCCTTAAACCCATCAATCATTTCCACCATGAACCCCTAAATTTCTATGAGATTTTTTTAAATGAAAGGATTCACCATCATAATTAATGTATTTTCCTATTATTTTCCAAGATTCACCAAGATTTTCTACAAAATTTAAGTGATGTAAAAAATTGCCAATAAAGTTAATCTCTTTTCAAAAAAAGGAAAGAATCACCAATAGAAATTGTGAGACAAGGAATGTCAGAGTGGGTCAATTACGCTTGATCCATGATGAATCGAAGCAAATTTTTCTCAATTAAACCTACATTTACCAAACAAGATCATTCAAATTAGAAAATTAAACTAAGTATTTAATTGAAACTGGAAGTTACAAACTACATAAAAATAGTTAAATTCCTACTCTAACCCATTTGAAACTTATCTCATTTTGGAATTGGTGTCATGTTAATGTGAAACGATGACCCTTTCCCAATCCTATGATTAGTGATCTTGTTTCAGTCAATTATATGGAAGAAAATCGATGAAACCATTGTGATTGATGTATGAAAACCTAGATTATGCTAATTTAAATATGATGCAAGCTAAGTTACCATGATTTTATGCTAAAAAATGAACTAATTATGTAATTGCTAAGCTGATTCTAAGCTAAAATATGGAAACCCTAATTCGTATACAAACTAAGATGGATGCATGGAAGCCATTAATGGATGATCTAAGCTATTATGCAATTAGAAATAAAATTAAACAAGCTAAAAGTGAGTAAAAGATGAGTGTGAGTGCAAGTGAATTCAACAACATGAGTTTGCAATTGAAAGACGGATCTATTTGTCTCAAATAGTGATCTATTTATAGGAGAGCAAATAAAATGGAGGGTTGAGATTGAAAAGATTAATCAAGGGTCAATGATGGAGGAAAAAAAGAGACATGGATCATGGATTCTCATCAATAGATGAGAATGCAAGATGGGATTTAATCAAGGGTTCACAATTGCTTCAAACAAACACACTTTTGACCTGCACACATAGGTCAAAGGTGACTTGTTCAAAAGGTTAAAGGTTAAAAATTACATAAGAGGCTAAGTGAAAATATCTTTTTTTCAAATGATGGAGGAATAAGAATATTCTTTTGGAATATTCCCAAGGGTGAGGAAAAAAGGCATTTTGTAAATTAAAATAAATTCTTAATTGTGCAAAAAGGGGAAAATGAATATTTCATGGGAATATTCCCCTTTGCTTAGAGGAAAGATAGTTTAATTGCTAATTAAACAAGGTTTAATCACACAATTAGGGGATAAGAAGAATTAAAGGGATTTTCAATTTAATGAAAGGGGGAAAGGTGAAAATGATATTTAATTAAATAACTTAGGGTTATTTAATTAAATAAGATGACTTGGGAGATTAAATTAAATATTTTGATGTATTTAATTTAATGAGATGGAATGTTAGTGTGAAGGGATGAATTAACCTGATTAAATTAATTTAGGCTAATAGATGAAAATGATGCCATTAATTAAATTAGCTAGGTTAATTTAATTAATGAAGTAAAAAGAGGATGGATTGAGAAGAAATGATGTTAGTAAACTTGTTTTGAGTGTATGATATTGCTTAGGACATTTTTTAGTGTCTACAGAAATTAATATTTTTTTCCAAAAAAATGAACGATTCACCAAGATTGTATAGATTTTCTTAAGGGGGGTTTTCTTAAAGTTATCACTGCTCCCATTATGCTTCATGTGATCTTGGGTGAAAAAAAACACTTGGATCATATCTTCTACCTAGGGTATACCTAGGGATTTGATTGCCATAAGGGATGACCTCAAATCTCATGTTTCATCAAAGTATTAAGATTGAAGGGTGAATTGAAAGACACTCCTCTTGGAAGTGGAATCTTGTCAATTTTTGATAAGCCTCCAAGAAATTTATGCCTTGGAGTAGTGAAGGTAGATAGTTTGTTACCCTATCCTCCTAGCTAATTGGAATTATTCCATTTTATCTATATTTTTTTCCTCACACAACCTTGAGGTATTTAGAGGACTTCTTAGCAACCTTGTTCATCCTAGCTTAAGATCTTTAAGTCATTATTCCTTATGGTGCACCACTACTGGGGAAAAGTTATCACATTTATCTTCATGTGGTGAGATAGAGTTTACTTTGGGAAAGGATAGTCATCCAAGGTAAGGGGTGTAATGTGGCCCATGACCTTAATTTCCCTATCTATACATCTATGTGGTAGATGTTACTAATGGGACATATATCACCATTCTCATAGAGTGGCTATGGAAGTGGTCATTGTGAGTCCACAAGGATAACACTCCTGCTTAAATAAAATATGATTTTTAAGTGCTTTGTGTGTATCCTTGTACTAATACATTGTGTACCCATAAATCCAATTCTTCCTATCCATTTTTTTTATTTTTTTGTGTTTCCAAATGTATCCCCTATTCAAACAAATAGAACCTTCATCTCAATCCAACCAATCTTCAAATATTCTCAACCAAATCCATTTATAAAATCATTCATCTATTCAAATCACCCATGTTAGCTCTCAAAAATGCAGGTAAGAATACCTCAAGAGGCTGCCAATCTCTTGCTACGTTTTAGGGTAATGGACAAGGTCAAATGAATTGAACCTTCTACTCTTCAAGTGTTGCTAGACCTAGGCGGGTGAACCTACATGAATTGGGCAGACTTGACTTATGATATTCTCATTTGTAGTGATTTGTCCATAATGGCAGATGGAAGTGGACAAATGAAATCAAATTTGGTATAAATTGTTAACCAATATTCAAGACTAAATCCTAATATGCTCAGTTAATAGATGTAAATAAAATAAATGATTTTGAATGGTGAAATGTAGAGACTAGTGCCTTGTTGGGTATGTGGAGTCAAATGAAATCTAGGTGAGCAACTTCTTCCTAGAAAAAACTCAAATTATTTGGCATATGTTTTGTTTATAACTTGTATAAACATGCAAGACTGTGACTACCAAGTTCTTCTTTAATAATCCAAATGAATTTCCCTGATTACTGTGATCAACCAAGAGGAGTTAATCTTTTCTTGAAAGAACCAATCAATTAACCACACAAATACAACAAATGTGCCTTGATAAATTGAATATAAACTTGTTATACCAATTTAAACAACCAGAAAGAATCAATCTTGGAGACAACTTAGTAATACTTTCGATAAATTCAACAGACAATTGACACCAGAAATGAGCTGCAACATCAACTGATTCTCATTAAAATCTCCATTTTGAAATCATACATCATAGTCTCTGTTTTGTGGAAATTCTATTCCTATCCTACTCTATCTCTAATCTAATATGATAATGATCTCCATTCACAATCGGGAATGAATATTTATACATCTGTATCTGAACAAACATGTTGCTTCATAGTCCAAATGTTGACCAACAGTATTAGGGCTCCTCGCAAGATAGTTTCCAAGACACTTCGTAGCTATGTCGAAGGAAAATATATCACCGTCAGTCATCCCGCTCATTCTTGTGTATCTCTTTAACATTCTCTTGTCGGGGAGACGTTTCATAGAATATCTTTGTCATATCGAAATACTTCATGATGCACTCATTTCACTGAGACATATGGGCTTTCTTGCTAATGAGACAATATATTAGTGTGACATAAGAGTTGGTGAGACTGTATAACTTCACACTGAAAACTGTTGATAGAACTCTCCTGCACATTGTCGGCGAGACCGGAGGTACTCGCCAAGACCTCTCTCCGCTACACATGAGTCTTATCGAGTGTTCATTTTGTTGGCAGTCGGCAAGACAATAAGACTTCGCTAGGACCTCACCCAAATGTATTAACTCTTGTTGATGTATCCCCATATGTGTTAGTTGGCGAGACAAAAAGCGTTTGGTGAAACAACATACCAAAGACAAAACTCTTGTCGATACAATGTTCAATGTGCTAGTCGCTGAGACACAATGAGTTCGCTATGATTTTATTTTGATGATATCACTCTTACCGACATGAAATTTCTCCTATCACCAAAACAATGAATATATCTTGCCGATAGGTGCCTATAAGTAAACTTCAATCACTGTGACACCAAAAACTTCTTGTCGATAGGCAACATGGACGTTTATCAGCAAAAAACACAATATGGATAGGGGAGACCCTAATTTCTTCATGCCGATAGGAAATATAATATAGAATATTCAGACCTAGATAGACCTTTTGGAACTGCATGGCAAAGAATGGGAAAAATGTTATGAAGAAAGGGCTCTTGTGTACATGACGAAGACTCATTTGGAAACTCAGGGAGATGAGAAACATATGTAAAATTATCAGAATTTTATAGTTCTAACAACCCAAACCCATCTATCCTCCTTCTAATGTAATCCAATTCCTATTGAAATATTTTAAACCCATCCAACTTATCCCTCATCCATTAAAATATTTCCAAATTAATATCTTATCCAACCTAATTGTTCATCCATCTATTCACTCTAAACCTCTCTAATCCAACCCTTCCATGATCTAACTTAAATATAATTATCCAAACTCATCCTTAGGTTCTATTCTTCTAATCCCTAATCTATTTCTAATTCATCATCCTAATTTCCACCCTCATCCAAAATCAATCCAAAAAATTCCTCTTCCAATCAATCATCTACCATATCCAATCATCTAATCTATCCTTCATATAATATAATTTATTCTAACCTCCTCTTATCAATCCCAACCTAATACAAAATCATAAACCTATATCCTACCTCAACAAGGCCAAAACTATTAATTAAGAGCAACCTAAATTACATTTATGATGATGAGGATAGTGTTAACCAAATTGATTATGATTATTATGATGATAATGAGAGTCTTGTGGACCAATATAATCTCTCCTTACCCACCACCTCTTAATATATCTAAGACCTTACCAATCCATTTTCTAATTTCAATCCTTCACCAATTTTTCCCTCACCTATCACTTCCAAAATGATAAAGATTCCATGGTTAGATACCTCCTTAATATTGGTTCCAAAATTATATCTTCCCCATCTCCATCCAATCCCAATTCATCTCTTATTTCTTATACTTTTCCTACCTTTGACAAGAGAAACTCATCCTATCCCTCTTCCATGTTTTCCTCTTATCCCTCACCTACATACACCTCCCATCCAATATACATACCTTCGGGTGATCCCACAATAGTGGTTTACAATTTTTGGCCAAACTAGACACTGAAATATTTTTTTTAAGTAAATCTTCACTTTCGGGCACCTATAGCAGCTAAACCATGAGGAATTTGAAGATGATGCAAACTAGAGTTTCGTAAAATTTTGTCTATAGATTCTAAATATATTTTTTTCAAAATTTTTGGAATCAGATTGCACTTTTTTTTCCATCTCCCTCGAAAGCTAGTTTTTTTTCAGAAAACAACATTTTTAAAAAGTGACGCTCACCATTTAACGTATAACTTTTTTTCCATGAAGGATAAAATTCTAATTATTTCGAATTTAGATTTACAACTCTGATATCTAGTGCTTCCATTTGGTTAGATAGTTTTTTATTGAATATTTTTTCTTTAATCAAGTTTCGAATTCAAACCAATTATAATTCAGACATAGTGTGACCGTATAACGCGTAACTTTTTTTGTATGTATCGAAATTCAATTTTTTTTCTTTGTTGGATCAAGGACTTCAATATCTGGTGCACTAATATTTTTAAAAAAAAATTTAATAATCTGCTATTTTTCCACATGTGCAGAACAAAGAGCTTGATTTTTGGTGAAAAATCTACATTCACGAGAAATAAAAAATAAATATAATAATCAAATTAAATTTATTTAAAATTATACTTTTTGGAAAGCTTATAATAAGGGCTACATACTTGCAAAAAATAAATTTTAAATGAATTCATTTGATCCCCCAAAAGGTAAATCAAAAGTAGTTTTTTATCAACATTTTGATAGGTGTAAATGAGACTTTGTTATAGGTATGGTTTAAAACTAGCGGGGTTCTATCCAAGGGGGTTTGATTTAAGGTAGTTTGATCAAGCTCTCTTCAATTAGAATTATTTAAATGGAACTTTTCAAGGTTTAAATAATTATATTTTCTAAAAATATGTGATTTTAGCAAAAATTAGTTCCTCCCAGAAATTGTAAACCACTATTGTGGCAGCACCCCTTCATCTCCTCCCTTATCCATATGTTCTCTTAATCTTTGAACAACCCCCCATCACCTACATCCACAATCCAAGTCCCTTATACTAAAATCCTTCTCCCACAATCTAAATTCATTTAATCCCAACCATCTACATAATCCTAATCTCCCATCTAATCATAATCCTCCTGTTAGCTCTCAAAAACGCAGGTTGAATGTCTCAAGAGGCTGCCAATCTCTTGATACGCTTTAGGGTAACAAACAAGGTCAAAAGAATTCAACCTTCTACTCTTTAGGTGTTGCTAACCTGGGTGGGTGTACCTTTCTGAATGAAGCAAACTTAACTTATGATTTATCCTTTTGAAATGCTTTGTCCACAATGGCAGATGGAAGTGAAAAAATGAAATCAAAATTGATAGAAATCTTTTGATCTAATCCTAAAATGCTTAATTAACAGATATAAAGAAACCGAATGAATTCAAATGATGAAATTGTAGAGACAAGTGTCTTATTGGGTATGTAGAGTCAAATGAAATAGAAGTGGACAACTTATTATGGCAGAAAATCAAATTGATGGCATATGATCTATTTATAACTTGTATAAACATGCAATATTTTGACCACTAAGCTCTACTTTAATAGTCCAGATGAATTCCCCCTGATTACTATGATCAACAAAAACTTGAGAGAACCAATAGATTAATCACACAAATACAACAAATGTGCACTGGTAAACTGAAAATAAGCTTGTTACTTCAATTTAAATAACTAGAAAGAATCAACTTGGAGACAGCTTAGCAATACTTTTCAATAAACTCAACATACAATTGATACCAAAAATAAACTGCCACACCAGCTGAATTTCATTGAAATCGCCATTTGAAAACATGCACCATAGTCTCTGACATGATAAAATTATTCTACTGTATCCATCTCTACCTACTGCCTCTAATCTAAAATCTAATCTCTCCTCCTAATTACAATCACAAGATGCCTATTTATACACTAATATTAGAAAAATAAATTGCTGCGAGATCACATTGGCCACCGTAAAATTTGGGAAAATCCATGTCGGCCTTCAACAGCAAATAGAAAATCTCATATGTCAGCCCATAGTGTTTGAATTTTATTAATCTCCAACGGAACAGTCGCCGAGACACCCAGCAAGTATGCCAAAGGTAATTCAATCACAAATCATCTGTGTTCCTTTGTGCTCGCATTCGTCGTGACCCATCAGAGTTGAGGAGATGTCATATAGATTATACTTTGTTTCACCGAGAGTCTTCATCTATCATTCATGTCATCATGACATAAGCACACTCTCACCGAAACATATCCTTCATTTGCCTTCGCCAAGACAAATCAAAATCGGGGAGAAGTCCCATAGAGTTCATTGAGTCATACCGAAAGCCCCGAGATCGTTCATTTTTGCCAAGACAACACCATTCTTATACTGACAAAGTCACCCTTTGTATATTATCAGTGAGACCCACCTACATTTGCTAGGACTCACCCCGAAGTCATTAGTCTCACTGAAAGGTCTTTTGATAGAAAATCCATATGTATGTCGGCGAGACCGAAGGTCACTCACCGAGACCTTATTTTGATAACTTTATCACTCAACGAGCTGCTCCTTTAGTTGTTGGTCGATGTGAAAAAATGAAATCGCTAAGACTTTGCACCGAAAGCAACATGTTAGGCCGAAGTGAATCCTTTGTTTACAAGTCAGTAAGACAAGAAAGACTCGCCAAGACATGATGCCAAAAACTATGACTCAGGCCGAAGGAGATCCACATGAGCAAATCAGTAAGACATATCAAGTTCATTGTAACATTACATTGATGCCCAAACTCTTGCCGATATGAATACCTCCTATCACCGAAAAAATGAAGCTGCTATGCCGATAACTGCCAGTGAGTAAACTTCGATTGTCGTGACATAGGAAACGTCTTGCCGATATGCAACACAGACATTTACAAGCAGAAGAATGCATTGGGGAGACCTTAATAATGTCATGTTGATAGGGACCAGAATGTGAAAAATGCACGATCAGATGGAAAACGGGATAAAATATGGGAAGAATATGGGCAAAAGAGTTCAAGATGGGACCTATAATGAATGGAAAACTTGTGAAAATATTCAGAATTTTACAGTTCCAACACCTCCATCTAAGCCTAAACCATTTACTCTAAAAAAAATCAAGGACTATTTTCAAAGAAGACTAAATCCCCAACCCCATACTAATTCTTGTAATCTTCACATTTCATGCATCTTCATCCATCTCCCATCTCTCCATACACACAACTTGAAGATTCTACCCCATAGTCCTCCTTCACCATACCATCCACATAAATCCAAACATAACACAAATTGTTCCAAATAATTATATCATATATTCCTCTTCATATCCAGATCAAAACACCCCTTCCATCCAATATAATTATCACCTTTCCAATCAAAATAAAATCATCGCTTATACTCCATCCAATGATCCCATTCTAGAGAAAGATCAAGATACCCCTTGTAATCCCCCTTATGATCTCCTTCCACATCAAGATCAAGGTATCACATTGATTCCATCTCATAATCAAGAAAAATGTATACCATTCACTCCATCACATGATACCCTTATATTTCAAGATCAAATTATACCATCCACTTCATCTCATGATCCATCTCCAAATTAAGATTAAATAGTCCCCCCATCTCATGATCCCCTCCCTTCCACTCCATCCAAATCCCCCTCATTTTTTCATGAGTTTTTTTATTATTTAAATAATATTAATATAATGAGAAAAAATATTACACCATATGATATACTACACATAAATTATTCATCACATGATTTTAATTCACTTGATGGTGTTGATACTAATCTTGTTGCATTTTTTTATACCTTATTTGATGATAATGTGGAACATAGTGTTTTTCTACTAAATATTATTAGTACTTTGTCATTATCTTTAACTCATATCTAAGAATCATTATTAAAAGTGCTCTGGTCCACCAAAAGGATTTATAAACATCATTAAATTGGATTATCCTTCACATGTTATTTTATAATAGGTTTTATAAAAAAAAATAGATCACCTCCTATCAATCAAATTGTTACAACTCAAGATGTATCTTTTAGTTCAAGGCTAAATAATTTATTATCATAAACAATTACATAAGAATACCATAGGTAGATGTGCATCATATTGAAAAATAAGATATAAGATCTCAATAAGTAAGTGGTGTTATAAGTCAGGGATAGTAATGCTCATAGTAACTGTAGACATCTAAATTTGACCACTCCCATATGATCAAATTCACTTGTTCATTCGTCTATCTCGTCAATATTAATTAAACAATTTATTTAATTAATATTGCACCTTCTGCCTAAAGTATTTAATTTGACAGTTAAATACTTTACCTTGCACCTTTTCCTCTCTAAATTAAATAAATATATTAATTTATTTAATTTAGTCATTTGACCTTTTTTTTGAATAAAATCAATTTTAAATTCTTCCTTTTTCTCTCTCCTTGTCACATCCTCCATAATCTCCCACTTGCTTCTAATCCTTCATTGATTTTCTTAATCATGTATTTGAACAACCTTAATCTAATCCCCTTGCTACATTTGGCATACCTTTTTAGTCAGCCTTTACATTTTCTCCATTTAGCATTGACTCTCCTCCCCATGTGAATTTTTAATTCACATTCTTCTTTCCTAGGCTCCTCTCTTCCCCATGTGAATTTTTAATTCACATTTATCTTTTCAATTCTTACCTTATCCCCATGTAAGTTCTATAACCTTTGACTTGTCATATCACTCACATGTGACAAGTCTTCTAGAACTTTTGACTTGTCACATCCCCCAAATCCCACCTTTTGGGAACCTTGTTTTAACCACAAGGTTATTCCAATCATGTGAATTTTTAATTCACATTTATTTCTCCAACTACTTTCCTCTTCCCCATGGAGATTTTTGAGGAATTATAAAATTCCTTGTATGTCACTTTCCTCTCGTATGGGAACAAGAAATTACTTTTTGAGGGAATTTTTTCATCTCCCAATGTACTTTCAAAGTACTTTTCCTTCCTCCACATCACTTGTACCCCTTTCCATCTCATCTTGTCATTTGCCACTTCACCTTCCACATGGCAAGATGTGAGGGCTTGTGAGTCCTAAACTCACCATAGCCCTACATCTTGGCCATGGTGGCTCAATCCTAGCCATTGAATTCTTTAGAGAATTCAAATTAGTCTATAAATACCCCCCCTCTTTCTTTCACTTACACAACTTAAGCATCTTAGCACCCTTATGCTCTTAGTTTGTCTAGCCAACTTTCAAGCTCAATTTCAAGCATCCACATAGTTTATATTCCATTAGTGCATTCACCATCACCATCTTGCATACACAATCTTACATCAACCACCTTGGATTTAGAATTCATATTGCCAACTAAGAAGCACACGTCACAAATCATATCAAGGGCTAATCAAGGATTTCAGTACCAGCAAGAAAAGAAGGTATAATTGTTTTAACATCATCACTTTTCTTTCTTTGTGTTTTTATTTAGGCTAATCTTGAGGTGTCTTGTGTTGTTTCTTTGTGCTTTTTTGTTTTTGTTTTTGCATATTTAGATAGGAATAACACCTGCTCACATTTATGGCATGCTCGGTGGGACCCACAGGCGGGTCCTTTTCATTTCATATTTGTTGTTGTTTAACATTTTGCAAGTCCAAGTGACATAGAGGAGTGAACCCAACCTTGGGGGGTGAACTCGACCACATAGAGGGGTGAACCCAACCTGTGCAGAGGGGCAAACCCGACCTAGGGGTGAACTCGACCTGTGCAAAGGGGAAAACTTGACCTAGGGGTGAACCCAACCTGGCAACAGTTTTTTTTGAAAGGTGAAAAGAACAACATTCTTGAGTTATTTTTATATTCTATTTTTCTATCATTTTATTTTCTGCTAACCCCCTGACTTGTCCAATTTTGTGATTGTGAAGGGTTTAACTAACTTTTTGTGTAGCTATCTTATGATTGTAGAAGAAAGGAGGCCAAAACTACTAATGTATTTGTTGTAGGTCTTAAAGTCAAAACAATTAACTAATTGTTCCTTTCTCTTTTTCATTAATCTAGGCACATAGTCTAAGTAGGGGGGTCAATAAATCTTGTTTGTCATGCTTGTGGTAGGCTATTGATGTTTCCAATCCCCTTGCGCCTTTAGGAAATTCTGGTTGAAGAGAAATTGTAGCCTACCAAGTCTTTGTGTTACCCAAGAGGGTGCCATACTGTTCAAGTTTTCCCCTTGCACTTCGTGTGAGTCTGGGGAGTAGCTAAAAATGGTTGACATTCTCTTTTAGTGGGACTTGCTTGGGGATTTCATCAACCCAAGGGACAATTCCAATCACACGTACTGGTGGGGTATACAAAGTGGGGGAGCAAAAGTTATACCTCAATCCAGTTGCGCCGTAATTGGCAGAGCATCAAAGCTAGGGTGATACCTAGATAGACGTGAAGAGTTGGTTTGAGCCTTCAATATCTCGTTGAGGTTCTTGACTCACACTTGTGATAGGCTGGTGTTCATATTTTGGGCCTCACATGCTGAGTGTATATCAAGGACTCCCTAGTTGCCTTGTTCATCATAGTTAGAGGATTGTGTTGGCCACACCCTTAACACTAATCTTAGGTTCATGTTGCTTGAATTGTCTTTTTGTGCTAAACTAGTGAATTTTTGTCTGAGTCAAGTCAGGCTTACCTTGTGCTCACTATTTGAAGTGTTCTCAATCCTTTTCCATAGTTATTTTTACCTAATTCAAGTCCAGAGGAGCAAAGCTGACTTGAGCAGAGGGTCGAACCCAACCTAGGGGTGAACCTGACCTAGGGGCGAACCCAACCTAAGTAGAGGGACGAACCAGACCTAGGGGAAAACCCGACCCTATAGAGGGGAAAACCCAACCTAAAATAGTTGTTTGTGCATCCTGAACAGTCAATCCCATATACTGTTCCAGTCCATTCTTGGCATTCGTTTCGTTATTTCGTCAAGTCATTTTCTTGTTCTATTAACCCCTTTTATCATTTAGGGAACTTGTTTTTCCATTTAGGGACCTCATTTCATTGTTTGGGGAACCTGTTCCTTCACCTAGTTGATCTGTTTTATCGTTAGGGACCTGAAACCTTGTCATTTGCATCATCACCTAATCCACACCTTAGTCCATTTTGCTATCTCCAAAGATCATTCAGTCATCATTCACATCATATAGGCACCTTTAGAACATCTCTAGGTTGTGTCATTCATCATCGTTCTCTTGATCCAAATCCCCTAAACCTTTTCTTAAAGGTTGTTATCCGAATTGACCCAGGCATCTGAATCTGATAGTTATCTAACACATCAATCATCAACTTCGACCCAAATCACTTTACTTCTATCTTGAAGTGGATTCAGTGTCATAAGTTATCATCCTCGGCCCAAATGAATCCATTTCTATCTTGAGGTGGATTCAGTGTCATGATCATCTATCTATCCATCAATCTGATTGATCAAAACCTTAAGTCACCTAGGGTGATTTCCAAACTGGGTTTAGAATCCCTTACATCTCCCATCATCTAATCCTCCATTCTATCCAATCATTCAATCAATCCAATCCAATCATCAAATCAAACTTATCCAATCAACCAATAAATTTTATCCAATCATCCAATCAATCCTATCTAATCAATCAATCTTTATCCAGTCACCCAATCACTCAAATCGATCTTCCAATCATCATCCCCACATCTGCATTATCTTAGTCCACCTAGTAGTTTTTCATTTTCATGCCCATTCAGACTCAGTCACAAGCTAAGAAATAAATGGCACAACAAGGTCAAGGTTCCCAACCAAACGTCCCTTAAGATCCTAACAATAGGGAAAACGTCTCTCAAGATCCCAACAATGTTGCAAATGTT
Organism: Sequoia sempervirens; assembly: GCA_007258455.2. NCBI lineage: Eukaryota > Viridiplantae > Streptophyta > Pinopsida > Cupressales > Cupressaceae > Sequoia > Sequoia sempervirens. The sequence continues at coordinate 108,105,520 of VDFB02047397.1, read as the reverse complement.
CCTCAAGACCCCCATAACAGTACTTCGTCACAATCCAACAATGCTACACCACTTGGTGACAAAAACATGGTCAACCAGCCTGAAGTCACCATTGATGAATATTTAAGCCATCCTTCCAATGTTCAAATGATAGATAAAATCCTTGACGAGCATGGTGATAGAATTCTCACTACTCTACTCATGAAGGGAGTCAAACCACCACCATATTTTGACATGTCACAATATGCTAATGTCCAAGCTCCACTAGTGCAACAAGACCCAAAGAACATTCCCAGAAATTCCTACGTTCCTGAGACTGTACCCACAGATAACTAGTATCATCTTGAGTTTTGGAATCATGTGATATGTCAAGTCACCAATTATACTCCCATCCCATTCGCAACTCCTATGGTAACAATTGATCCTTATGATCCCTACGCCTATGGCATGCCACAAAACATCTTGTTCGCTCCACCACTCCCACCTTAATATCTTATTCAACTACCCATTAACATTGGGGACAACCACTTCCTTGCATTAATACCACCAGGGCCTGTACTTGCAAGCAATCCACTAGCACCACCTCATGGCAACACTTCGACACTTCAACAACCTCCAATCAATCCTCATCAATCTACTGCCTCACAAGCACCACTATAGCATAAAAATATCCCTTCACAAGCACCTCCACAACACACCACCTCCATTACCATTCTCGTGTAACAACATTATCAACTACATCCATAGCAAAACATTCCCTAGCAAAACCCTTCAATCCCACAACAACAACCTCACCCTTCCAACCAACAGTCACAACAACAGTCGCATATGTGCGTTCCCACACAAGCACAACGTAATCCTTTCATGCAATATCTTTATCGCCCATCCAATACATATTTCACTAATCCTAATCTGCAAATTCATGTGGCCTCTCAAAATCAACGACGACCTCAACCTCCATTTTACACTAATCCTCCACAAATACACACTAATCCTCACCATCAAATTGTCCATCCGTAAGTATCCCATATGCTACACAACAGCCCCATGTTGCCTATAATCCATATCAACAAGGTGCCTCATCCGCCTCTCATTATCAACAACCATTGTCACAACAACAAGGTGATTCCACATCCTCATACTATCAAGCTCTACAAAATCCCCCATCCACGTCATATTACCAACAACAACAACCTCATCATCAGGAATCTTCTACCTCTTATCACCAAAATTTGTATCAATCGCACCTTCATATGATCCCACTACTTACTAGCAATATCCTCCCTACAAACAACCCAATCCGACACCACCTACTAACAAAGATCTAGAAGAGCTTAAACTTGCATTAAAAGATTTACAAGTAGGCACATCCAAGAAATACTTCAAGTTTGAGGATATTTTCCCCTATCCATTTGACTCATCAATTTCACTTGTCCCTTTCTTGAAACACTTCAATATACCCAAGTTCGACAAGTATATGGGAACCAAAGATCCAAAGTCCCATTTACAAGAGTTCTATGCACAATGTCAGGATGTTCAACACTATGACAATTACCTCTTGTTACTATTCCCTAGGAGCTTAGGAGCCCAACCCTAGATTGATTCATGGGCTTAAAGAAGGGGATAGTTGCGTCCTTCGCCAAACTTTTTGAGCAGTTTGTCAAACAATTATCCTTTTAATTTGGAGGACATTGAAACTTTGGACCTATTTAAGGAGAAGCAATGCAACGGAGAAACCTTTGCTAAATACCTGTAGAGGTGGTGAGCAATAGCTAGCCGCATGAAATCCCCTCCTAGTGAAAAGGAAATGGTAACCCTCTTTGTGGCCAATGCCCATCCCAAAATGGCACACGCTCTCAATCTTCATTGTGTCACCACTTTTGTAGAAGTCGTTGAGAAGGTTCCTATCATTAAGAGAGCTCTTGTCGCTAAAGGGCACATCAAACTGTATAACTCATATAGGGACAAGTCCTCCAAGGACAAATCTTGTTATTGGAACAAGAACAAGAATGCAATCAACGATGGTGTTACCGACACCAAACATGTTCAAGTGGCCAATACCTCTCAAATGCAACAACCATCCATGCCAAATGACATCTCCATCCCACAGGGGGCACCTCATCCCCCTCAACAATCCAATCAAAACAATCAAGGGAACGAAAAATGCCAATACATGAAATTAGGAGAACCCTTGAGCACCATCTTCACTAGGTTATTGCAAGTTAATTACCCCATCATCTATCTTGTAACTAAACCTCTTGATGAATCCAAGCCCAAGCCAAACTGGTACAAATAAAATGAATACTACGATTTTCACAAAATCAAAGGTCATTCCATAAACAAGTGTCAAGGTTTGAAAACGTATGTCGAAGATCTTATAGATCAAGGCGATATTCATGTGGATGCCAATTAGACTTCATCCAATGCCCAATTACAAAAATATCAAAATGCCTTCCCCAAGTATAACCAAGGACCAAGAACATCTAATCTCTGACCTAGTAACCAAGATAACACCACCAATAATATCACTTACAAGACTTTCCCATTTAACTATGAGACCCTCATCACACATATTGGGCAAGCGGAACCGCATGTGTTGATGATACACGTAAAAGGTAAGGAGCCCCGATGTGTTGTTACAACTCGTCGTACCCACATCACCTTCCCTAGAGCTTCCACATCAACACCATCCCCTCCTATGAGTTCTCAATATAACATACTTGATCATCTAGGGAAGACCGCAGCGCAAATATCTATCCTAGATTTGCTAAAATCTTCTCCTGTATATCAGGAAATTTTAACAAGAGCCTTATAGGATACCCATGTCCCTAATAACATTGATCCCACACAGTTTCAAGCTTTATTTGGACACCTCTCATCAACCTACCAATTAGGTTTCAGCTAGAATGGCATGCCCACCATCAACTCTAACCACAATAGACCCCTCCATATAGAGGTTCTTGTCACCAAACATAAAGTGAAAAGGGTCTTGATAGATAATGGCTCTGCTCTTAATCTCTGTACATTAAAATTCATAAAGTAGGTAGGGTACACCCATGGTGATCTATGCAATCAAATCATCACCATAAAGGCCCATGATAATGCTAAAAGAGACTCTGAAGGGGTTATCTGCCTTCCAATTCAAGTGGGCATGGTTATTCAATACACTACCTGTCGCGTCCTTGATCTAGACCTTCCCTATAACCTCCTCCTTGGCCGACCATGGATTCACACCATGTAGGTTGTACCATCCACCTACCAACAATGCCTATAATTCCCATTCAATGGGATGGAAGTTACAATACACGTTGATCCTCAGCCATTTGAATATTGTCATTCTCTTAAAGCTTCCTTCCCTCACTCTCACTATTGTCCTAGAGTAGAAATGGGACCACCAGCAACATCCTCATCTAATCCATATTCTAACCCATCATCCTCCACTTCATCCACTCCATCATCCACATCCAATTCCACCATCACCAAGGTCCAGATCATCGACAAGGGATGTGGTGAGTATGAGATGCGTACTACCTTGAATGTGGCAACAATGCCACCCTCACCACACACTTATGGCCAACCCTCCAAGTCTACGCCAAAGGTAGAATAGAAGATAGTCACCCTCAGCTCCAAGAATGTGGGAACTAGCACCTATGTCACTCCAACATTGCCAAACTATATGCCTTAAGATGACATAATTCAGTGGGTATATCGGGAGGAAGCTGAACCTAATCCTCCTCTAAAGGAATACTCTCAAGAAATGTACCCTTGGCCTTCTAAGTATGCTGAGAAACATAACTATCAGGGAGGAGGTCTTGGCCCCGAAGAAGCAAGAAGAAAGCAACCAATAGACACATTCGTACTGTGGGAGTAAATGGTGACTCCCCAACACCCCCAGGAACAGTTGTGACCAAAACCACTTCCACAAGAGAGAGAATGGCAAGAAAGATTGCTTCACAATGAAAGATTGAATATTGGTTGCATTGATGATTGATTGATTGATACAAATGTACATGAGATTCCTTGCTTATAAATGAAAGGTTGAGAGATAGGATTAGACAAGATCATGGCAAGTGTCTTAATCCTATTACATGAGACAACTAACTACCTAGGAATCATGCAATATAACTAGATAAGATAAGTTCTAGAAAAGCCAACTAAGACTTCTAGAAAGAATCTTTTTCCTAAGTAAAATTAACATGTGAATATGTCCCCTAATTACCTAGTGAATGAATTAGCTAGGTACAAGACATTTATTCACACCAACATGTACTTCCCAAGAATTCAGGCCTAGGCTATGAAAAGAAGAAAAAGGGTTCTGCACCATCCACTAATACTTCCAACAATGTCAGTGTAGATGACAGTCTTCTGGAAGACATACCTGAAGAAGAATGTATCATACATGCATACGACGATGTAGACCATCTTGACCTTTCATCCATGTTTGAATGCTTATCTATCTGCACCATAAGCCTTTCCCTTAAACATCCCAAACTCATTGACTAGGACCTACAAGGCAGCACACCAATCAACTCACTTCCTTCAGTGGATATATGTGTACATCTCATGGAATTGGGGGAAGATGAATTCCCTAGTCGCAAAAGTAAAAATAAGAAAAATCAAAAAGGGTCACTTGGTGAAAACCTCCTAGAGGCACTTCTTGACCCGGGAAAAGTAAAAATAAAGGACGTATCTGACAGTGAAAACCTTGATGAGGCACCTAAAGATGGGGACATTCATCTTCCCCTTATAGGAATGCAGTTATCTAAACGATCATCTATCCTAATCAAAGAAACTCAAGAAGTGAACTTGGGAACTGAAGAAGATCTTAAAATCACATATGTGGCCAAGTCACTATTAGAAGAAGAATATGCAAAAATTGTTCAGCTCCTTAAGGATGGAAAAATCAACTTTACATGGGAATATTTTGACATGTTGGGGTTAGATCCAGCTTTGGTAGTACACCATTTAGATGTCCATCTTTATGCCAAGCCAGTCAAATAGAAACTTCACAAGATGCACCCACAAGTTGCCCTTTTGGTCAAGAAAGAATTAAAGAAGTTATTGGAGGCTCAATTTATAAGACCCATTGATTATTCTGAATGGATTTCCAATGTTATACTAGTAGCCAAACCTAATGGGAATGTCAGAGTATGTATCAAATTCAGAGATCTCAATAAAGCTTGTCCAAAGGATGATTTCCCTTTACCGAACATTGACATGTTGGTAGATTTAACAACAGGACATGAAATGCTATCCCTCATGGATGAATTTTTCAGATATAATCAAATCATAATTGCACTTGAAGACCAACATAAAATAGCTTTCATCACACCCTGGGGTATGTTCTGTAACAATGTCATGCCCTTTGGTCTTAAGAATGTAGGGGCAATTTACCAATGTGCAATGACTTTCATATTCGATGACCTCATCCACATTATTATGGAGGACTATGTGGATTATTTGCTAGGGAAATCTAGAACCAAAGTTGAACACCCCACAGTCCTAAGGAAGATCTTTGAGAACTTAGAACACCACAAGTTACGCTTGAATCCAAAAAAGTGTGTGTTCGGTGTTACATCAAGCAAATTGTTGGGTTTCATTATCTTCAGAAGAGGTATCAAAGTAGATCTGACAAAATTCAAGGAAATCATGGATATGCCTTTGCCTTGTAATATAAAATAATTAAGGAGTCTTTAGGGAAAGCTGCAATCCATTAGAAGATTCATAGCACAACTAGTTGATAAATGTCAACCATTTACACACCTTCCGAAGAAGAATACATCTTTCAAATGCGACCCTATGTGTCAGCAAGGGTTTGACAAAATCAAGGAATATATAGCTCATCCTCCTATCCTCATGCCTCTAATCCTTGGGGAACCACTCTTGTTATAAATCTTTGCTACTTTAGTGGCACTGGGGGCATTATTGGCGCAGCACGATGAATCATCTAGAGAACGAGCCATTTACTATATTAGTCGAACCTTGGTTGGCTATGAGCTCAATTATTCTTCAATAGAGAAACCCTGCTTACTCGTTGTTTTCTATTCACAAAAGCTAAGACACTACATGCTCAGTCACCCCATGAAGCTAATATCAAAGGTGGATCCACTTAAGTACCTTCTATCCAGAACAATCATGACTGGGTGAATGGCTAAATGGGTCATGTTGCTAAGTGAGTTTGACATAGAGTATGTGGATCGAAAAGCTATCAAAGGACAAATAATAGAAAATCAGTTAGTTGATGCTCCCTTGGTTGATGCACATCCATTGGTCACAAAGTTTCCTGATGAGGAAGTCCTTTCAGTAGTCAAAGCAACCACATGGACATTATACTTTGGCAGGTCATACATGCATAATGGATTGGGGGCAGGCATTTTTTTGTTACCCCTCAAGGTGATTACATTCCAAAGTCATTCAAACTAGCTTTCCCATGCACTAACAACATAGCAAAATATGAAGCTCTCCTTACTAGTCTAAGAATCACAATTAAATGGAATATCACCCACCTGAGAGTCTTTGGCGATTCACAGTTGGTCATCAATCAGGTCAATGATGAATTTCTGACAAAAGATGAGAAGCTTCTGCCCTACAAACATATGGTTGACAACTTTAAAAAGTCCTTCACATCTATCTAGTTTGATCAGATTCCCAGAATTCAAAACAAAGTTGTTGATGCAATAGCCATGATTGGTTCCTTAATTGGCATGCCCAAGGATCAGACAAAGTGCAAATTCCTAGTCGAGCAACTTTTAATCCCTACATATGAAATCCTCAAGAATGAGATGGTGTGTGAAATTGTAGGTCCCACATCCCCATGGTACCATGACATTTACGCCTACCTTCACGACAACACCTTACCTGCAACCAACAAAAATCATTCATTCAATGAACATCTCGTTACATCATCATATATGATACCATTTATCATCACGGATATGACGACACTCTTCTTCCATGTTTGAATGAGATTGAAGCCTGTAGTGCATTGGAAGAAGTGCATGGTGGTGTTTGTGGGGCCCATTCCAATGGTATGGCCTTGGAAAAGAAGATTCTTAGAGCTGGGTACTATTGACCTACACTAGAGCATGATTCTTGTGACTTTGTGAAGAAATTCCTACCTTTTCAGCAACATGCAGACCTGATACATGCTCCAGCTCAAGATTTGCAACCCATTGTGATGTCATGGCCATTTTCTCAGTGGGGTCTCAATTTAGTTGGCAAGATCTACCCTCCATCATATGATGGCCACACTTTCATCATCACTACAACTGAGTACTTTACCAAATGGATAGAAGCAATGCCACTCTCATAGATCACTGGTACTTAGATATCCAAGTTCATCCTCTACCATATTATTTGCAGATATTGTATACCCTCCACCATCATTTCCGACAACGGAAATCCATTCAAAAACCAGGTCATAAAGGAGATATGTGACACCTTCCATATCCAACATAGGTGGTCCATGCCCTATTACCCTCAAGGTAATGGACAGGAAAAAGCTACTAATAAAACTTTGATTAAGATCTTGAAGAAGGTCATCAATAGTACTATTCATGACTGGCATCTCCACATCCACCCCGCCCTTTGGGCATATCGTACATCCATCCGCACTCCTACCAACACCACCCCATAACCCCATATTCCCTTGTCTATGGTGCTAAATCCATCTTTCCAATCGAAGTTGAGTTCCCATCCTTGAGAATATCATTAAAGAATCTCATCACAGAGGAAGACACATAGGTTGCTCGCCTGGCTCAATTGGAGCTTTTAGATGAGAAAAGAATCAAAGTGTACAATCATCTCTAGGCATATCAAAATCACCTTAAGAGAAGCTACAACAAGAAGGTCAGGCTGCATCAGTTCAATATTGGATATCTCATCTTGAAAGAGAATCAGCGTACATAGCAGGACTGGGAGAAAAAGGGAAAGTTTGAACCTAACTAGTTGGGCCCTTATGTCATAACAGCGAATTATGGATCGGGGGCATATCGCCTTGCCATGCCTGAAGGGGATCCCATTGAGGAGCCTATCAATATCATCCACTTGAAGAGGTTTTATACTTAGATCAGTTGGGATTTCCTGCCCTAATCAAAAAAATCCAATAAAAAATAAAAAATTATCAAAAATACAAAAAAGGAAAAAAAGGAAAAAAAAATCCAAAAATAGTAAAGAGAAATAAATTCATCCTATGGTGAAAACCACCCCTGGTGGCACCTTGGATAAGTACGGTTGGTGAAAACCTGGCAACGAGAACCATATGTAAAGAGCTTAATCATTATATATCTTGTGTCCTCATTACCACATGTTTTCCTCCCTCCGATCTTAGCAGCCTAATCCTACCCTATCACTTCGTCTACATCGCATCTCAGGCCACTTCATATATTTTGATTGAGCATTGGACAATCATCCGCTATTTACAATCCTAAGATTTTTCATCCTAATCTAAGCTTGTGTCGCTTTCACGTCATCATCTTGGGTCCATCCTCATGTTGGTTTCATCTAGTTCATGTTTTGGTCTTTTTTGAACTACATTGCCCCTGTGCTTTCATGTAGGCAAGGTTGATCATTTGATTTGCCCTCGGGGTATTTTGGACCAACCCATTTTAGTCCTCCATCATTTGTCTCCATTAGCTCATTTTCGCTCTTATCCATGGTCAGTCATCACTTGTCTTTTCTAAACTACATTGCCCCTGGGCTTTCACATAGGCAAGGTTGATCATTTGATCCTCCCCTAGGGCATTTGTTTGTTGTGTCATTCATCATCGGTCACCATTGTCCTCTTTCTACTTTATCCATGGTCTTTTCCTAAACTACAAGGGCTCTACACTTTCATGTAGGCAAGGCTAACCTATGATCAGCCCCCTAAGCCCCTAGGTCTGTAGGGTATGTCTTTCTTGCATCTTGTTTCATGTCAAGTGTGTCCCTCTCTAGCTGGTTCTTAAAAAATAGACCCCTCTAGTATTAGAAGATCTAGTTAGTATCAAATATTTTGCATCATTTGGGTCATTTTAGCTTAGTATCCACCATCAGTCTCAACATGATGCATCTTTCCTAATAGACCTCATCAACCCCATCCATCCTATTGATCCTATGGCAAAGAATGTTTGACATCGATTGTGATCTTTTGATGCTTTTGGTTTTTGTTTATCATTTGAGCTCCCTATTACAATTAGTTACGATCACCATGATCTATCATATTATGGCGTGTTTTGACTAATTCACATAGGGGCATATCTTGATCTTTTTTTATTGTTATTGTCTACTGGGTTGTCCCACGTAGTATCGACTAAGACCCATGTGATCTTGTGTTATGTTGGGACATCCCTTTGTGCTCGTGGTTATCCCAGTGCCTGGCCTAACCAAATTCTTTGTCACTTTGGGGTGTTGGGATAACCTTCTTGTCTATTATGTTTGTTTCATGCATTAGACACTAACTTTCCTTGGTTTCCTATACCCTGGAACTTGGTGTCTTATGCTATAGCAAAAATTAGTGCTCTGAAGATGCCAAATCATATTAGGATTGCATTTTATGATCATTACCATTGCATTGCATTCATCTTATGATTGTGGTTGTGCAAATACTTCACTTTCTATCTCCCATTCTTCTCAGGATACTAAGGGTTCTTGACAAGTGCAATATCACACCCACCCTCCATTTCCATTACGCCTACATCTACCTACATTCCCATGTAAGTCCTTATTGACATTTATGTTAATAATGTATTCCATTTCCTGATTTATCATTGCATATTATAGGTTCATTACATTTTATCCCATGTGCATTATCATCTCATACTAAGATGTTTATATTAGTCAGATTTAGTTATTCTAAGCATCTTAGATTCATTAATCCATTCCTTTTCATAGTATTTCACATCATTAACACATTTTATGCATCGCCACCTACATCACAAAGTGTTAGGTCCACCATAAATAAAATCATAACACATACATCACATCCTGCATTACACACAATTAGTCATCATACATAACATTCATCTCATCCATATAAGCATCAACATAAACCACATAAACATATAGGTCATTATGTCACCATATATCCAACCATAAACATACAAATATGCATCAATAAAATCATCCATCATACACATAAACATGGTGTCAATAAGGGTTGTCACATATCATATATAAAACTCAAAAGCCCAAAGTTCGTCACATAATAATATCCAAATCCATCAATATCATCAAAATACATGACCATCATATAAATCATGGAATAAAGTACATGTACAAGGCTCTACATCTAATGACTGCAACTTTGTACTATCCATCCACCCTGCACCTATCAAAAACCTGGTAGCTTGTCACCTGCCAAATGAGCTACCCACATCTAAGCTCTATGGAGATTCAGGCACCGCCCTCTGCTCGAAGAAACCCCCTGTGACTCACTGTAACCTCAAGTCCATGTCCCTAATGATTGGGATGGTGCTGGCATCTAAGGTGTCCATCAAAAAAAATGGAATGGATGTTGTGTTAGATTTGGAACTGTATGATGATATGCAACCATCCAGAACCCTGCCTCCCTCATGTGCTCCTCCCGCTCAGCAACCTAGTACCAAGAAAAATTCTACTCATGACGATACCTGTGTTGGTCCCTAGTGATTGATCTCCTCTCCTACTCCCATGCCTCCTGAGACAACTGAAGTTGTGCCATCTCTACCTATAATTGGTCTCTCATCTCCCCTACAGCCACTGCTTGTGCCTCTGTTGCATCCCTCTCTCTCTATAGCATTTGTACAATTGTTCATGCTTCACCACTGCAACTATGTAGTGTCACTACCTATGCCAATGCACTATCCTGCTCCCCCTGCATCACCTAAGCCTGTCTTCATGCCCTGTCTCGCTCAACCTGGAGGGCCTACACCTCTGTCTATGTTGTGTCCCTCTCTTTGTACAATATCCACCTAGGCCTCCACTGCCTCAGCCCTCGCCTGTGTCACACTAACATCCCTAAGTGTTGCACTCACCTTGTCCTATAGCTCTGTCCTCTCCCTCAAAAACCTTGCAATTTGTACCCTCATCTCTCCTCACTCCCTCTCTATCTACTACCCAATGTCTGCTACCACCTGATCTAATGTCTCTGGCTCCTGCTTCCCTTGGCTTGTAAGATAGTAATCTCTATCTGGAGCCTGTCCCGGTCCCATCTCACCTCAGTCAACTCATCAGACAAGCCATCCCTCTCCCTCTCCACATCTAGCACCTATGAATATAAGTGGTGAACAATGTAGTCATAATCTCTTTGTCCCTCCGCATATATCCTTGCTATATCTGCCTCCAGCCTACTCCTCTTGGAACCAATTCTAATCACCTTCGCCTCGGCTACTCTCAATCTCTGCTCTGCCATCTAAAGTCTCGCCTCGGCCCCCCTCAGCTATACAATAAGATCCTCTGGTGTGTAATGTCCCCATTTTTAGCACTACACTTTCTAGTGATTGTTAACATATTCCCGGACGCATGTTGGCTAGTTAGAGGCAAAATTAGGGTTTCCACTTTTGAGGAGGTTTTGAGGTCTTGCATGCAAGAGTTTCTAACGCATGTCTAGTGGTGCTTTCCAAGTTTTTAGAGAGCTTCGCGATGGGGTAACATGCATGACAAGATATTGACTTGCATTATTAGTTGCTTTTGGAGGCTTGCATGTTGGAGTTTTTTACTTTGGATTCTGGATTCCTTCTGGGTTTTCAGAGTGCTTCGCAGTGGTGTGACATGCAATGGAATCGGAGAACTTTTTCGGATTTACTATTTTTAGTATGTTGCGATGGCTGCTCAAAATATGGAGAAAATGAGTTTGGAACAACTTACTATTTTTAGCAGTATGCTAATTTTAATAAGTTCTATTTTTGGAAGTGCTATTTTTAGTAGCAGTTTAGCAGTTCAGTGCAGCGGCTATTTCTGGCAGGTTAGCTTGAGCAGTGGTCTCCAGCATTTGAGGTGATTATTTTGGAAAGTTTGATATTCGATGAAAATAATGTTTTAAGTGAAAAAATATTTGGCTAAGGCATGGAGGACGATTTTGAAGAGATAAGTGATTTTTTATAATGTTTATTAATTAAACATTTTAGAGGCTTTATTTGGAAAATTGCAATGTTTTAAGTGAAATATTAACTTAGGCAAAATGGATGCCTAGTTTGGAGAAATATTTGCAAATTATAAATTATTTCACTTAAATATACTTGGATGCCTATGTTATGAAATATTTTCATTTTGATAAAGTTTTATTCCTCATGTGTTTTGGATGCCTAAAGTCAAGGAGGAAAGGGTTGGAATTTAAATGAAATGTAAATACAAATTGGGTACCCAAATGAGAGGGAAATGAAATTGAATTTGGAGACAGAAGGCTATAAATAAGAGTGTTGGGCTCTTTGTTTATCATCCATTGCTTATCATAACAAAATGCTGCTGAAATTATTTCAAAACCGTTGCTTTGAGGAATACATACCTCCTAGCCTATATCAGTTTCATACTTGAGAGATAGTACCTAGCTGGTTTGAGACTACTTCTTCATTTAGAGGTTGCAGATAGAGCTTCACAAAGATGGCTTCGTTTGATATTTGCTAATTTTGGAGAGTTTTTATCAGTTTTGGGTGATGTTGGTGTAGTGCTTGGCTGAAGCACATTTTTTATCATAGATCCTTGCTCAAATTTTTGTTGGTTTTGGGTATTGTCCCATTGTTCAAGTCTACCTTGGGCACCCCTTCTAGCTAAGTTTCAGATTTTAATATGCAGATTTGGATTTTATATTGCAGAATTCGCCCTTCTTGAGGCCTTACCACTTCATCTTGCCTGGAAAGTGTTTAGATAATTCATATAGTTGTTGTTGCAGCTATTTCTTGATTTGTACTTGGTCACCCTTCTCATATGCTTCATTTGCACTTGGTTTGACATCATTCAGAGAAGTATTGGCGAAGTTACAAGCATAAAGGTGAAATATGTACTTGCTTATTTGAGTTTTCAGTTTGCTGCAAATTTATATTAGACCTATTATTTCAGTCATTTGGCCATATTTAATATTTTAGATGTCAAGTACTTGTTAGGAGATTATGCTCTAAACATAACGTTGAATCAGCAGTACTGATCAGCTCTTTATATTTCTATAACTTACATTTTGTATTCCCACTTTTGGTGGAAGAGGTTGGACACGCTGCCTATTTTACTTATTTGCAAAATCATACTGCCACGGTTGTGGAAGAGACTAGCCCTTGCTCAGTCTTCATTGTATTGCATTTGGATCCTCAGCACCATATGTTAGCACCTCACCCATCACGGGTCTTGAGTGCACATTCTTGGTGTTTGAGTTACTTTCAGCATTGCATCATTATCAATAGATTCTCTGCCATATGGTAGCACCTTACCCACCTTGGGTTTAGAGTGCACATGCTTGGTGTTGAGTTTACTTTCCAGCATTGCATCCTTTTCAATTGTTCCTCTGCCATATGGTAGCGCCATACCCACCTTGGGTTTGGAGAGCACATACTTGGTGTTGAGCTTTTCTTTAGCATTGTATTTCCTTCAATTGCTTCTAACGACTCTCAGCGCCATATGTCAACACCAATCTCATCCTGAGTTGTGTGTGCATTCTTGGCATAGAGTTACTTTCTAGCATAGTTTGGTTTTGGGCTAACCTTAATGGGTGACTGTTGTGATTGAGCTGAATTGTTTATTGAAAAAACAAAAAAAAATTGGTTCGGTTCATTACATGGTGGAAGATAAGGAATCACTGCCAACGGCTCCACATCCAAACATTTGTGTCTATATCCATAGCATCCTCATTAGGACTACAATCTTGCTCCTATTCTACCCCACTCACTACTTGAACTCTTCGCGGCTATCCATTCCTCCCCACCCTCATTCGTCGTCCTATAAACCTCACCTCCTCCTCAGGCACCTCCCTCTCCCACATCATCTCCACATCCTCCACCTGCTCACCACCTAAGCTCTTTGTGGTTGACTCCTTGTCTGTTGTCCTACATACCTCACCTCCCTCTCTCCCATCATCTCCACATCTTCCACCTACTCAGCCCTACTCTCCACCTAAGCTCTTTGTGGTTGACTCCTCCTTTGTTTCCTCTACTATCCTATAGCCTTCACCTCCGTCTCAAGTTTATACCTATCCTCCCTCACCTCCATCTCGATATCCTCATGCTACTTCTCAGCCCCGCTCTCCATCTGGCCTCCCCTACGCTGTCTCCTCCTCGTTGATCTAGCTGGCTATGCTACGCCTCCTGGCCTCCTCTGCCGACCTCCAACTACTGCCTCCAACTCTGGCTCCTCCATCATCTCCACCTCCACCTTAGTCTCTCCCATCACCTCTACCTCACGTCTCTACTCAAGCACCACTCGCTATCTCCTACATTATCTCCTCCTCCTCACCAACTATCCTACAACCCCTGCCGCCTCCTTTTCCCCCCTCCTCCTATCCTGCCTCCTCCCATCCTCTATCCTCTTGACTCATCCTTTGCTGAGCTCTCCCCCACCCTCTCTTCTCTGCCTACAACCTTCGCTCATCCTCTTATCTGAATCCCAATGCCTTTGTAATGGGCTTTGTAGGTGTAATCCACTCTCATCGCACATTGCGGAACCACCCCACATATCAATGTGTCACCCCTGGCGCCTGCTCTCCTCCAACTCTCCCTAGGTAACGTACCAACAGCTATGCTCTCCATTGTGTCCTCACAAACTCAGGGTCAAGTGGATCTCACCATGGCCGCTCTCATTAGTACCTCCTAAACATCTCTCGAGCAAGTGGAATATCATGTACTATCTCGAACTGCCTCGTCACCCTATCAGGTATGTGGGCCTCTAATATGTAAGGCTCCCTCCCCATGATATAGCACCTCATGTTGAAGTACCCACTATGTCTAACCTCCTCCTCCATCCATCCTATGAATCGTTGATACATGTATGACCACCACTCTATATCCCCATCATATAACTCATCCATGACCCTCCTCCATTTGTCCATCTTCCCCAAACCCTCATAGTGCAATACCCAACCATACTCTGATCCATACCACTAGGCCACAAGATCTCTCTCATCATGTCTCCCTGCCCTCACCACTCATGGCCTAGTCACACTAATGTGCTCCCAAGCCCATATCTGCAATAAGGTCACCTACATCATGCTAAGACCCTCACAATACCACACAAAATGCATGTCGCTATAAATTTTCCCTCATCAGTACCCTTATCATGTCTCCCTACCCTTGGCAATATGTCGAATGACCTCTATGTGCTCTAGACTAAAAAACTGCCTACTCTTGTCTGGTATCAATATATCGCTCATCAATCTGCATAAATAAAGTGGTAGTGGTAGCACCCTCATTGTCAAACACTGATCCACATCTAACCCTAGCCCTTGTATTAGCAGGTCCTCCCATCCTAATAGCACGTACATTGTATCATCAAACTCCTCCCCTATCAACGTCACATCACCCACTAAGAGCCCTACTATAGGTAGTCTCAGTATGCACCAAACATCCTATAGTGTCACTATCATCTCTCCTATCAAGAGACAAAATGTGGAAGTCAATGAGTCTTATCGCTCTATTAGTGTTGTCAGCATCACTTGATGCACCTTCGCAGTCGGATATCCACACAAGTGTCATAATCTTGCCTGCTCCAGTGCATAAAGATCGGCTCCTGTCATGGCCCTCAAAGTCACCTGCAAAACCTCGGACCTCCTCTCTCACGTTCATAAAGTCTCAAATTTTTGTATCCATACCATAACATCATGCTAGCCACTTCTTATTTCCTTTCCCAGCATCAAGTTATCTTCTAACTAACAATCCCCTCCCAAAGCCGATTTTCCCCAGCTTCCCTAACTTATCATTTATTTTTTCCTTTTTTTTCTCTCTAGGCCTTTTACCTCTCTTGGGATGGGGGCCTGCCTCCCCTTCTTGCTCAGCTGCCCTCTATGGAGAATCAGGCACTACCCCTCTACCTGGAGAAACCCCCTATGACTCACTATAACCTTGAGTCCATGTCTCTAATGATTGGGATGGTGTTGGCATCTAAGGCACTCGTCAAACAAAATGGAATGGACGTTGTGTCAGATTTGGAACTATATGATGATACGCATCCATCGAGAACCCTACCTCCCTCATGTCCTCCTCCCGCTCAACAGCCTGGTACTGAGCAAAAGTTTACTAATGACGATACCTTTCTCAGTCCCTAGTGATAGATCTCCTCTCCTTCTCCCATGCCTCCTAAGACAACCGAAGTTGTTCCATCTCTACTTGCAATCGATCTCTCATCTCCTCTACAACCATTGCTCATGCCTCTGTTGCATCCCTCTCTCTTTGTAGCATCTGTACAACTATTCCTATCTCACCACTACCACTATGTAGTGTCACTACCTATGCCAATGCAATATCCTTCTCCCCCTGTCTCACTCAACCTAGAGGGCCTACACCTCTGTCTATGTTGTGTCCCTCTCTTTATACAATATCCACCTAGGTCTACACTGCCTCTGCCCTCGCCTATGTCACACTCGCATCCCTAAGTGTTGCACTCACCTTGTCCTATAGCTCTGTCCTCTCCATCAACAACCCTACAATTTGTACCCTCAACTCTCCTAGCTCCCTCTCTGTCTACTACCCAATGTCTGCTACCGCTTGATATGATGTCTCTGGCTCCTACTTCTCTTGGCTTGTAAGATAGTAATCTCTATTTGGAGCCTGTCCCAATCCCACCTCACCTCAATCAACTCATCACACAAGCCATCCCTCTCCCTCTCCACATCTAGCACCTATGAATATAAGTGGTGAACAATGTAGTCATAATCTCTTTGTCCCTCCACCTATATCCTCACTATATCTGCCTATAGCCTACTCCTCTTGGCACCAAGTCTAATCACCTCTGCCTCAGCTACTCTCAATCTCTACTCTGCCATCTAAAGTCTCACCTCATCCCCCCTCAGTTGTATAATAGGATCCTTTGGTGGCACATAAGGAATCGTCACCAGCAGCTCCACATCTAGAACATATGCATCTATATCCATAGCATCCTCATCAGGACTACGCTCTTGCTCCTATTGTGCCCCACTCACTACTCGAACTCTCAGCAGCTATCCATTCCTCCCCACCCTCATCCATCATTCTATAAACCTCACCTCCTCCTTAGGCACCTCCCTCTCCTCCATCATCTCCACGTCCTCCACCTACTCAGCCCTACTCTCCACCTTAGCTCTTTGTGGCTGACTCCTTTGTTGTCCTACAAACCTCACCTCCCTCTCTCCCATCATCTCCACATCCTCCACCTACTCGACCCTGCTCTCCACCTAAGTTCTTTGTGGTTGAATCCTCCTCTGTTTCCTCCTCTACTATCCTACAACCTTCACCTCCCTCTCAAGTTTATCCCTATCCTCCCTCACCTCCATCTCGAGATCCTCATGCTACTGCTCGGCCTCGCTCTCCATCTAGCCACCCTCGGTTTGTCTCCTCCTCGCTAACCTAGCTGGTTGTGCTACGCCCCCTGGCCTCCTCTACCAACCTCCACCTCTGGCTCCTCCATCATCTCCACCTCCACCTCAATCTCTCCCATCACCTCTACCTCACGTCTCTGCTCAAGCACCACTCGCTCTCTCTTGCACTGTCTCCTCCTCCTCACCGCCTGTCCTGCAACCCTTGTCGCCTCCTTTCCCCCTCCTCCTGTCTTTCCTCCTCCCATCCTCTTTCCTCTTGACCCACCTACTAACCCATCCTCTGCTAAGCTCTCCCCCGCCCTCTCCTCTCTGCCTACAACCTCCACTCATCCTCTGATCTGAAGCCCAATGCCTCTGTAATGGGTTTCGTAGGCATAATCCTCTCTCATCGCACATTATGGAACCACCCCACATATCAGTGTGTCACCCCTGGTGCCTGCTCTCCTCCAAATTTCCCTAGGTAAGGTACCAATGGCTGTGTCCTCCATTGTTTCCTCACAAACTCAAGGTCAAGTGGATATCTCCATGGTCGCTCTCATGAGTACCACCTAAACATCTCTGGAGTAGGTGGAATATCTTGCACTAACTCGAACTTCCTCGTCACCCTATCAGGTATGTGGATCTCTAATATGTAAGGCTCCCTTCCCATGAAATAGAACCTCATGTTGAAGTACCCACTGTGTCTAGCCTCCTCCTCCATCCATCCTATGAATCGTCAATACATGTATGGCCACCACTCTATATCCCCATCGTATAACTCATCTATGACCCTCCTCCGTTTGTCCATCTGCCCCAGACCCTCATACTACAGTACCCAACCATACTCTGATCCATACCACTAGGCGATAGGATCTCTCTCATCATGTCTCCTTTCCCTCACCACTCCTGGCCTAGTCACACTAATGTGCTCCCAAGCCCATATCTGCAACAAGGTCACCTACATCATGTTGAGACCCTTGCAATAACACATGAAATGCATGTCCCTATAAATTTTCCCTCACCAGTACCCTCATCATGTCTCCCTTCCCTCAACAATATGTCGAATGACCTCCATGTGCTGTAGACTGCAAAACTGCCTACTCTTGTCTGGTATAAGTATACCGCTAATCAATCTGCATAAATAAAGTGGTAGTGGCAGCACCATCACTATCAAACATTGATCCACATCTAACCTTGACCCCTGTATCAACAGGTCCTCCCATCCAAATAGCACATACATCATATCATCCAACCCATGCCCTGTCAACGTCACATCACCCACTAAGAGCCCTACTACAGGTAGTCTCAGTATGCACCAAACATCCTCTAGTGTCACTGTCATCTCCCCTGTCGAGAGACAGAATGTGGAAGTCAATGAGTCCCATCGCTCTATCAGTTTTGTTAGCATCACTCGATGCGCCTTCACAGTCAGATATCCATGCAAGTGTGATAATCCTACCTACTCCAGTGCATAAAGATTGGCTCCTGTCATGGCCCTCAAAGTCGCCTGTAGAACCTCGGACCTCCTCTCTCTCGTTCATAAAGTCTCAAATTTTTGCATCCATACCATAACGTCATGTCAACCACTTCTTATTTCCTTTCCCAGCCTCGGGTTATCTTCTAACTAACAATTCCCTCCGAAAGCTGATTTTACCCAGCTTCCCTAACTTATCATTTCTTTTTTCCTTTTTTTCTCTTTGGGCCTTTTACCCCTCTTGGGGTGGGGGCCTGCCTCCCCTTCTTGCTCGACTGTGGGGTGGTTTTCCCCCTCTCACATGGTGGGCTCTCCCTCCATCGAGAAGGCTTGCCCACCACAGGGTAGGTTCACCCCCGCCAAGCGTGGTCGCCCACGACAAGGCGAGCTCACCCCCCATCAGGCATGGTCACCTGCCATGAGGCAAGCTTGCCTACCGCTGGGCACAGCCGCAAATGATGAGGCAAGATCACCCCTTCTGGGTGTGGCCGCCCGCCACAGGGTGGGATCTCCCCCCGCGAAGTTCAGTCTCCCACCTATGAGCAAGGTCGCCCCTCTTGGGATGCGACCACCCGCCATCGGGCGAAGCTGCCCCTCCTGGGGCGCGGTCGCTGTTCCCATGGTACAGTCGCCTGCCGCCGGGCAAGGCCGCCCCTCCCGAGGTGGGATCGCCCCTGCCTAGGGTGAGGTCACCCCTTTGCGGGTGATCTTGTGTTTTTCTCAAGCAAGCTCCTCCTTGGTCCATCTAGGGGCCAACCCGCCTTTCTCCTTTTCCCTCCCCCAGTCCACATTTGACCTCTTTTTCTACTTTTCCAACTCATTTTTTCCTCTAAATGAGAAAACCATTCCCCCTTCCCCATTTCTTTTCACTCACACTTCTATCAACCCCTTTGGTGAAATCCCAATTTCACCCCCAACCCATTTTCCTAGCCTACCCCCCACCCAAAATCCATGTCTTAAAATAATATCAAAATTTAAAAACATAATAAAAAAATACTTAAATCACAAAGGGGGTTTTGGAACCTAACTTGGCGTGGCACCACGTACTCATGGTAGAATGCCTGAACCTCACCTGCCTGATGGATGATGTCATCATCATAGTCATCTAGCATCTTCACCTCCTCGCCTCCTCATCTCCTCGACTCCTCTCTCTCTCTTTTCCTTCACTGCCAGGTGTGCAAATGAGGAAAAGTAACTTTCAAATTACTATAAGTAATTTCCCCCTCAATTTTAAACCACCTTTAAGTGGGGTATTTTTCCTCTTTATTTAACTTTTTTTAAGGCCCTAATTAATTCCAAATCTTATGCGGGTCATCATTTGCACATCGTGCGTCCAATTGACTCCATTAAAAAACCAAACTTGCTCAATTGTTTGAGCTCTATCTAACTGCACCTTTTATTTCTTCCCATCAAGAAGTCTCACGAAGCCCCTTTTTCTTCCCCAACTACCCTCTCGAGGGGGAATATCCTACCTTTGTCCTCCATCCCTTCCTCACGATCTGTTAGCTCTCAAAAACATAGGTGGAAAACCTCAAGAGGCTGCCAATCTCTCGGTATGTTTTAGGGTAATAGACAAGGTCAAATGAATTGAACCTTCTACTCTTCAAGTGCTACTAGACCTAGGCGGGTGTACCTATATGAATGAAGCAGACTTAATGTGCTTATCTCTCCTGAAATGTTTTTCCCACAATGGTAGATGGGAGTGGACAAATGAAATCAAATTTGGTATAAATTGTATAGCAATATTCAAAACTAAATCCTAATATGTTCAGTTAACAAATGTAAAGAAAATGAATGAATCTAAATAGTGAATATGCAGAGACTAGTGCCTTATTGGGTATGCAGAGTCAAATGAAATAGAAATGGGCAACCTTTTTCTAGAGAACACTCAAATTGTTTGGCATATGTTCTATTTATAACTTGTATAAACATGCAAGACTATGATTACTAAGCTCTTCTTAATGATCCAGATGAATTTTCCTGATTACTATGATTAATCAAAAGGATTTAATCTCTCCTTGAAATAACCAATCAATCAACCACACAGATACAACAAATGTGCACTGATAAACTAAATATAAACTTGTTATATCAATTGAAACAACCAGAAAGCATCAATCTTGGAGACAATTTAGTAATACTTTCAATAAGCACAACAAACAATTGACACCAGAAATGAACTACCACATCAACTAATTTTTATTGATATCTCCATTTGAAATCATGCATCATAGTCTCTGTTCTGAGAATTTTATTCTACTGTATCCATTACTAATCTATCTACTATCCTATCTACTCCTATCTCTTCATTCTTTCATTTACAATTGTGAGTGGATATTTATACATCTGTATCTGAACAGACGCATTGCTTCGCATTCCAATGTCAGCAAGCAACTGTATTCGGGCCTTTGTTAATCATCACTAAAACATTTGTCAAGACATCCCGTAGTTATGCCAAAGTCAATGTTACACTGACAGTCATCCTTCTGTTCATTGCAATGAAGTCATGTCATCTTATCGACGCTTTGAGTCTCACTAAGATATGTTCTTTTATATACTTTTCGGTCATTGTAACATTCTGTTGTCAGGGAGATGTCCCATAGACACCTTATGTCTCACCGAGAAACCTCCTTAATGTATGTTTCGATCGCCAAGACATAACCATTCTCTCACCAATGAAGCAGCATGTCGGCATGACAAAACAGATCGACAAGACTACAAGACCTCACTCCGATAGCTATTGATATAAATCCCTTGTGCTTTGTCGGTGAGACCAGAGGCATTCGGTGAGACCTCACACTGATAGAATCTTTTTGTGTTTTGTTGGTGAGACCCAATACATTCGCCAAGACCTTTCTCTAATGCAAAAGTTTCTCATCGAGATGTATATCCATATCGGTGATTGGCAAGACACATCAAACTCCTCAAGACCTCATCGCGAATACCCTTTGTTTGGCCAAAGTGTTTTCTCATTCCATGCTATTTGGTGAGACATAAAGAGTTCGCTATGACTTACTCTGATGAAAAATTTCTCATCGATAAGCCCCTTCTATCGCCGATCAGTAAGACATGAATCGTTTGGCAAGACCACATACCGATGACATAATTCCTGGTGATACTTCGTTCAAAGATAGTCGATGAGACATAATGTGATCAGTAAGACCTCACCCTGAAGTCTTTTGGCTTGGCTGAAATGAATCCATGTGTGCTAATCGGTAAGACATAAAGAGTTCGCCAAGACCTCATTCTGATGGTGGATTTCACGCCGATGGGGATCCCTCTATTGCCGAAACAATGAACAATGTCCTGCTGATAAGTGCCTGTAGATGAAATCCAATCGATGTGACATTAAATAAGTCTTGTCGATAGACCTACAACAGATATATATTAGCAAAAATACACAATGGGTCAGGGAGACCCTGATAATCTCATGTCTATATGGATTATGATGTAAAATACTCAGACCTAGATGGATTTCTTGGGATTATATGGCCAGAATAAGGAAAATATGCTCATGGTAGGACTTATTTGGAAAATTATGAGTATGAACAACATGTAAAATATCCATAATTTTACAGTTCTAACAGTGGCTCCGTCTGGGGATGAATGATTGTGAGATCATTGCAAGGATCTATATCTTTGGGTGAGTAGACCAGACACAAAATGATGAATTATAAGAGCAAGATGGAATGAAAATGAATGTGAAATGGAGATGAAAAAAACCCTAAACTATTGTGCATGGAAAATAATTTTAAAGAGGATTATTAAGAGTTGTCCATGCACTGGCAACCCTTAATCCTTTTTGTTTTAACTTCATCTATTTTGGACTGTTTCAATTTAAAATTAAAACTATGAATGATGGTTCAAGGCCATCCAAAAGAAAGGCCATTACTTCCCTCTATCAAACACCCAACTTTTCTTTGAGTTCCTCAGATTCTTCTTGAAGATATTCATGCAATCTTCATTGTCACTGTTATTGAAAGTTTTTAGAAAATCATTGTGCTTAGCCTAGTCCAAATTCCCTTCACCGTTCTGTAGTTCAAATTCTTCATCATCATGGGGTAAATCTCTGTTATCTTCAACACACAAAGTATATGCATGTTCAATGCAAAATTTCTCATTATCTCTCTCACTGTTATGAATTATAAAACATTCTCCCAGTTGTACTAAAATTTCACCATCAGAGTGCTTCTCTTAAGAATCAAAAAATTTTGTGATATCAATACTATTTGAGACAAGCAAATTTGAAACCTTTTGTACCTCTTCCATATCACCATTTGGAAACGATATTGGATTATGACTCATATCTTCAATATCATGCATATATGAACCAATCAATGCTGGACTTTTGTCATCCTTGGTATGCAAATAAATGTCTTCTCCACATGAGTTAGGAATTTCAAAATCACATACCTCATCTTGAATGGACACAGATTTTTAATCAACTTCAAAGGTTTCTCCATCATTTCAAGAAATGTACTGGGAGTCACATGAATCATTGCATAAAGAACTTTCACTGTCAAAACAAATGTAAGTTGGACACAAAACTTCGGAGTCACCCTCATGTACACATCTCTGATATTCAAGAGTTAGCAAATATGAAATTTGCTCACTGCTGAGTGAGCAAGTTTCTTCTTCCATGTCTTCTATTATTTCTCCCTCTTCTTGATCTCCACAAGAGCTCGAAATATCTCCTTGTGCATCAGAATTTACATGATTTCCCTCAAACTCTTCCTCATTGTGACATGATACACAATCCCCTTCCATTTCATTTTCCAATTCATCAACATGGAAATTTTCAAGAGCACTATAGTTATTCTCTTCACATGTTGATGTACTCTCCTCTTCATTTGAGCATGTTCCATCCTCATCATGGAGTGGATTCAGAAAGAAATCATTCTATAGCACACCTTGGCTAGATGTCATTTGAGATTCTTTTATTATTTGATTATATAATAGATTTGAAAAATTAGAACTATTTTCAAGTGTGCAATCTTCTTGTTCATCAATCATGTTCTCATGGTTATGAGCTGCATCTAAAGGTTTTTTTTCACTGTCAAATAGATCCACATTTTCCATTGCTTCTTCCTCTTGATTGCCACAAGAACTGCAAGAATCACCTTGTTGTAAATCAAAATCAATAGGTTCATCTTCATAATTAGAATATTCATTAGATCCCTCATAACATACACTACTTTCCCTATCACAATCTGTTATGCAAGAGAGATCTCTTGTATCTTCATCTTCCTCGTGAAAGTCACCATAGGAATTTTTTTGACCTGCACATGTCCCATCTTCTATTGGTTGTAGTGTCTAATTGATCTCTTGATACTCATTCGTGATATCACCCTTGTCTTCATACCTTTGTATGGTATCAATAAATTTATTCACTAGATCAAAGGTATGTTGTTTTGATGACTCTGGCCAATAAACAGATTCAAGCTCCCCTACTCTTACAAACTGTTCAACAAACATGGCCCTTGTAGGCCTACAATGAGAAGGTATTTGCATACAAATTTTTGTCATTCTATTGTACAGAGAAATCATATTTTCTCCTTATACCTCCTTATGTCAAGAAATGCATCCAAGGGGAAAATTTTGCATCCTGATTCTGTGATGGAGTCCTGGCTTCAAGTATATACATTCTCATCTTCTTCTTCTTCAAATTATTGATTCTGGCACACATATTGCTACAAGTTCTGACTTTTTTGAATCTGTACAAACCCATGGGAAGCCCAATTTGATACAGAAAAATTTCCATAGTGCTCGAGAAATTGATCCTGGAATCCTTGGAGAGAATTAATAGAAGCTATTGGTAGGCTATTAAACCAATCCCTAGCTTCATGAATGAGTGACATCATGAATAGCCTCATGTGTAAATCTTCATAAGGTACTTCCAAATTTTGAATGAAGGCATTGAAACTCCTTAAATGATCTTCGGCAGAAATTGCACTACACCCTATAAACTTTGGAACAAGACTTCTCCAACTGCCATCCATAGGGTAAGGGTACCGTTGAAACCCTGTCAGGTTGAATTGTTTGATCATTGTTATGTATTGATGAGGGGGAGCGCTAGGTGGGTATTGATACTGGTACGGTGGGCTATTGTATTGTGCATGATGGTGTGGCATGTAATGTTGACCATGAGGTAGTTGTGGTGAATAAATGTTATGTTGTGTATGATATGCATTACCTATATTGTGAAAATTCCCAATTGTATTATCAGGCATTTGAGGGGTCCAATGCCTGCCTGTATTTGTGTATTCATTTTTGTCCAATTGCAGCCTCTTCCTTTTCAATTCTTCAATTCCTCTTATCGACTGCTGCTTTTCAAAATACTCTTTTGTTCCATACACAAATTTCATCCTTCATCAAGTTTTTTCTAGAGTCGCCACCTACTTTTCTGAAAGTAGGAAAATGTTTCTTTTGAAATAACTATTTTTGATCTTCTCCCCAGCGGAATCACTTTTTCTGAAACTTCTCAAATTCCAACTTTTTCTTCAATGACTCTATATGACGGTCTTCAACTAAATTCTCTAATGTTTGTCCCCAGCAGAGTCGCCAATTTGTTAAGTGCATGACTCAGATGGGGAGTGCAAATGAAACAATTGTGAACCTTTAGTTAAAGACCAATTTTAGAATTGTATTGACTCTATGGATGGATAGGCTGGAATGGAATTTTCTGATGTTTGTCCCCAGCAGAGTCGCCAATTTGTTAGCTCTCAAAAACGCAGGCGGAAAACCTCAAGAGGTTGCCAATCTCTTGGTACATTTTAGGGTAATGGACAAGGTCAAATGAATTGAACCTTCTACTCTTCAGGTGTTGCTAGACCTAGGCGGGTGTACCTATATGAATGAAGCAGACTTAATGTGCTTATCTCTCCTGAAATGTTTTTCCCACAATGGCAAATGGGAGTGGACAAATGAAATCAAATTTGGTATAAATTATATAGCAATATTCAAAACTAAATCCTAATATGTTTAGTTAACAGATGTAAAGAAAATGAATGAATCTAAATAGTGAAAATGCAAAGACTAGTACCTTATTGGGTATGCAGAGTCAAATGAAATAGAAATGGGCAACCTTTTTCTGGAGAACACTCAAATTGTTTGGCATATTTTCTATTTATAACTTGTATAAACATGCAAGACTATGATTACTAAGCTCTTCTTAATGATCCAGATGAATTTTCCTGATTACTGTGATTAATCAAAAGGATTTAATCTCTCCTTGAAAGAACCAATCAATCAACCACATAGATACAACATATGTGCACTGATAAACTGAATATAAACTTGTTATATCAATTTAAACAACCAGAAAGCATCAATCTTGGAGACAATTTAGTAATACTTTCAATAAGCACAATAGACAATTGACACTAGAAATGAACTACCACATCAACTGATTTTTATTGATATCTCCATTTGAAATCATGCATCATAGTCTCTGTTCTGAGAATTTTATTGTACTGTATCCATTACTAATCTATCTTCTATCCTATCTACTCCTATCTCTTCATTCTTTCATTTATAATCGTGAGTGGATATTTATACATCTGTATCTGAACAGACGCATCGCTTCACATTCCAATGTCGGCAAGCAACTGTATTCGAGCCTTTGTTAATCATCACTGAAACATTCGCTGAGACATCATGTAGTTATGTCGAAGTCAATGTTACACCGACAGTCATCCTTCTGTTCATCACAATGAAGTCATGTCATCTTATCGACACTTTGAGTCTTACCGAGATATGTTCTCTTATATACATTTTGGTCGTTGTAACATTTTGTTGTCGTGGAGACATCCCATAGACACCTTATGTCTCACCAAGAAACCTCCTTAATGTATGTTCTGGTAGCCAAGACATAACCATTCTCTCACCAATGAAGCAACATGTCAACATGATAAAACAGATCGACAAGACTGCAAGACCTCACTTCGATAGTTGTTGATATAACTCCCTTGTGCTTTGTCGGCAAGACCAGAGGCATTCGGTGAGACCTCACACCGATAGAATATTTTTGTGTTTTGTCAACAAGACCCAATGCATTCGCCAAGACGTTTCTCCGATGCAAAATTTTATCACCGAGATGTAAATCCATATCAGTAGTCGGCAAGACACATCAAACTCGCCAAGACCTCATCACGAATACCCTTTGTTTGGCCGAAGTGTTTGCTCATTCCGCACTAGTTGGTGAGACATAAAGAGTTCGCTATGACTTACTCCGATGAAAAATTTCTCACCGATAAGCCCCTTCTATCGCCGGTCGGTAAGACATGAATCGTTCGACAATACCACATACCAAAGACATAACTCCTGGCGATACATCGTTCAAAGCTAGTCGATGAGACATAATGTGATTGGTAAGACCTCACCCCGAAGTCGTTTGGCTTGGCCGAAATGAATCCATGTGTGCTAATCGATAAGACATAAAGAGTTCGCCAAGACCTCATTCTGACGGTGGCTTTCACACCGATGGGGATCCCTCTGTCGCCAAAACAATGAACAATGTCCTGCCAATAAGTGCCTGTAGATGAAATCTAATCGATGTGACATTAAAGAAGTCTTGCCGATAGATCTACAACAGATATATATTAGCAAAAATACACAATGGGTCAAGGAGACCCTGATAATCTCATGCCGATATGGATTATGATGTAAAATACTCAGATCTAGATGGATTTCTTGAGATTATATGGCCAGAATGGGGAAAATATGCTCATGGTAGGACTTATTTGGAAAATTATGAGTATGAACAACATGTAAAATATCCAGAATTTTATAGTTCTAACACAATCATTGGGGCATCTCCTTCCATTTCCTTCCGCTTGGGCAGCTCATTCAACCTCTTCCACGTTGGGGCATCATGTCCTATCACTTCCTTCATCGAATCATCTGCATTTTATTTTTCTTTGAAACACTATTATTCTAACAATATTTCAAAGAGGGGAAAAATGTAGACATCTAAATTTGACCACTCCCATACGATAAATTTCACCTCTTCATTTGTCTATCTCGTCAATATTAATTAAACAATTTATTTAATTTATATTGCACCTTCTGCCTAAAGTCCCTAAATTATTTAATTTGATAGTTAAATACTTTACCTTACACCTTTTCCTCTCTAAATTAAATAAATATATTAATTTATTTTAGTCATTTGACCTTTTTTTAAATAAAATTATTTTTAAATTCTTCCTTTTTCTCTCTCCTTGTCACATCCTCTATAATCTCCCATTTACTTCTAGTCCTTCATTAATTTTCTTAATCATGTATTTGCACAACCTTAATCTAATCCCCTTGCTACATTTGGCATACCTTTTTAGTCAACCTTTACATTTTCTTCATTTAGCATTGACTCTCCTCCCCATATGAATTTTTAATTCACATTCATATTTCCTAGGCTCCTCTCTTCCCCATGTGAATTTTTAATTCACATTTATCTTTTCAAGACTTACCTTATCCCCATGTAAGTTCTAGAACCTTTGAATTGTCATGTCACTCACA
Organism: Sequoia sempervirens; assembly: GCA_007258455.2. Lineage (NCBI taxonomy): Eukaryota > Viridiplantae > Streptophyta > Pinopsida > Cupressales > Cupressaceae > Sequoia > Sequoia sempervirens. The sequence goes on along the minus strand of VDFB02047397.1, from coordinate 108,077,132 downwards.
TGTGCCAAGTCTTCTAGAACTCTTGACTTGTCACATTCCCCAAATCCCACCTTTTGGGAACCTTGTTTTAACCACAAGGTTATTCCAATCATGTGAATTTTTAATTCACATTTATTTCTCCAACTACTTTCCTCTTCCCCATGGAGATTTTTGAGGTATTATAAAATTTCTCATATGTCACTTTCCTCTCATATGGGAACAAGAAATTACTTTTTGAGAGAATTTTCTCATCTCCCAATGTACTTTCAAAGTACTTGTCCTTCCTCCACATCACTTGTACCCCTTTCCATCTCATCTTGTCCTTTGCCACTTCACCCTCCACATGGAAAGATGTGAGGGCTTGTGAATCCTCAACTCACCATAGCCCTACGTCTTGGCCATGGTGGCTCAAACCTAGCCATTGAATTCTCTAGAGAATTCAAATTCTTCTATAAATACCCCCCCTTTTTCTTTCATTTACACAACTTAAGAATCTTAGCACCCTTATGCTCTTAGTTTGTCTAGCCAACTTGCAAGCTCATTTTCTAGCATCCACATAATTTAGATTCCATTAGTGCATTCACCATCACCATCTTGCATACACAATCTTACATCAACCACCTTGCATTTAGAATTCATATTGCCATCCAAGAAGCACACATCACAAATCATATCAAGGGACAACCAAGGATTTCAGCACCAGCAGGAAAAGAAGGTATAATCATTCTAACATCATCACTTTTCTTTGTTTGTGCTTTTCTTTAGGCTAATATTGAGGTGTCTTGTGTTGTTTCTTTGTGCATTCTTGTTTCTATTATTGCATATTTCGATAGGACTAACACCTACTCATAGTAACATATATTTCCCATCACAATCTAAAGAGGTCTCATCCAAGGCTAGAGTGCATAATAGTTGTGTTGATAATTCAAATTTTACATCTAGAATATCCCAAATTAAGGATCCAAGATCAAATAGCATGCATGATAACAGTTTTTTGTTGAGAAATAAACATGATCTTTTAACAATTATTGGGAAATTAAATCTCTATCCAAATATGACTTAAATGGATAAGATACAAGGTTTAGACTACAACAAATAGAAAATCTAAAGCTTATACAAATCTAAAAATTAAGTTTCCTTAATATGTAATTACCATGATTAGATCCATATTCTTTATTATGCCAAAAATAAATTAACATATCATGCCTATAAACACTACCTTATGTAAAATTATAAAATAAATAGATAAAGAATAACAACACCATAAGATAACGGTGATGAGACACAAATCAGCAACATAAGAGCATCATATAGCACAAGGTTTATGTGGAGAAGCCCTTGTAGGAAAATAATCCACTAAGAAGAGAGGCGAATGTATTATCTTCAAATAAAGAGATCACAATACAAATAATTCCACTCTCCTCTTTTCCTCCAACATAGAAGAACCTATGCACCTATATACAACCTCCTTATGTCTCAACCTATCCTTGTTCCTACAATGAAACTCTACATGCAATTGTTCCTGATATTTTCTACATCCAAGAGGCTGATTTTATAAACTTGTGAAGACATCTTAAGCCCCAAACATGGCTCCCAAAGATGACCCTTCATTTCAAATCTCCCAAAACCTTGGAATGCTTTCTCATAATACAAAAGGACATAGTTTTTGGCTCCAATATTTTCCCTCCAACTTGGGTGCCCAAAATTGGAAATTAAACATTACATTAAATGCAATAAATGATAGAATACCAAAAGACACTTGTTGCCTCTTTCCAAGCTCCCACTTGGAGAATACTAGCAATCACTCAATTGTCATTTCCTTATCTTTTGTTATCTCATTCTAGGCATCCACATGTGGGGAAAATAATATTAAATATTTATGTCCACAAGTCACCTTTATCAATGCTAATGGAACCCATCACCCCTTATGAATGCAATACAAATAATGGTTAGAATAGATATTACAAAATATTTTCCCAATTCACCCTAAGTTCCCAAGGACACTTTCCAAGGATATTGGAACCATGCTATATGACATAAGATTTATAAGGTAGATGTCACCTTAATCTTAACAATTCTTTCATCTCTTTTGCATCATTTCATAAAACATTTGGACAAGATAAAATATTAAGAAAAAAACATATATAAAGGTAAAGACATTGACCCTTAAGATGATGGTGTCCTAGAACTAATAAAAAAAAAACATATATTTAAATAAGATCTTGGATATATTCTCTCAAAGACACTCAAGTAATTTTATTTCTCGATGATACATTTAATAATTAATTGCAGACTCTCTTTTACTTTATTTCTTATTGCTTTTTATTTTTCCATGTTCCTATGTAGCATATGGATGATGTAAAGATAAATTCTATAATTATTTATAATATAAGTTACTATGAACACTCTTTTTATATGTAACTTATTTTATTTTCTATTTTTTTAATAATTTTTTACCTAATGGATTTGAGATACAAAGTTATGGATTGATTGAAATATACCACCACTTGACAAAAAATAGAGCTTATTTTAATTTTTAGTTTATCTTTGGTCTTTTTATTGATGCATGCTTATTGCAATCCTTGTTTCTCATGTATTGTATTATAGTTTTGTATTGTTAATATTTTTATTTGTTTTTGTATTATTTTTTTTAAGTAAAAGATTGAGCCTGTATATTATATTATATAGAGAAAAAATTTACATAATTATGCTAGTGATATACAAAATGTGGCAAATATAGAGAGGATTGCATGAATAATAATATGAGAATAAAAATATAATAATCAAACCAAGCTAGTTACATATTATATCAGTTCAATACAAAATGAAAAAATATATCAAAGATTCACTATTATTTCATGTGGTATCCACCAAATTCTTGTCTTGCTCTTCCTGGTTTCCCTATTCATCACGAGCGACTAGAACGAATTGGGAATTTGACATTGTTGAGACATTTGGATGGTGTTCCACACAAACCAACAGAGGAGACTAGGAAGAGGTGTATGCATTAATACTAGGATGATGCTCGCGAGCCAAAAGAAATGCCACTACGTAATATTTCTCCTTAAAATTTGTAACCATTTCCCCACCAATTTCATTTGTGTTTTTGCTAAGAGACATGTTTAGGTACTTGGAATTACTCATTTTAAATGAGTTTTTAATTTCATCATTGACAAAAAAAAATGCCCTTTTCTGTAGGAGGAAGTGTCTTGGGAACAATCCTCCCACATATCATTGGCCTTTCCAACTGTCATAGGCTTGCACACTCTTTAGCAATGCATTGTTTTCCAAAACGACCTCATTTACCACTTCATTTGCAATTTTTTGCATAGATACATAACATTACAACATATGCAAGAGATTTGAAATAAAGATAGAGAGAATTTGTGAAGGAAATAATAACTGAGCTATGCTTGTAGATGGAGAATTTATTCGCCAATAATGTATTTGATGCATTGATAAATGGACGAGTAGTGGATTTTGAAGACCTGTTGAAGCTGTGTGCACCCTAAGCATCTTGAGAAAGGAACCTCTCAATGGAGAATGGGGAAAGGAGCCCTATAATTGTGAGGGAAATACTCCATATTGCTCATTGTTGCTATAGAGATAATGAACCAAGGAAACCAACACCTCTATTATCGAGAACATTCCAAATTGCAATGAAGAATGAGCCTTTGTTTTTCCTTTTGAATAGAGCTTGCTATGCTTGAGATTCAATTGGATCATGGAAGATGTTTCCAATTAATTACCCTTGTCATTTCATATTAAGGAAAAATCAAAGATGACATGAACATTGGCATTTCATGATGCTTTCACTTTATCACCATAATAATTATGAATTAAGCTTGGTACGATGAGATATTTAGATATTTTATTATAGGTTTGAGCCCCTTCATCACACAAAATAGTTAGTTTTACATTAACATACTATGTGTCATGTTTAAATAGGTTACTAGAAGGGATCTTAACCCTATCCACATGAGTTCTTGAAGATTATCTAAAAAATTCAGCTTTGCATTCAATGGATATTTAAATTGCAACACTTTGAACTGATATTAGAGAGCTATGATAATAAGAAATAGATTCTTCAACCTATTCACACCCTTTATTATCCAACCAATCTACCAACTTATTACCCTCCCTATAACAATGATTAATCTGGTATACTTGAAATGTATCCAATAGCTCCCACACTTGTTGCAAGATGTATTTGATGTGCCAATTCTGTGCACACCTATGTATACCTTTACAATTTCACACTATGTTTGGGTCCCTTAATTTGTTGGACTTAATTGAGCTTCTAATTTACCAAATTATGCATTCCAATGCCTATTCTTATTGTTTTCTGAAAGGAGAACTAACATTAAATGAATGCAATCAATAAATAAATCACCTTGGAATATGAGTGTCCTGAAGTTATAGGCTAGGACCCATTCGCCCATGCCAACACCCATTTTAAAATATGTTTTTGGTAGAATTTTAATGATCCAAATTCAACTTGCAATTGTTAGCTTTTTGAAATATATTTTTTGGAAAATTAGATAAACACTTATAAATACATAGTCTTTTCATCATTTGAAATCTAAGACACATGATCAAGATATCATATGAGAAAATATTATTGTCAAGAGAATTCAAGAGTAGCATTATTAGTCATTTTCAGCAGCAATCAAGATCCTAAAATCACGTCAAAGTCATGTGTGTTCATGTTGTGAAGGCTAAAAAGCATTGTAGGTCTTCATGCATTCAAGCATTCAAGCATCCAAGCATTCAAGAAATCAATCAAGCCAATCAATCAAGAAAGATCCAAACTTCTTGAAGTGATGTGTTTATCTTCAGTTCTTCAAAACAATAATTGAAGGGTGGTGAATTGTAGCAAGCATTATCCATTCATCATTTCCTTCCCTTTTCATTTATCTTTCTATCAATGTAGTGCCCCTCCATGATTCACCCTTTCATGATGTTTGATTGGGTTATATTGTGATTGTAATTTTAAGTAGATTATCTTACAGTACATAAAGATAGTATTTTGGTAATCAAACATAAATAGATTTAATGATAAATTTAAAATTGAAAATAAATAAACAAATTTGTTGAGTATATATATATATATATATATATATATATATATATGGAAAAGGGATATTATATATGTATATAAAGACTTAGTATGAGCTGCAAAATCATTATTAGGTCATATGAATAAATTTCAGTTATGAATTAAAGAATCATAGTGGAATGTAGCATGTCAAAAAGAAGATGAAAGAGTGTTCCCTTATGAGTAACGGTTGTAATAAATATTTAAGGAATCTCATTTTTGTAAAAATAGATAATGCATTTAATCAGGCACGTCATTAGAGCTTTCACTATTCCGCTCTTAATAGCATAATGGAGAAAATGTAACGGTTGCATGAAGTGGAATGGTCACAATCGCTCCACATATATGAAGTATCTCAATTAGTAAATGCAGATTGTCTCATCAAGGATATGCGTAGTTAGTGCTTATTTCTCTCGGTAGTATGTGTGTGAGATAAATGCACAGACCCAGGGAATGTTTGAGTTCTTCGAAATGAGTGAATGAATATTAAAACAAAGTCAAATTTGGTTATAGCTCTTAAAATTATGTAGTGTATAATATTATTTGAAGTTCAGTATTTAAAACATGATAAGAATTGTCTATTAGTGACTATAGAAGGAAAAGAAAATCCTCCTCAAAATGTTTAATATGTATTTATATGTGGCTTTAATAATAAACCTCTTGTCATTGCATATGTGGCAAAATAAATTGATAATCTCAGGCGTATTCGAAAAAGAGGGAATGTAGTCTTTTATTATTCTCTTAGTTGCTGCAACCATTTGTATTGCATAGTACCAAAAAGAATCTACTAGCATTTCATTATTTAGTCTTCATCTTTGGTAGGAATATATTTAAATATAATCTGTTACTATATATATGTGTATTAGAGCTTAACTTCGTAATAAAATAATTTTATGTATTTTAAATATACATTTCTAAAGTATTAAAAGGATTCTTCTTAATACTATGTAATGTTAATATAAAATCATGAGATGATAATTTTAATAGTCATCCTTTTCAATATATCAAGTTAAGATAATTTTGGAATGCTCTAAGTTGGAGTTTGATAAAATGTATTAATATTGTGAATGGCATCTTAAATAAATAGAATATTATTGCAATTTGCTCTAGTATCATTTATAGACACATAGATCTACTATGGATATATATATGTTTCATTAGTGGGAATGTGAATAACATCTTATTTCTTCGTAGAAACATTATAATACTCATTAGTTGGCTATATGGAAGTGTTTTGACCAATAGAGCCTAATAATGATTACAACAAGAAGCTGACATTAATGTTAGAATAACATTATCCATGCTAAGTAGTAGGATAAGTATATATGAATAGCTATTTATGAATGTATAATTGTAAAAATGCATAAATATTATGAATAGCTATTCATGAATGTATAGCTTATGTGTGTGTGTGTATACACACAAACACATAAGCTATACCTTCTCCATTTATTTAATATTACAATTTAATTACTTCCACACTTTTACTTGCATATTCTTACATTGGATCCACTTCATTATTTGATTTGTACTATGAAAAGATTGTTGTAAAATTGCATGCATGCAAACATGTTATATTGATAGTTAACTATTAGAGTAATATGAAATGTGGAAACAATATATTTTGTGGTTGAGTTATTGGTTTGGTTGCTTGTATCGATTATTGTGTTTGATTGTTGGGGATTGGGGTGAATTGGGTAATTATTTAGTGGAAGTTATTTGCACAAGTTGTTAAGTTGGCTTCTAGAGGCTTGGGAGGGAGTATTGTTCCTGTTTGGATTTATTGATGGTTTCTCATTGAATTTCATATGGATTTTATGATGGTTTCTCTTTGAACTTCATGTGGCTCTTTTGATGGTTTTACCTTGAATTTTGTATGATTCTTATGATGGTTTTACTTTGGAGATGGTTTGGAAAAGTTTTGTGTTTTGTGTTTTGTGTTTTATGCAAGATGGTCAATGCCTTGCACCATGGTTAGATTCTTGTGATTTTGATAAGTGTGCAAGAAATTCAATGCCTTGCACTATGTATAGAATCTTGTGATCAAGTGATATGTGTGCGAGATGGTTCATGCCTTGCACTATGTTTGGGTTCGTGGGAATTTGATGAGTTTTCAATATGGTAATTACTTTGTTGATTTGTAGGGTTTACTAGTTGAAAGTAGGGGGAGTGGCTCTCAATGGGGGCCAAAACCCAAAGAGGTGTCCAGGGTAACCCATTGGGAGTTTCTTAATTCAGTGATAACCTAATTAATGAATTAGAGGGTTGGGTAGTTTTTACATTAATCAAGATAATGGTATACCTCACTCATGGCTCAAGTGCTCGTTTAGGCTTGAGATGAGATAAGAAGGCCTGGAATGGAAAGATCAACTACCTTGTCCTCATGAAAGGTATGTTGATTATGCATGAGTTTGTATGGGGGACAAGGATCGGTAGAAGCTACTAGGGTAACTTAGGATGGGGATTGGGGCCTAGGAAGATCTGTCAAGGTAACCCATAGCAAGTTATGTGATGACACTCCTCTCTATTGTAGTCTAGCATTCCCTAGTTATATTATCTCTTATTGTATGTGTGCCTCTAGAAGTCAATTCTTTGTTGTAAGCAATGTATATGTTGTATGTGATGTCCATGTTGTTGCAGTATTGTATTGGAACCATGTGAGTCCTTGTTATGTCAACCTTTTGTCTTCTTGATTATTTGCTTGTAGTGGGACCTTATGTTATCTCCTAGCATGGGGGTGGACCTTAGGGTTCCACATGGTTGGGAGTTTGGTGTATTTTCCTCCATTGGGTTTCCCTTGCAGTTGTTCATGTGCTTGTTAGATGTTCCTTTGGTGCAGGAGCACCTAGGCTAACCTCCATTTTTGTTAATACTCATTTTTCGCTTGTATCTGACCTTAGCCAAGTCAGAGAGTTTGGGTGTTTATTTTGGACCTTAGAAGGTCTTGTTTGTGTGTGGACTAGGTGAGTTAGTCACTAGGACTAAGGTCACCATAGTTTAATCATTGTTGTTAATTTTGTTTTAATTAGCCTTAGTAGTTTAGATGGGATTGGAGTTTTAAATGTGTTCTAAACACATCAATGTTGTTAGAAAGATGCCATAAGGCAGTTAAGGGAGTTGGATGCTCGGAATCAAGGAGATAAGAGGTCCTAAGAGTTAGGATGATGGCACAATGATAAGTTGCAAAAAGTTGTTACAAAGTTGCCTTGACAACATTTGTCATGTTGCATGCAACTCAGTTATCTTGGATCCCCTAAAAGATAGGAAGTGGGGAATCGACCAACAAACCCTAAAAAGGTGGTAAATGGCATCTAAAGAGAGTGTGTGGCTCGAATTTTATGCAGGTAGATTGTAATCAAGTTTTTGTTTTTGGAATAGAAGAACTCTGCATTTTTCTGTGTTTTCTAAATGTTTTGAAGTGACAGAAATACAAGGTGGATTGTATGTATTAATTTGACATTGAATTTGTGTTCATAGGGTAGTCTTCAACATTTTCCCTTCTGTAATCAAGTTGTTTTGAGTTGATTTGGTACTTTGAATTCATAGCTTGTTAAGGTCTAAGGGTTTATTTTGGTCCTGTCTTGACCAGTTTGCCTTTTTATGGCTCCCCCATGAAATCTAGCCACAGGAATTTCCTGAGAATAGATGGAAATGATAGGGGAGCCACTAGTCTATACATATTTAGGGTTAGGATTCATGTGGAGTCGAGCAAGTATTTTTAAAACCAAACCCTAGGCGTGTTCACAATACCCGGTTAGAGGTTTGGCAGTGAAGAGTTGAAGAGAACAGGCAGGGGAAAGAGGTACCGTATGGAACAAGTACAGTTCTAGGTGGGGCAGAGTCATATCTCTATATGCTAGAAGGATTGAGGTCCAGTCAATCCATTTGCTTAGTTGATTAACAAGAAATCAGTAAAACCCTAGGAATTAGGCCTATTAGCCCTATTTGCCCTAGGTTATAGGAGACCAGTGTACGAAGGGCACAGAGAACTGAAACCTTGTAAATTTTTTGTAGGATCCAAAAGGGTATCTGAAAGTGAAGTTTGTTCTCTAGGTTGTTTGGAAAGTTTGAGCAAGAAAAGCAAAAAGGACACTGTCAAGAGCTATAAGGAATTAGGCCTTCTCAAAGCAAATTCTTGGAATTGGTAAGACAGAAGGTTGAAGATCCTCCAAGATGGAACCAAATGGATGTGTTTGGCATGTTTTCAGTGTCTCTAACACCCCTGCAAGCAGTTCAAGGTTTTGAGCAATGTTGGCACTTAGAATCTTCTAAGTGTAGGACAAAGTTGCTAATTCAAATTGGTGTTAGTCTCCCAAGGTGAAGCACAAAGTTGAGAAACTCTTGGAAAGGATTTGAAACAGAGCTTAGTTAATAATCTAATCCTAGCAAGAACCTAGAAAGGTATTAGGTTCCTGAATGAAGATAGTAAAAAGTCTTCTTAGATAGTTGTGCAAGAAGACCTTGGAACACTCACACCATCCTCGTGTAGCAGATTCCATTTTGTGTTCTAGTTCGTGAAGAAAGCCTTTATGTTATACTATGGACCTATACATCAAATGTATCATTTATTAAAATGTTCATGTAATCTACCCAAAAGTATTGGGGAAGCCTTATTGTACACAATGAAATGATGTAACTATTATGATGTACCCTCATGTAATGGAAGTTGTATATATTTGATAGTTGTCTATAAAAAATCTTTAAGGTTGTTTATTTGATGTAATGCAGTCATGGAACCTTAGAGGACTCTATTTTAGATTATATTTTATGTTGTATCATGTTGTTCATTGTTATTCTCTTTTAAAAAAAAAATGTTCCATTATTGTTGTATGTTTGTGTTGTCCTCTGGGGTTCTATGGTGGGGCGTTACAATCAAGGTTTAATTACCAAATTGAGGTTTGACCAAGGAAAACCCCCATATAAGCAAACAAAACAATTTTTCCCTCTTTGTGTATGTGTAGGTTACAAGTCGATGAAGAATTAAAGTGATCTTAAAGGAGAAATTTTGCATTGTTACACAAGTTGTCATCATTGTTTTCAAGTTGCAGAATTTATTTTTGTCACTCTAATAGTGGGACTTGTATCAAATAGAAGGTAAGATCCAACATCAAAGGACAGTCAAAATTTATTTTGAAAGCCCTAACCGAGACCCATTGACCCATGAGAAAACCAATCCCTTAACACACCTCAAAATCAGCTTTTGGTGATAGGTACATGCCATCAAACCCTTCTCAGATTTTCCTGCAAACTATCATTTATGTTTTTGTACATTTGAAAATTTGTATTTTATTTATTAAGTCTTATTGTTTTTTTAGTTTGAGCACTTCAAATCATTTTATTTTGTTTCTATTTCTTTCCTATTTTCCTAAGGATTGATATCTAGATCTGATTAACTCACCATTGAGGTTGAACGTCAATCTTTACACTTTGTGATCTTTTTCCTAATGAAATCCATATGGAAAGACACATATTGAGATCCTAATGTTCTATATACACACACATATAAAACCTTTTGGGATCCCTTTCCCCATATTTCATTTTGGTGAATCCAACATTGTGCATCATACTTTTTTGATTCAGAAGTCCTTAAAACCCTAGATCTAGGTTTTGCATCATCTTGTTTTGCATTTCGTTTAGTTACATTTTGGGTGCACTTTTGGTTTGGTGAAACTTGTATGAGTATCACAACTTGGTGTCCTACTGCCAATACTTCAATGAGACATAGTTTGAGACTCATGACATCCCATGCTAGTACATCCTCCATGGATCTTGAGTTTTCCAACTCTTTTACTCATAGTGTTGACACTAGTCAACCCATTTTAGACATCCATGATGTCACATGTCCTATGACCACCTTACCCTCAACTACTTACACTAATGTTTAAACCTCATTTGCTCATGCCCCTCAAGGGAAGCTAAAACAAATGGATAAATATTTATAAAAACTTCAATATTTTGTGAGTACATAATATATTGTTGGCACTACCGTTCCTGTCATAGATAACATGAGAAAAGTGCTTGATAATGACCAAGGATAAGATATTATACATAGCCTAGCTCACAATACTAATAAGCATGTTCCTAAAATTTCTAGTTGTGCTCAAGCTTTGGGATACACTCAAAGCCAAGGAGAAAATCAATTTCCTCCCCCTACAACCATAGCCTCTATTCCTACATATACTCATCCAACTATTACTACAATAATGCAACCAACCAGAAATATCAATCCAACTTTGGGTATTTATGTTGGGAATCCTTTTAGTTTTGTGAATTCAAACATCATATCTCCAAACCCCTCCCCTCTCACAAACTTGCAATTTAGCTTCCCACCTGTTAGCTCTCAAAAACGCAGGCGGAACGCCTCAAGAGGCTGCCAATCTCTTGGTACGCTTTAGGGTAATAGACAAAGCCAAATGACTTAGGCTTTCTACTCTTCAGGTGTTGCTAGACCTAGGTAGGTGTACCTATATGAATGAAGCAGACTTTAATGTGCTTATCTTTCTTGAAATGTTTTTTCCACAATGGAAGATGGGAGTGAACAAATGAAATCAAGTTTGGTATAAATTGTATAGCAATACTTAAAGCTAAATCCTAATATGTTCAATTAACATATGTAAGAAGATGAATGAATCTAAATGGTGAAATTGCAGAGACTAGTGCCTTGTTGGGTATGCGGAGTCAAATGAAACCTAGATGAGCAACATCTTCCTGGCAGAAACTCAAATTGTTTGGCATATGTTTTGTCAATAACTTGTATAAACATGCGAGACTGTGACTACTAAGTTCTTCTTTAATAATCCAGATGAATTTTCCTAATTACTGTGATCAACCAAAAGGATTTAATCTTTTCTTGAAAGAACCAATCAATTAACAACACAGATACAACAAATATGCACTGATAAACTGAATATAAACTTGTTATATCAATTTAAACAATTAGAAAGCATCAATCTTGGAGACAACTTAGTAATACTTTCAATAAATTCAACAGACAATTGACACCATAAATGAGCTGCAACATCAACTAATTTTCATAAATATCTCTATTTTGAAATCATGCAACCGTAGTCTCTGTTGTGAGAATTTTATTCTATTGTATCCATCTCTAATCTACCTATTGTATCTAATCTAAAATCTAATCTAATGATTCCATTTACAATTGAGAATGAATATTTATACATCTGCATCTGAACAGACATTTCAATTCATCCCATGTGCTTCACTATGACATTCTGATGTCAAGGAGATGTCTCATAGATCACCTTATGTTTCGTCGAGATACAACTTGAGTCTCATGTGGGTCGCTATGACTTATTAGAATCAGGGAGACATTTCATAGAACACCTTGTCTTACCGAAAGTCACCTTAAGTTTACTTTAGATCATCGAGATGTAATCATTTTCTCACCGATGCAACAATATGTCGACGTGACATGCATGTCGGCAAGACAATATAACTTCACATCGATAGAATTTTTTTGTGTATTGTCGATGAGACCTAATGCACTTGCCAAGACCTCTCTCTGATGCACATGAGTCTTACCGAGATGTTCATTTTGTTGCCAGTCAGTAAGACACTAACCATTCGGTGAGACCACATACCGAATACAAAACTTTTGCCAATACATCATTCAATGCCGGTCAGCGAGACATAAAGAGTTCACCAAGACCTTATTCCGACAGTGACATTCTTGCCGAAGTGATCCTTCTAAGTCGCTGAGACAATGAAAATATCCTGCCGATAGGTGCCTACATTTGAATTCTAATCGCTATGACACCAAAGAAGTCTTGCCGATATGCTACAACAATTGTAATTTAACAAAAATGCATTATGAGCCAAGGAAAACTTGATATCCTCATGCCGATAAGAACAATAATATGGAATATTCAGACCTAGATGGATTTTTTGGATCACATGGTTGAATATGGGAAAAATGTTTATGAAGAGAAGGTTTTGTGCTTATGGTGAGGATTATTTTGGAAACTCAGGGGCATGAAAAACTTGTGAAATTATTCAAAATTTTACAATTCTAACACCACCTAACACATACACCTCCACCATATTCATCTTCATCTCAAAACCCCACCAATGATTCTATCATAAACTAACTCTTGCAAAATTTCACATCCCTTCAACAACAAATAGCAACATTGTGTTGGCAACACAAGGGAAAACAACTAAGGGGGGGGTGAATCATTTGTCACATAAATTATACAAATTAAACTTATTCTCAGATGTGATAAATAAACATGAAAGCATAAACCATCATCACATCAGAAACACACGTAACACCAAGATTTTTTTACATGGAAACCCTATTAGGGGAAAAACCACAGTGGAGGTTAGTCCATAAGATTATACCCTAATAAAAGTATAAAAAATAACAAATGGGGAATGCACATGCATTCAAGCACACTACCTAGAGCTCACTACTCAAATACAAAAGTCTTACTACCCAAAGGAAGATGAACACTATCTTACAATCACAATTGGATTACATCCGCAAGATTTTGAACTGAGAAAATAGCATCTTCTAATGCCTGGTTATAGTTCCAGTTAAGCACATAACACTTTCATCTACTCTCTCCTTTTTGTACTTTACTTCTACCTTCGAAAGATTAGAACATTATTCACAATTATCACACCACTTCCATCACACAAACAGTCGATCATATATATCTGCAACTAAGGATTATACCAACTACATGTTGGCCCAACAAAATATAAAATGTGTACAAACTATCGGCCCAAATAAATGAACAATTTATCAATGCGGACAAAAAAATGTCAGCCAAAACATAGTAAGGACCCAAAAAAACATCTTCAAATATGAAACACCTTAAAAAATTATGCCTCGAATATCCACAACATGCTACAATCACCCTATCGGTCATGTTCAAGAAAAACACAAACTCACAAAAGAAAATCACCAATCGCGAGCACAACAATCAATTTGGACCAACAACCCAGATAGAGCATGATCTAGAAACACCCACAAGCATCATGAATCACCACAGAAGCATCTACAACAACTCAAATTACTATAATCACATAATCTTCTTTCAAGAACACTAACTAAAGCAACAAAGCAACTTTCAGAACACATATACTCATAACTCAATCAAATCTTCATGTGAACCTTTGAAACTTCATGTTGATAAACTAGATATACTTGTCAACAAACCCTTTAATCCACAACCTCTTATCATCAATATACTGAGCTAGCCACCATACTGAACTTCACTGCATCATTGACAACCTGCAACTTCTTTTATTACAATTTTCTCAATATCCTTGACATATACAGTCTTAAAAGATATTAATGCCAATAGTGTTGACATTAATGACAACCACATATCAGCAATATCCAACAATCTCCCCCTTTGGAATTGATGGCAACACATGATGTGAAAAACTCCCCCTTTGTAATTGATGGCAACACATGATGTGAAAAACACCATCAACATAACTTTATCTTAGTACATTCTCCCCCTTAGATTTTGACTCTTTTCTCAGTTCTTTCACAATTTTTCACGACTCTTCTCCCCCCCCCTTTGACATCAATGACAAAGATACACATTATCTTTCTCCACACAAGCTTTGAACCACATTTCTAAACATCTAACTACTCCCCTTGAGTAGCAGCCACCACAACATCAATCTAGAGGATTACAAGATATGACTATGAAATACACAGACTGATGCAAGTCAATGCATCTTAATTCTGATTAGGAGGGGTAATCACCCCTATCTTCCCTCTGAGATACTCAAAATTGTCCTCAAGCAATGGCTTGGTAAAGATATCTGCAATATGTTCCTTAGTGGGCACATACTCCAATTTGGCTTCCTTTTCACTCACCTTCTCTCTCAAAAAGTGAAACTTGATAGATATATGCTTGGTTTTTGAATGCAGCACTGAATTCTTAGAAATGTTAATTGCATTTGAATTATCACAAAATATAGCAATAATTTCATCATACACAACTTTGATATTTTTTAACATCTACTTCATCTACAATACTTGAGTACAATTATTAGCAGTAACAATGTATTCTACCTCTACAGTAGATAAAGAAATGGCATTCTACTTCTTACTTAACCATGAAATCAACTTCTTTCCCAAGAAAAAAGCACCACCATTGGTACTTTTTTTGTCATTCACATCTCCTACCCAATCAGCATCAGTAAAGGCACTCAAGGTAAGGTCGTCATCTTTAGGATACTATAGGCCAAAATCAATTGTCCCCTTTAAGTATCTGAAAATCCTCTTCACAGCTATCACATGAGATTCCTTAGGATTAGCTTGAAATTTTGCAACAATGCATATGGCATTCATGATATCAAGTAGATAGTTTGAGTCAAATAGAGCAATCCACCAATCATGGATTTATATCTACTCTGATTTGTTTTAGGAGAATTATCATCTTGTGTCAACTTACATCCGGTCACCATAGGTGTACCAACTGACTTTGAATCTTCCATACCAAAAATTTTTAGCAATTCTTTCACATACTTGGACTGAGATATAAAGATCACTCTATCAAACTAAGTAATTTTCAAACCCAAAAATAATTACATTTCTCCAATCATAGACATCTCAAACTCACTTTGCATCTCATCAACAAACTTCATGCACAAACCATCATCTCCTCCAAAAATGATATCATCAACAAAGACTTCAACAATCAATTCTTTATCATGATCAATGTTGCAATACAAATTATTATCAATTGTACCTTTATTAAATCCAAGCTTCAACAAATACTTGTCCAATCTGGCATACCATGCTCTTGGGGCTTGCTTGAGTCCATACAATGCTTTCTTTAACTAAAAAACCATATCTCCCTGATTAGTCAAATGAAATGCATTAGGTTGCTCCATATACACTTCTTCTTCCAATTCACCATTTAGAAATGTTGACTTGACATCCATTTGATAAACCTTGAAGATTTTTTAAGTAGCATAAGCAAGAAATAGTCTCATAGCTTCAATCCTAGCAGCAGGAGCAAAATTTTCTTCAAATTCAATTCCTTCCATCTAAGAATATCCTTTACACACAAGTCTTGCTTTGTTTCTAACAACTTCACCTTGCTCATTCAGTTTGTTCTGAAAGACCCATTTAGTTCCAATTACTTTTTTGTCCTTGGGTCTAGGAACAAGAATCCATGTATCATTCTTCTCAATTTTTAGTATTTCTTCTTTCATCTCCACCCAATGTTCACCTTTGCATGCTTCATTGACACTATTAGGCTCAGTCTTTGAAATAAAATAGTATTCTTCTACAATTATTCTCCTAGTTTGAACATCTTTGTTCTTATCACCTATAATTCGATCTTCTGAATGATTTATTCTTACATACCTTGGAGTCTTAGGCTCTTGTGATCTCACTTCTTCACTTTCACTAGTTTCTCCATCTTGATTTTCCTAATTCACTGGAATGATTTGAATTTGATTTGGAGTCTCAACTTTCTTTCCTTTGTCTGAACTGTCATTCTAATCATCTGAATCATATCCGTAGGTTCTAGATGGTCTATCTATGTCTTCATCAACCTTGACATTAGCTACTTTCCTCAATCTCTTATTGTAGCACTGGTAGGCTTTACTTTTAGTAGAATAACCAAGAAATATTCCTTCATCACTTCTAGCATCAAACTTTCCTATATCTTCATCTCTTTTGATATAGCATTTACTCCCAAAGATTTTGAAGTATCTAACAATAGGCTTATGACCAAACCATAGCTTATAAGGAGTCTTATCAGTATCACCTTTGACATGTATTTGATTAAGAGTGTAAACGACAGTACTCACAGCTTCTCTCCAGTAGATATGCAAAACATTTCCTTCCAGCATCATGGCCCTAGCAACTTCTTGAATTGTCATGTTCTTCCTTTCCACAACTCCATTTTGTTGAGGGGTCTGCGGTGTAGATAATTGCTTTTTATTCCATTCTCTTCACAAAATGAATTAAACTCATGAGAAGTGAATTCACCACCTCTATCTGATCTCAAACATTTAATCTTTAGACCTATCTCTGTCTCAACCATAGCCTTGAAAATCTTGAATTTCTCTAGAGCTTTAGATTTTTCCCTTAAGAAAGTAACCCACATCAATCTAGAATAATCATCAATAAGTAACATGAAATACCTATCTCCTCATAAAATTCTGACTCTAGAAGGACCACACAAGTCAGTATGCACAAGTTCCAACACTTCATTTGAACAATGTTGTTTTCTCCTAAATGAAAATCTAGTTTGCTTCCCTAACTGACATTCCTTGCATATAGCATTAATAGGCTTTACTAACTTAGGAAGATCTCTCACTACCTGAGTAGAACTTATCTTGATAATATTGTCAAAATTTACATGACACATTCTCCTATGCCACAACCAACTTTCATCAACTTGAGCAATGATCAAACAACTTTTACTAGCAGCACTCAGGTGAAAGATATTACCTTTTTTTTTTGTACTAGATGCAATCACATTTCCAGAACTCCCCAATATTCTACACTTTCCATCCTTGAATTGAATATTTCATCCCTTGTCAACCATCTGTCCAACACTTAAGAGATTATGCTTCAAACCTTCCACATATAGAACATCATCAGTATTATTCTTACTATCAAGAGAAATCAATCCTCTACCATGAATTATGCTAGCTTTGTCATCACCAAATCTTACAACACCACCATCATACTTTTCCAAGCTCACAAATTTACTTTTATCACCTATCATGTGATGAGAGCATCCACTATCAATCACCCATTCATCTTTTTCTTCAACTTTGGCAGCTAGAGGTTTCTCCACATTTTTGCAACTTGCAAATTCAGTAGGTACTCGATCATCTTCCTTGATAGCAATAAATACCATTCTTCCTCACTTAAGTTCCCTTTATCAAATTCATCATTTATCACACCTTCATTAGTACCATAATAACACTTTCTTTGGAATCTATGCTTATTAGGTCTTGACTTAGGAACTCTTTCTGGACACCTTGAGGAAAAATGACCTATCTTATTGCAAGAAAAATAGTTAAGAGGCAATTTCCCTTTATACTTATCTTCTCCTTTGGCTACCCTCTTGAAAATAAGTGCTTCAAGCTCATCTATTTTTCTCTCTTCTTCTTCAATCTCTCTCATTTCTTGCTCATACTTGGAAAATTTTCTAGAAGAAATTTTTCCCGGATCATATCTCTACTTATCTTTTCTGGAGATAGTAGCTATGAATGCAGATTCTATCTTAGGAAGGGGTTCACCAAACTCACTTAACTCAAAATCAGCAAGCTTACCAATCAACATATCTTCGGTTATATTTTTCATAGTCCACATCTCCTCAATAGCAATAGCTTTGTGTTTGTATGTAGTAGGCAAGGATTTGAGTACTTTAGCAATAATTTATGACTCTTCCAATGTTCCACCAACATATATGATACTACACACAAGTTCATTCACTCTCTACATAAAAGAAGTGATGTTTTCATCTTCACCCATTCTCAATGCTTCATATTTCCCTTTTAGGCTTTGTAGTTTAGCAATATTCACATGGGTATCACCTTCATATAAAGTTTCCAACTTTTTCCATATCTCATAAGCAATCTACAGCTCCATTACATTTTCCATCTCGAAATCAGTCAGAGCACTCAAATATGCTTCCTTAGCCCTAATATTGTACTTGGCTTCTTTAATCTCATCTAGAGTAGGACCATTATGTGGGATATTATACCTATTCTTTGTAATTTTCCAGTAGGGTTCACCAATACATCTCATATGACACTCCATTTGAGTCTTCCACAGGGAATAATTAGTTCCATCAAATCTCAAACTATCCTTCTTATATGTCGCCATCCCAGATCACCTCAAGTGGTCAAGCTTCTCCAGAGGAACCTACTCTGATACAAATTGTTGGCAACACAAGGGCAGACAACTAAGAGGGGGGTGAATCAATTATCACAGAAGTTATACAAATTAAACTTATTCTTAAATCTAATAAATAAATATTAAATCATAAACCATCACTACATCAAAAACACACATAGCACCAAGATTCTTTTATGTGGAAACCCTGTTAGGGGGAAAACCACAGTGGAGGTTAGTCCATAAGATTATATCCTATTAAAATTATAACAAATAAAAAATGGGGAATGCACATGCATGCAGACATAGTGCCTAGAGCTCACTGCTCAAATACAAAAGGCTTACTGCCCAAAGGAAGACTCATTGTCTTACAATCACAATCAGATTACATCCACAAGATTTTGAACTGAGAAAATAGCATCTTCTAATGCCCGGTTATAGTTCTGGTTAAGCACATAACACTTTCATCTACTCTCTCCTTTTCACACTTTACTTCTACCTTTGAAATATTAGAACATTATTTGCACTTAGCACACCACTTCCATCGCACAAACAGTCGATCATATATATCCACAACTAAGGATTACACCAACTACATGTCAACCCAACAAAATATAAAATGTGTACAAACTGTCAGCCCAAATAAATGAACAATTTATCAATTTATCAATGTGGACAAAAAAATGTTGGCCAAAACATAGTAAGGACCCAAAATAACATCTTCAAATATGAAACACCTTAAACAATTATGCCTTGAATATTTGCAACATGCTACAATCACCCTGTCGGTCATATTCAAGAAAAACACAAACTCACAAAATAAAATCACCAATCACGAGCACAATGATCAATGTGGACCAACAACCCAAATAGAGAATGATCTAGAAACATCCTCAAGCATCATGAATTTCCACAAAAGCATTCGCAACAACTCAGATTACTAGAATCATATCATCTTCTTTCAGGAACACCAACTAAAGCAACAGAGCAACTATCAGAATACAAATACTCATAACACAATCAAATCTTCATGCAAACCTCTGAAACTTCATGTGGATAAACTAGATATACTCATCAACAAACCCTTTAATCCACAACCTCTTATCATCAATATACTGAGCTAGCCACCATACTGAACTTCACTGCATCACTGACAACCTCCAACTTTTATTACAGTTTTCTCAACATCCTCGACATATACAGCCTTAAAAGATATTAATTCCAATAGTGTTGACATCAATGACAACCACATATCAGCAATATCCAATACATTGAACCAAAACCAATATTGACAACCTTCATAATATGTCAAAAGAATCCCATTATCATTAGAGATAGCTAGATTTGAGAAATACAGTTGTCAAGGATACCCTAGCAACCATGTATTAGCATTTATGACCTTATGTAGTGATTTCATTTTTGAAGATAAGCTCTTGGCTAAATTTTTTCCTAGGTCCTTGAAAGATACAACCTTGGAATGGTTTTGTTCCTTAATGAATAATTCAAATCACTCATTTAATGAGCTTATGGATGCCTTTTCTCAACCAAATTCCAAGTCCACATTGGTCCTAAAATGGCCCTACCTTATTTAATGCAATGTAAACAAAACATGGATGAAAAGGTCACTAATTTTATAGCACGTTATCAACTTCTTTACTCACAAATCAATATTAAGCTTCCTAATGTCAATCTTCAAAGAATGTTCATTGATAACTTACAAACAAGTATCCAAGATAAGCTTGGTATGATGAAATTCCCCTCCTTTACACACTTATGCACGACTCTCGATGATTATTAGAACTCACTTAATCAACGCGTAGAAAAATTTCCTTCAACCCATCCTGAAAAATCCAAACCCATTCCTCATAACAATTTTTAACCATTCAAGAAACAAAACAAGGTATTTATACACATAAATCAACCTCAAACAACCCACCATATTGAACCTCAAGTGGTTGTCCTAAAAACAAAAACTCCATATGAATCTAGGGATAAGAATAGGTATTTCACCCCATTACCCTATACCCTCCATTCGATTATGTTGTAAATATTGAGCAAGAACTTAATAACCTTACCTCTTGTTTGACCTCTTGATACCACTAAGCATTTACCTCTACACCATAACCCAAATTTATTTTTCCACTATCACTAAAAAAGTGGACATGATACTAAACGATCCATGCATCTCAAACATCTAGTGTAAGACCTCGTTGATTCTAATCACATCTAGTTGGGTGGTGTTAATGATCAAGGAAATAATATGTTGCCCCACCCAACCAAAATTTGTAAATCTTTACCAATCCAATGCAAAACCATTTCGTCTATTTTGTAAAAGCTATTGATAACAAGAATAATGTGATGAATGTTGACAAGCTACAAGACATAACTAATGATGATAAGAGTGATAATGAGGGTGATCTACATGTCATGATTGGAATCATTGGCATTCATCCTCGTAAGGTCCAAACCAACTTGTACCTTGGCATTTCTTTCTCACATAGTGATATAATTAAATATACACCTGATGGTCCTCTTTACATAATCGAAAGAATCAATGACATGCTTACAAATGGGATATTAATTGATCTTGTGTGTGTAGAAAACATGGCCACTGAGGAATTATTATTTGTGCATGAACTTTACCAAAATTCTTATGAACAATTGAAAGCATGGATAAAAACACATAATGGTTTTGCTCGCCCTACAATAGGTTTGATCACTCTTCCATTAAAAGTTGGACCAAAGAAATTAAATGTATCATTCTCCATCATCTCAACATTGGATCAATTTTGTGTGAAGTTAGGCTATCCATGGCTACACTCCATGAATATTTAGGTCTCTTCCATGTTGACCCTAAATCTTTTCTTTTCTTTCCCTCGCTATGTGTCATTCTTCCATTGTGTTAATTGTTCTATGAGTATTTGGGGAATGATGATGTTCCCAAGCATTATTATATCACTGTAGCGAAGACATACACTAACCCCAAATATTTGGATCCCTTATGTGTTATCTTTTTGGATTGCATGTGAGGGTAACCCCTTCTTCATGAAGCAACTTTATTTGGAAACATATGGGTGTGTGCGAGAAGTTGAGTCCACTTTTTGGCCAAAAAGTGGAAGTGTTTTCCTTGATTTTTAAAAAATTTCACATTTGACCTTAAAATTTGAAGCACTTAGAGATGGATCTTAAAAAAAGTAACTAATAAAATGTACTATTTGAAGTCTATTTTCCAAATATGTAATTTATTTTAATACCCAGATGCTACAAATTGATTTTCAATAGGCATTTCTAAAAACCACTATTTAAGTCACTTTTTTTATCATACCATGCATGTGTGTGTACATCATCCATATTGTGACCTAAATAATCAAATTTTTCTAAATCCTTTGGAGGAAATATTTGTAACACACAAGGAACGCTAACGATATTTTTTGTAATTTTTTTGAATATTTTTTTTGTTAATTTTTTATTGGCCATATTTGTTGCTTTCAAAAATCATCATGTACGTCATGCATAAGATGATCTGAACTTATCATTTTTTGAAAAAAAAATCAAATTGAAAAGAATTGTCTAAGTTACACTTTTGTATAATTCATTTGTCAAAAAATTATTTTAATAAAAGCTTATTAAAACACTAAAAAGCCCTGATATTTCAAGTTTATGGACCAATTTCATCAAAAATTAATTGAAAAATAGAAAATAATAATCTAATTGTAAAAAACATTAAATATTTGGAATCTACACTATCTCATCTATAATGGGTTTTAATTTCGTAAAAAAAAATTGTAAAAATGGTCTTCATACATATGTCCAAAGTCACTATTTTCTTGTGACATTGACATAACCTTCAAGTTGGAGATCAAACTAGGTCCAAAGCTTAGGTTTGGGTCCCCAAGCCTTTTCCTAAACCAAAAAATAAAGCAAAAACCTGACCAAAAATTCAAATTTTAAAAAACAAGATCCCAGTCCATAAAAAAAAAAAAATTATGCTTTGATGAAACGGGATCCCGTTTTACAAAACAAGATCCCATTTAGCAAAACGAGATCCCATTTCATAAAAAATAATTTTTTTATGAAACAGGATCCCATTTCTAAAAACAAGATCCCCTTTTAGAATGGGATCCCATTTTTGGCTCGGGGCCTCGAAGTGAAACGGGATCCCATTGCATTTTGCTTGATTTTGGGTTTTTTTTCTAAGTTTGAAAATTCCACCTTAAGTGGACTCAACTTCATGCTTTCACCCATATTGTTGGCATAGGGCTTTCCAAATAAGATCTTATTTCCCTTTTATCAATTGGCATTTATCATTCTCTACTTTAAAGTAACTACTCACATTGTTTTGTAAAATGGGATCCCATTTCATAAAAAATATTTTTTTTATGAAACAGGATCCCATTTCTAAAAACAAGATCCCCTT
This sequence comes from Sequoia sempervirens, assembly GCA_007258455.2. NCBI lineage: Eukaryota > Viridiplantae > Streptophyta > Pinopsida > Cupressales > Cupressaceae > Sequoia > Sequoia sempervirens. The sequence continues at coordinate 108,053,786 of VDFB02047397.1, read as the reverse complement.
TTAGAATGGGATCCCATTTTTGGCTCGAGGCCTCGAAGTGAAATGGGATCCCATTTCATTTTGCTTGATTTTGGGTTTTTTTCTAAGTTTGAAAATTCCACCTTAAGTGGACTCAACTTCATGCTTTCACCCATATCATTGGCATAGGGCTTTCCAAATAAGATCTCATTTCCCTTTTATCAATTGGCATTTATCATTCTCTACTTTAAAGTAACTGCTCACAACATGATGTTTAGCAATTTCTTTAAAGTGGGGGCATACATTGGCATTATTTATTTGCACCTCCTAAGGTGAGTTTTGTTTTTAGTTTGACATGTTTCTTTACTTTTGGTCACAAATGTTGGACTTAGTGTAGCATTGGTACAACACATTGATTATTTTGTGACACCTTATCAAATTTATCAGGGAGTATAACTTTTGGTATGGTTGACGTATGGGTACACACCTTCTAATGACTTAAGTGTGTGTTTTCTCATCTACCACCTTTTTATGGGTACACACCTTTTGATGACTTAAGTGTGTGTTTCTCATTTTCCTTAGGGGTCACCTAGTGTATAATGGACTGAAATAGCCCCTATGAGTGTATTTTATGGACAAACAACTTAGGCTTGATCCTCCTTTTTCTTTTTGCATTAGCTTTGACATTGTATGATTATGTATCTTGTCTTGTTGCACATATCTTACATGCATGTGCGTTCCTTTGTGCTTGTGTTGGTTTTCCATGGGATCTTCGATCCTAGGGGCTTGTGCAACCTCCTTGAGATTTTTCATTTTATCTCTTTAATATTTGTGCACTTAGACCCCTCTTGACATATATTTCTCTACTTTAGTGCCAGTCTGAGTGTAAGTTCATACTCTCACTAAAGTGGGGGCTAAATGTAGTGTAGGAAATTGTATACCTTTACAATTTCACACTATGTTTGGGTCCCTTATTTTATTGGACTTAATTAAGCTTCTAATTTTTCAAATTATGCATTCCAAAGCCTTATTCTTATTTTTTTTTAAAGGAGAACCAACATTAAATAAATGCAATAAATAATTAAATCACCTTGAAATATGAGTTTCTTGGAGTTATAGGCCAAGACCCATTCGCCCATGGGTGAATGGCTACTCTTTAAGTGCCAAGACCCGTTTTAAAATGTTTATAGTAGAATTTTAATGATCCAAATTCAACTTGCAATTGTCGAATTTTAAAATCTAATTTTCAAGAAATTAGATAAACACCTATAAATAGTCTTTTCATTATTTGAAATCTAAGAAACGTGATCAAGATATCCTATGAGAAAATACTATTGTCAAGATCATTCAAGAGCAGGATTATCAATCATTTTTAATAGTAATCAAGATCCTAAAATCATGTCAAATTCATGTGTGTTCATGTTGTGAAGGCTATAAAGCATTGTAGGTCTTCATACATCCAAGCATCCAAGAATTCAAGAAATCAATCAATCCAATCAATTAAGAAAGATCCAAAATTCTTGAAGTGATGTGTTTGTCTTTAGTCCTTGAAGACAACAATTGAAAGGTGGTGAGTTGTAGCAAGCATTATTCATTCATCATTTCCTTCCCTTTTCATTTATCTTTCTATCAAGGTTTAATTACCAAATCAAGATTTGACCAAGGAAAATCCCCATACAAACAAACAAAACAATTTTTCCCTCTTTTTGTATGTGTAGGTTACAGGTCGATGAAGAATTAAAGTGATCTTAAAGGAGAAATTTTGCATTGTTGCACAAATTGTCATAATTGTTGTCAAGTTATAGAAACTAAGTTGCAAAATTTATTTTTGTCACTTCGACAATGGGACCAAATCAAACAGAAGCTAAGATCCAACATCATATGACTATCAAAAGTTATTTTGGAAGTCCTAACTAAGACCCATTCACCCATGGGTAAACCAATCCCTTAGCACACCTCATAATCAACTTCTGGTGACAAGTACATGCCATCAAACCCTTCTCAGATCTTCCTGTAAACTATCATTTATGTTTATGGGTATTTTGAGAATCTGCATTTTATGTATTAAGTCTTATTATTCATTTGGTTCGAACACTTCAAATCATTTCAATTTGTTTCAAGTTCTTTCATATTTTCCTAAGGACTAAGATCCAAGTTTGATTGACTCACCATTGAGGTTGAAAGTTAATCTTTACACTTTGTGGTATCTTTCCTAATGAAATCACTAGGGAAAGGCACCTATTGAGATCCTAAGGTTCTATATACATGCACATATAAAACCTTTTGGGATACCTTTCCCCATATTTCACTATTCTTACAAGCATTTACAATTATTAATGAGTCCCATTTAATATGAATGGAAAGTAATTTGGGATCTTTGCTTAAGGATAGACCCTGAAGCAATGCTTTGGATTTTATCTCATTTTTTGTGTCATTTAGTAACTTAATTCATGTTGCACATAAAATTTCCCCAAGTGATCTCTAATTACATATACTACCCTTGATTTTCCTGGATTTCTCTTCAAAGCTCCATCAAAATTCAACTTATAAAATCCTATTGGTGGAGGAGACTACATTATTTCTCTCCTATCCAATTTTAGTTTCATCAACTAGAACAAGCTACCTTGGAATGGCAATGCCAAAGAATCCCAACTTTTCATCATTTCAAAAAGGATCACTACCAAAAATATAAAAGAAGATAGAGAAGGAATGTTACACAAAGAAAAGAATCTCAATGCAACAAGGAATCCACCACAATGAATTATGCACCTTCATAGTTTGATTGAATAATTGTAGCCACCTTTTTCTCACTATATCCAGTAAACTAACACTTGAAATTTCACACTGCATTACTCAATTTTGTACTCTATAATTCTACACTTTGCATCATTCACATCTCACACATATATCTTGACATCCTTTAACAACTTAACTCATACTTATATCGTCTTCAACCTTGAAACCCTCTCCAAGGTTAGTTATGCACCTCAAATGTGAAAATTCATATTAGGTCAATGCCAAAACACTTCCATGGTAGATAGAAGTAAATGCAGACCACATAAAAACTTAATTGGGACCCAAATCAACAACACTACTTAACTGCATGCTTCCGCAAACAATATTTATCCTTTGCATGTAGTGTAAACACCAAGTCAATCATTACCCATGCAAACACCATTAAAATTTTAAGTTTGTGCTTCCTCAAACCCAAGGATGACTTACAAACCACACACCATGCTTGAACATGGTCTAGAATATTCCTCAACCATCATGAAATCCATCAAACTCCTTCACAACAACTTCTATTTAAAGAATGTATAGGTGTGTACATTCAAACAACTCTATCATACACTAATACTTCAAAAACCATATTTCTAAGCACCAAACCTCAAACCCTCTTGATTGAGGTAAACTACCAATTCCATAAACACACCTTTAGAATCATAGGACCTAAAACACAACTACAAAGAAACATAGAGCAAAAACATTTCTCCTAGACATCTCTACAATAAATAGTCACACACTGGTAAACATAACTTATTTTGTACAATGATCTAGCACACTAACTCTTGAATATAACACCTCTACATACATCTCATGAAATATCTAAATTACATAGGTAGATCTTCAACCTAGAAGATATTCAGAGCAAAACCATAACACAACTTTGTCACACACAACACCACTACAACACATTGTTTCCTCTTTTTATCAAATTTTCTCAAAAGCATTTGGAAAATAAGCACCAGAGACACATCCTCATCATATTTAGTACTTCCACAACCATAGACAAAAGCTTATCAAAGCAACACTAGAGGTTGGCACCAGTAGCTTTATTAATGACAACATAATGCAACTAATCAAAGCATCAACTGCTCACACTCTTGCAACTAACTCAATAGACATCAATGCCAGCACTGACTACTCATACTTGCAACAATCTCCCCCTTTTCATTGATGGCAACACATGATGTGAAAAAATATCAAAGACACAACAAATCTTAACCAACACACTACAACTCTTCATATTACTTCTCCCCCTAAATAACTTATCTTTTACACATTGTTCTCTCTTTGAATGACTTATGACTTTATCTACCCCTTACTACTTATTCTTTTTCACATGTTTCTCTCCTTGATAACTTGTTCTTTTTCACATGCCTCTCTCTCCCCCTTTGACATCAATGTAAAGGACATAGTATTTGTACTATTTATTTTCTTCCTTTAACATCAAACAACCTACTTATTACTGCTCTACAACACCTTTCATTTACTGCTCTGAATACTCCCCCTTAGGAGAACACACCAACCTACACCATATCAACAACAACTACATAATGACAACACCCACTCTTTTGACTACAATAATTAACAATGCCACTACCTACTCCCCCTGAGAGGTAGCCACCAACATTAGTCCAAAAAAATAATTAATCTTGATATCCACTAAACTTATGCATATCCTTATGCATCTAGTTCAAAGGAGGGGCAATAAATCCCAACTTCTCTAGAAGATACTCAAAATTATCCTTAGGAAGAGCCTTAGTAAATATATTAGCAATTTGACCCTTTGTAGGTACATATCCAAGCTTCACTTCATTCTCCACAACCTTCTCTCTTAAAAAGTGATATTTGATTGAAATATGTTTTGTTCTTGAATGCATCACTAGATTCTTTGAAATATTGATTACACTTGTACTGTCACAAACTTGATAGAAATTGGTTCATTATACACTACTATGATATCCTTCAATGTTTTCCTCATCTACAATACTTGTGTGTAGCAAGATGTTGTTGCAATGTACTCAAACTCTGTAGTAGATAAAGATACTAAATCTTTTTTCTTACTTGGCCATGATACCAATCTACATCCAAGAAAGAATGCACCACCACTTGTACTTTTCCTATCATTAACAGAACCAGCCCAATCTACATCTATGTAAGTACTCAAGGTGAAATTAGCATCCTTTGGGTAACACAAGCCATGATCTAAAGTTCCCTTTAAGTATATGAATATCCTCCACTCTTGCAACATGTGATTCTCTAGGATCTTCTTGAAATCTAGACACAAGAAAAATTACATGCATGATATCCAGCCTAGTAGCAATTAGATATAGCAATCCTCCAATCTATGCTTTCTTTGATCATCATTAGGGGATTCATCATTCTTGCTTAGTTTGCAACTAGTAAACATAGGAGTACATACCAGTTTAGAGTCTTCCATTCCAAACTTCTTCAACATCTCTTTGACATACTTTGATTGTGAAATGAATATACCTTCTTCTTTTTTATTGATTTGTAGCCCAAGGAAGAAATTCATCCCCCCAAACATAGACATCGCAAACTCTTTCTACATCTCTTCTACAAAATTCTTACACATAGCTTCATTGCCTCCAAAAATTATGTCATCAACATACACAACTACAATCAAGATTTGATCTTTTCAACTTTGAAGTAAAGATTACTATATGCAATACCTTTATTGAATCCTTTATGTATCAAATACTTATCCAACATTACATACCAAGCTTTGAGAGCTTGCTTCAATCCATATAATTCCTTCTTCAATCTACAGGCCATATTAGGTTTATCTAATAACTGAAATCATTTCAATTGTTCCATGTAGACTTCTTCCAATTCTCCATTCAAGAAATCAGACTTCACATCCATTTGATAAACTTTGAAATCCTTATGTGCTACAAAATCCAAAAACATCTTGATAGTTTCTATTCTTGCCACCAAAGCAAATGTCTCCTCAAAATCTATTCCTTCAACTTGTGAGTATCCCTTACACACAAGCCTTGCATTGTTCCTTACCACTTCTCCATTCTCATTCATTTTGTTTTTTAACACCCACTTAGATCCAATTATATTTTTGTTTGCAAGTCTTGGGAGAAGTTCCCAAGTCTAATTTTTCTCAATTTGTAGTAGTTCTTCTTCCATAGCCTTTATCCAATGTTCATCTTTATATGCTTCAATCACTATTTTAGGTTCAACTTCAGAAAGTAAACACAAATTAACCTCTTCTTTAGCAACTTTCCTTCTTTTCAATACACCTTTGCTTTTTTCTCCATTGATTTTTTCTTCAAAATGATTTATCTACACATACTTAGGGGTTCTAGGGGTCTTTTTCATAGATTCTTCCTCTTCTTCAAACTATACTTATTTTTCCTTAGTTTCTTCTTTTTCTCTACAATTAGGCTCATACGATTCATATCCATCTATCATTGTTGATTTTTTAAAATCTTCATCAACTTTGACACTTGCACTCTCAACAATCTTTCTTAGTCTCTTATTGTAGCACTTGTTGGCTTTGCTTTCAATAGAATATCCAAGGAAGATTCCTTCATCTAACCTTGCATCAAATTTTCCTAAGTTTTCTTCATCTCTTCTAATATAACACTTGCTTCCAAACACTAACATAGGTATCCTTCCATACCACAACTCATAGGGAGTCTTTATGTAGTTTTATTTTGTTTGAACTCTATTAAGTATATAAACAACAATATGAATTGCTTCACTCCAGTAAACCTTTGGTAGGTTAACTTCTTTCATCATAGTCTTTATAGATTCTTGAACAATTCTATTTTTCCTTTCAACCACTTCATTTTTCTAAGGAGTCCTAGGGGCATACAAGTGCCTCTTTATGCCATGATTCTCACAAAACATGTTAAATTAATTGGAGGTGAACTCCCCACCTCTTTCAAACCTCAAACACTTAATCTTCATATCCATCTCATTCTCAACCATAAATTTAAAATCTTTGGATCTATCTAGGGATTCAAATTTTTGTTTAAGAAAAGTAACCCATGTCATTCTTGAATAATCATCAATAAAGAGCATGAAATACCTATCACCTTGAAGACTTCTTATTCTTGTAGGACCACAAAGGTCTATATGCACCAATTCCAATAAGCTAGTAGAATATTATTCTTTTCCTTTGAAACTTCTTAGCTTTCCAATCTAACACTCCTTGTAGACAACATCGATAGGATTTGTAATCTTGGGTAGATCTCTCATTGCTTGAACTAAAATAATTCTCACCAAGTTATCAAAATTAATGTGACACATCCTCCTCTACCATAACTAAATTTCATTTATTTGAGTCATAAAATAGTGACCATCAACACCCTTAAGCTAATGAACATTTCCATATGTCCTTCCAACAACAATCACAATTCTATACCCTTTTCTAATCTCGCATCCATCATCCTGAAACATAATAATGTATCCTTTGCTACACATTTTTCCAACACTCAAATATTATACCTTAATCCTTTAACATAGTAAACATCTTCAATATTATGCTTTCCATCAAAACTAATTGAACCTATTCCATATATCTTAGCACCTGAATCATCACCAAATCTAAGAAGTCCTTCATCATACTTTTCAAGTTTAATAGACTTACTATCTTCAGTCATATGATTTGAGCAACCACTATTAATGATCCAATAGTTTGTATCCTCTCTAGCATTAAAAGAAGATACCAAAGTACCTTTAGTCTTTTCATTTATCTATGGAGGGAATTCCTTCACACATCTTTCAAAGTTAGCAAAAATAGATTAATCTTTTAAAGCCATGAACAAGCATTCATCATCATCATCTTCATAACCAAATTCATCATCAAAAATACTTGCATCCTCTCTAACATAATAGCCTTTCTTAATCATATTACCTTTTTTCTCCTTGTTTTTGGCATTCAAAACTCTAGTTGGACATCTTGAAGCATAGTGACATATCTTTCCACAACTAGAACATTTGAAAGGTGACTTACCTCTGTATTTACCAGTAACTCTTCTCATCCTTCTTACAAAGTTATCTTCCACATCATCAAGATCTTCCTGATCTAGATCTTCAATCTTCTCTATTTTTGCAACCTTAAAATCAATCCCAAATTTTGCACCATTATTTGGACCAAATTATCTCATTTCAAATGTAGTTAAAAAACCATACAATTGATCTCTAGAATAATGATCTAGATTTTCAAACTCCTCAATAGCAAAAATTTTGTGACTATAAGCTTTAGGTAGGGTTCTAAGAATTTTCTTTACTACTTTTGATTTTTGAATTTACCTCCAAGACCTCTAATGGAGCTGAAAACTTCATCTAGCCTCTGCATATAGCTTGTAATTTGTTTTCATCTTCAAGCATCTGCAAGTTCTCAAATGTTCTCTTTAAGTTCTACATCTTAGCTTGTTTGACCATATCATTTCCTTCATAAATGCTTTCCAACTTATCCCAAATTGCTTTACCAGTTTTAATATTCATAACTTTCACCAATTCAAAATTTGTAAGACTACTCAAGAGAGCATACCTTGCTTTACTGTTGGTTTCATAGGCTTTGAGTTCAATTTAAGTGCTCGGACCATTTTCAAGCACAGTGTATCCATCCTTAATTGATTTCCATATATCATATCCCAGATATTCCAAGAAGCCTTCCATCCTTGTCTTCCAAAATACATAGTTTGTTCCATCAAACATAGGGATCTCCTTCTTGTGTGTCATCCTAGATCTACCTTAAGTGGTTAAGCTTTTCTTCCAAGGAACCTTTCTCTTATACCAATTGTTGAATGCAAAAGATAACAAAGAGGGGGGCGAATCAGTTGTACCTTAAAAATTCAAAACCCTCATTAACATTCAGATCCACATTCATTCATTAAACCCTCAAAATCTATTATGATGAATTAGCATGAAAACAAAATAACATAAACTAAAAAAACTTAACATCATACACAAGAGAACACTAGATTTATATGAAAAACCCAAGAAGGGAAAAACCATGGTGAGGATTATCTCATAATATAAGTAATATCGATACCAAATATAATAGGGCTTGTTGTTGAAGGGCTCACTACAACAAAGAAGAAAGGATCACTACCAAAATTCTCACTTCCAGAAATAGAAAAGAAGATAGAGAAGGAATGTTACACACAAAAAATCATCTCAATGTAACAAGAAATCCACCATAATGGCTTCTACACCTTCACAATCTGATTGAAGAATTGTAGCCACCTTATGCTTACTGCATCTAGTAAACTAACACTTGAAAGCTCACACTGCATTACTCAATTTCACACTCTACAATTTTTCACTTCACATCATTCGCATCTCACACATCTATCTTTCATCTCTCTTGACATCCTTAAACTACTCAACTCGTACTTATATCATCTTCAACCTTGAAACTCTCTCTAAGGTCAGCTATACACCTCAAACATGAAAATTCAAATTAGGTCAGTTCCAAAACACTTTCATGGTGGATAGAAGTGGATGTGGACCACATCAAAACTTAATTGGGACCCAAATCAACAACAACACTTAACCACATGCTTCCACAAACAATATTTATCCTTTGCATGTAGTGTAAACACCAATTTTGTCATTACCCATGAAAACACCATTAAACTTTTAAGTACAAACTCCTTCAAACCCAAGGATGACTTGTGAACCACACACCACACTTTAAAATGATCTATAATAATCCTCAACCATCCTAAAATCCATCAAACTCCTTCGCAACAACTTCTACCTAAATAATGTATAGGTGTGTACATTCAAACAACTTTTCCATACACTCTTACTTGAAAACCATCTTTTGAAGCACCAAACCTCAAACCCTCTTGACTAAGGTAAACTTCCATTTCCATAAACACACCTTTAGAATTGTAGGACCTGAAACACAACTACGAAGAAACATGAAGCAAAAACATTTCACCCAAACATCTCTAAAATACACAATCACACACTAGTGAACATAAATTCTTATGTACAATGATCTAGTACACCAACTATTGAATATAACACCTATAAACACCTCTCGTGAACATATTTGAATTGCACACATAAATCTTCAACCTAGAAGAAATGTGGAACAAAACCAGAACACAACTTTGTCACACAAAACACCATTGCAACATATTGTTTCCTCTTTTTATCAAATTTTATCAAAATCACTTGGAAACCAAGCACCAAAGACACATCCTCATCATCTTCAATACTTCCACAACCATAGATAGAAGTTTATCAAAGCAACACTAGAGGTTGACACCAATAGCTTTACTAATGACAACATAATGCAACTAATCAAAGAATCGACTGCTCACACTCTTGTAACTAACTCAATATACATTAATTAAAACACCAAATGCTCATACTTGCAACATATTTCACTTGTGATGATTTTCCTTTTCAAGCCTAACCATGAAAAGTAGCCAGCTTTGGGAAGGACCATGCCATTCTAGCAAAAAAGTGTATGCTCTATGTTTCTCTATTTGACTACATAAGCTTATTAATGATTTATAGCCTTACTTGAATGTGTAGGAACCTAAATTTAATGGTGCCCATATTAACCTATCTAACGTATCTGAATTATATATCACTCTCTTCTTCAAGACGTTAAGTAACATGACTTTTTGATCATTGGGAATTTGGTAATTTCAGAAGTCTTTCCACTTAACTATGCCCACTTTCACATTTGTGGAATCTGAATAATCTTTGACTTTTGTCGCCCATGCTGCTAATAGGAATTTTTTTACACTTTGAAGATCTTGGTTATTGTTTAATGGTGGGTGAAAATTCCATGAGTCCAACCAAAATGAAGCTTGTGCCCCAAATTATATACTTCCCATTTTTGGAATTGTGAGATAACCTCCCTACACTTTAATAAAAAGTTCCACATTGTATAACTTGAAGAAGGATTAGCAATGGTGAAAATTCTTATTGGGGAATCCTCATCTAGATACTTTTTTTGCATTAGTATACACCATTTTGTTTCATGCTTTTTTTATAGCTACCAAACTAATTTTTCCCCTAGTGCCAAGTTTCTTGCTGATAGATTTTGCAGTCCTGCCCCACCTATCAATCTATCTTTACAAACAGTTTGTAGAGAAATAAGGGGTATCTTTTTCTTCTAATCTATGTTCCCCTTCCATAAAAAATTTTCTTATAGATTTTTTCTATTTATGTGGGCCTGTACAGCCTGAGTGGGCCTAATGGTGGAGAACTTGTGCTCTTGACAGGGAGGTCACAAGTTCAAATCCTGCAGGGGGTAGGGTATGTACACCTCGTATTGTGGAGCACGAGTTAGGTGCCTCCCCCATATTGGGGGAGTACGAGGGCCTCGTATTGTGGAGCACGAGTTAGGTGCCTCCCCCATATTTGGGGGAGTACGAGGAGTCCCATATACTCATGGTATCGTGGACTTAAAAAGGACCTTTCCTTTCCTTTTTTCTATGATAGACTTGGGTGCTTGTAGGACTGCCATGTAGTAATTAGGTGTCGATGATAGTACTAATTTTATCAATAGTATTATGCCTGCAAGTGAAAGCCATCTACCTTTCCAAGAGGTTTATTTTACTCTAAATAATATGGATGACTTTCTCTTAGTAAATTTTATTGTTACCTCCTTTAAATAATGGGACTCCCAGATATTTACAAGGTAGCTTAGCTAATTGAAAGCCCAAAGATTGAACTATTCTGCCTTTTAAGCCCACTTTTGTGTTGAAAACATAAATCTTAGATTTAGCGCCATTAAATTTCTAGCCTAAAATAGAGTATTTACCTAGAAGACTTTGTACATGTTTTTCTTATAATAATGAAGCCTTCCCAAATAGAATAATATCATCAATAAATAGAGAATGTGTTATTTCTATATTTGAGCTTGGAACTGGGATACCTTTCCAAATCCCTTGAAGATTTGCTAATTTAATAGACCTAATAAGCACTTCTACTAGTATTATAAAGAGAAATGGAGAAAGGGATCACCCTAACAAACACCTTGGGAAGAACTAAGGAACCCTATAGATGAACCATTGATCAATACTAAAAAAAATTCTCCTGAAAGACGAGGATAAATCCACTTACACCATTTTTGATGAAAACTAAATTTCTTTAAGATTTGCAAAAGGAAGGCCCAATATACCCATCATAAGCCTTCATCATATCAAGCTTAATGATGAATGCATCCATTTTATTTGAACTTATTGAATGCAAAACTTCATGAGCTACCAAAGCTCCTTCTATTGTCTCTCTACCTGGGACAAAGCCACGTTGCTTATTCAAAATTATTTTAGGGATGAAAGGTTGAAGTATAAGGTATATTGCTTTGGCAAAAAAATTATAGATCATGTTGCATATTGAGATGGGCCAAAAATCAGAGAATGAGGTTGGATTATTTATCTTTGGGATAATGGCAATCTTTGTTTCATTAAAATACCTCAACATAGACCCTAATCTCCTCGATTCTCCCATGTATTTAAAATGTCCATTGAGATAAAGTCCCAACACTTTTGATAAAATACTGTTGTGAAACCATCAGGACTAGGAGACCTGTTTGACAAAAATGAGAAAACTATTAATCTAATTTCTTCTAATTAAAGGGCTTAAGAAGTTGATTGTTATCTTCCTAAGAAATCATTGGAGGAATGACCTCCAATATTTCCTCCCTATCCTTAAAAAATTGTGTTGCCTAATTTCGTGGAGCATAAAGCAAGTTTGTGAGAAAAATTACACTCTTTTTCAATATCTGTAGACACCAAAATTTGGTTTAGGCCTGTGACTTCAATATTCTTCATAATTCTTATTCTCTATAGTCTTCATTTCTTCTATTGATTAAATAATCTTAATTATTTAATTAACTCATCTTCTATTAGTTCATCTTAACATTAATTCTTCTATTAATTAAATAATCTTAATTATTTAATTAATTCACACTTTTCTTTATTCTATCTGATTAATTAAATAAACGCTTTTTATTTAATTATGTTACTAATTAACCTTATTCTTCCGGTTAAATTAAATAAATTCTTATTTAATTTACTTTATCATATTTCAACTATAATTAAATAAATTCATTATTTATTTAATTATTCATTTAAATCCCCTTCGTCACTTAATTAAATAAATCTTATTTATTTAATTATTCTTCAAATATTGAGTCTTGAATTAAATGAATTATTTAATTCATTAAGTCTATTTTAACACATTCTTCTATATTTTAGATAATTATGTGAGTTATCTAAGTATTCACTTTTACTCAACTCGACATCTATTTTAATCGTTCAGTTAACTATTGATTTAATGTCTGAGTGGCATCTTCGAGTAATCTCTTCGTCTAACCATTCAATCATCCACTTCTAACTCAATTGCATGTACATGCGGATTAATTAAATATTCTTATTTAATTAATTAAGTGTTGTGTGTGCATTCGAACAGAGAGTTGCTTTAATCAATCTTCATCTTTGTCATGCAAAGATATTTCTTATGTTTTCGAATGCCGAACTGAAGATTAAATCATTTATTTAATCTTTAATTCTATTTCTAATTCGAATCACTTGTGTCAATTCTATCAGTTATCTGAATGCATGACTAATCTCTCAATCTCAACCGTCTGTTAATCTTTCAATCTTGGCCTGTTATTCGAATAATCAATTTTCTATAAATTGATTTGTCATTCTTCATTCGAATCTCTCTCGCGAAATCTTATGACTTTTGGAGAGCACTTTTGTCTTGAATCTTCGATATTTTGCTAATCATTATCGTAAGGCTATACTTGCACGAACTTGAAAATATGAGGGCAATTATACTACACAAGCAAAATGGAGAAGGGCAATCGAGATAATTCATGGAAATACGTTTGGAATTGGTGAGATTGTTTCAATTTTAATTACGTTTTTACTTTCCCATGTTCTTTGTTGCTTAACGATTGAAATTTGCATTTTAGATTTAGTATTGTATGCATGTGTGCTTCTAATCTTGATTCTTGTTGTCTATTGTGCAAAGCTTGTTTCATTTTCAGCGTTACATTTTGGTGAACCCGATGTGAAGACACCATCTTCGCGAATCCGTAGATCTTTTAATTTTCAATTTTGTAGATTTTTCGTACGGAACGACGCATGTGAAGTTTCTGCACCGCAACTGATTTTCCGAACCGCATGTGAAGTTTTTGCACCGCAATTGATTTTCCGAAACCGCATGTGAAGTTTTTGAACCGCAATTGAGTTTATGAACCGCATCTGAGAGAAACGACGCATCTGGAAATTCTTGAATCGCAAGTGATATCCCGAGCCGCAACTGAAAAAGAAACGACGCATCTGACTAGTAACAAAACAACGCAATTGACTGGTAAAATTTTATTTCTGCTTTCGGCAATCTGGAATTTTCAATTGATTTTCATGTTACTGATATTTGATTTTCAGCGTGTGGCCATTTGGAGTTAACAAGCTTTTGCAGGACGATTGGCGAAGACAAAATTGAAAATTACTAATGATATCTTCTGCAGGACGCTTGTCGAAGACCCTAGTTAAATTTTGAAATAGATTGTTTGGTAGCATAGCAAATCTTTCATTTGGTTAAAATTAACAAGTGTCTACTGTGTTTGGTGCGAAAGCACAAGTCTGGTTACCCTTACGATTTGGTATATCGAAGTATCCTCTCCCCTTGCGCATCCGTGCGATCCGGGTGTAAGAGAAACGGTTACCAACTCTAGAACTTGGGCCTGTGTGGAAAAGTACTCACCCCAGAATCCACTCAAACCGTAGCACCCCAACCCGAGGGACTTCCCGCAGATACAGTGGGTTCTTGGGGAAACCCCAAGAATCACGAGTGTGGTTCCGACGATGGATCCGAAAGGGGACTCGCGCCGTATGGATCACACCCCACGAACGGAATGCCCGAATTAAATACCCTTTGTTGTAGAGACCAACCTATTTGTGGCCATTTGCTTGGTATTAGTGCAGGGTACAGTATCATGCCCGAAGATTACTCACTACTGATCCCCTTGAGTAGAGATAGCGGTTCTTGGGATGTCATTACCCAATGAATTCAGAATTGGTGTGCTCGAAAGACGTTAATGAGCCGTGGAGGGGAGCCAATGCCACCAAATTCCTAAGCTATCCGCTCTCGAGAAGGAAAGGTGTTCATCACCAATCCGAGGTATAATAGGTGGGCTATACCAAGTACACAAACCCTAGGCCTTTGGCCTATTAGGATGTGCTTGTTTGTTGTCACTTTAAACGTCCTTTGAGTCCAAAATTGAAACTAAAAACACTTTGTCTTACGATTGTCTTTGATTGTCAGAATTTGATCACAGAAAACGGAATTAGTTTAAATTTCATGTCACTGAAAATTCACAGAGAGTCGCAACTGTTCACCAGAAACACACATATGATTTTTAGAGTCTCATCTGTTAGGTTTTGAGTCGCATCTGTAATTTCTGAGTCGCATCTGTCAGTTTGGCTCACATCTGCTTTAGAAAAACCACATGCATTAATTCTGAGTCACATCTATCAGTTAGAGTCACATCTGGCAATTCTGAGTCGCATTTGTCAGACTAGGTCGCAACTGTTAAACGTGAACCGCATCTATTAATCCTGAGACACATCTGTCTGATTATCAGAAAACCAGAATTCACAGTCACTGTCCAGTCAACACCATTATACCAGTTTCAGTTGTCTTTACACAAACAGTCTTTGAAACAGAAACCTGAAACAACTTGCTCAATTTTGCATCCTTTAGGTTCATTTAGTCATTACCATAGTTGTCTTCATTCAGAGTTTAGTTTCATCTTAGGTTACATATTACGTTGCATTAAACTTCTAGAAAGGTCACTTTTACAAAATTTAGGAGTAGTCCACCATCTATACTCTAGAAAAGTCATAGTGTCAACAAAATTTGTCATTGAACCTAGTCTTATCATCTTATACTTTGTCCTACAGAGAGTCATCCTAACTCATCAGTCTAGTTAGGAAACTCAACTTGTCTTTGATCTCCGTCCTACATTGGTTCCTTGACTTAAACAAATTGACACCTTGGTTTGACTTTAGGCAGTTGGTACCTTCATCTTTGGTTTATAGAATTGATCACTTTTGCATCTTTAGAGTCTAGACTAGTGTCATCCTAGAACATCCCTTATTTTGCATACGAAAATCCCAAAAACATAGCTTAGGTTGCATACCTTAGACTTAAGTCACTCTTTGCATTGTCATACCTTAGCCCTCATATCACATACCTTAGTCATACTCCACCTTTCATCATAACCTCATCACCATGTCTGCAATTTACCTTGATATGCGTGCTAGTCAAGTTGAATACCAGTTACTCCGTAATGGTCAATTCCAACAAGCCCTAGACTTCAAAAGACAATATATCCAATCCAAATGCCAATCAATGTCAACCCATGGTCAAGTACCCACATATCATTCCTACCAACAATCCACAAGTCCTAGTCCTCCATCCATCTACCCTCATTATCAAGAGTCCCTTAGCATAATCCATGTCATGAATCCACAACAAACATCCACTTATCACCCTTATCCTAACCTTGACAAGGGAAACCAACCTTCCACTAATCCCTTCCAAGTTTCCATGTCCTACCCTAGTCCTTCATCCACTAATTCCTTCCAAGCCTCCATGTCCTATCCTAGTTCTTCATCCACTAATCCCTTCCATGCCACTCCATCTCACTCTACATTTAGTCATGACAATACATCTATTCATGGTCTCCAAAGTCACATCCCATCTACTAAACTTGGGGATACATGTCAAATGGAAAGTCTAAAGCATGACTTTGTGGCTTCACCTTCATGTCAAGATCAAAGTAGTCTATCCCACGATCCTATCTTTAAGTCCATCCAAGAAGTCCTTCTAGATAATCATGGCATCCAAAATACACCTATCCTTGATCAAGATTTCATTCCCAATCATATCATTCAAGACAAACCCGTCTTTGATCAAGACACTACTATTGAGCAAGAAGTCCAAAATGATCCACTCCTTGACCTTTATGCCATTCATGATCAAACATTTGAAGACGACCCTATCCAAGTACCAAATGCATCCATTTCCCAAAATGAGACACTTGCCTCCTTTGAAAACATAGATGATATTCCTCTAGAACGAGAGTCTCCTACTCTAGACATATTTGCAAATGATCAAGCTATAGCTGAGTTCATTGGACTCTATGACAATGACCATAAAGATGGCTTTGACATCGACTTGGAAGCACTAGTAGAATCCTCTGAATCTGATATGTCACAAAATCACACCAAAGATATCCAACATGTCAATGAAGCTAACACATCCTATCAACTAGGATCATCCACTTTTATCAAATCAGGCTTTCTTGAAGAGGAGGAGATTCCAAGTAACATTTTCCACATGCAGAGTGATGGGTTAGCATCTTGCTTTCAAAACAAAAAATACCCCATCGCAAACAGAATCTGTCAGAGTATGCAATATCAAGGAAAAGGACTAGGCATACATGAGCAAGGAATTCTAGAACCAATACAGTTTCAAGAAAATCCTAGACATCAAGGTCTTGGTTATGCTTCATCCAACAAATCTAATGATGTTAATGGTATCTTCTCGATATTGGGGGAAACTTTATCTGATACAAACATCAAAATGGAGGCCATGAGTAGTTCTTACTATAAGGTTGTTGCCAACACTCCTTCCATCCATACCATAAATTGTCATTCCAACATGAATAAACCTTCCATTTGGAACCAACAAAAACAAAAGTGTTACAAATTCAAAGTTCAAAATCAAATATCAAAGGCCATTGAATCAATCAAAAATCCAAGTGGACAAATAAAGTTAAAATGGATCCCAAAGAAAAATGGATCAAGCAAAGAAAATAGTTCAAAAGTAAAAGTCAATCAAAATGTGGAGCCACAAGAAAAGAGGACTCCCACATATAATAAATGTCCACCTCCTTCAAAATGGTCATCATACAAGGCATATAAAAGTTATGGTTCCAAACATTATCCCAATCTGAAACCCAGTCTCCATCATCCATCACCCCAAGTTTGGCAAATGAAAATTCCTACATCTAAATTGCCAAACGCGTCTACCATCATCCGTCATAATCCTACATCTCACCTAAAGTCTAAAATTCCTACGTCACAAATCCATCGCATCTTGGCAGCAACTCTTTATTGTAAGGACTCCCATGGCACTCTATCGCGATGTGCGTATTTTGATAAGGCCAACTCTAGTGTCAACAAGGATCACAATGACATCAATCAATTGTATGCAAGTGCTATGATCCTAACAAGGCAACTACTTCATCAAGGTTATTATTGGAATATCATGGCACTAGTCTCTACATCAGCACTATCAATGGATTCATAACAATCAGTGATCATCTAAAGCATCGAGGCTATCCAAATAAAAGAGCAAAAAAGAAAAAAAAAAAGGTCACTTTGATGAAAACCTGGCAAACAGGCATCTTGGTGACACCAAAAAGAAAAGAAAAAAAAGTCAAGAGAAAAATTTCATCCAATAGTGAAAACCATTCTTATGGCACTTTGGATAAGTACCATGATGAAAACCTGGCAAATAGGCGTCATGTGTAAGCCATTATCTATGTGGACTATTACACTTGGGGGCAAGTTGTCTCATCTCCCATACCCTTCATATGACATTTCCATCTATCCATCTTAGCCCTACCACTCATGTCCATTTTCCCACCTGCTTTGATCTTGATAAGAATGTGTAGAAACATAAATCATGCTTTAGAAAAACTCTTGACATGTCTATCTTTTGGTCATACACTATCCATGAAATATCATGTCATAGCCTTCATAGCATTTTTCCAAACGAGTTATCCTTATACGAAATACCTATAGCATGCCTTGGTTTTTCCCTTGTCAATGGTCTAAGGATCTTCCATCATCCCATCCAATCCTGAAAGTCATTCCAATGCAACAAGCCCAACCATACAATCTTTCTATGCATCCTAGTGCATCATTGAAAACATTCCTTGGCTTTGTCTCTAGCCTTGTTGCAAACTTTGATCCTTTAGTCACATTATCATCATCCTCATGTTGTTTTGGGATGTGTCCTTCCTATGTCAAACAACATTGTCACCATCCTCATCACCTGTCAATTGGTTTTCAGCTTGACTAGGGGCAAGATCATGGTTGTCCTTGGATTCTTGTGCATGCTTGCTTGGTTGCTTGTAGGAATCATTTCCCTGTACATAGCCCACTTCCCTGTACATAGTCCACTACCCTGTACATAGTCCTTATCTCTGTACATAATACCTATCCCGGTACATATCCCTTATCTTTCCTATCCATCGCTTGTATATACCATTCATAATAAGTGGTAGTCTTTCCCATAACTTGGAACAATTGACATCGAGAGCATTTCATATCCCCCGTTTTACCCTATTCATAATCAATTGGTCTTATATACTTGATTGGGGGCAAACACTTGACATGTGTCATATTGGTTCTTACATTGGTTGTGTTGAAGACGTAAAACCATGGAAAATCCATAAAAACATCACAAAATGACCTGAGAAAACACAAAAACATCAGAAAACTTCAAAAAGACAAAAAAATCAAAACATTTCAAAAAATCCAAAAATAGAGTCAGAGTCAGTCGCGCTTGTCAGTCTTTGTCGTTTGTCGAACTACGTTGCCTCTGTGACTGGACGTAGGCAAGGCCATCTGCCGATGTGCCCCCGAGGCATTAGGTCAGTCCATTTAGGTTTGTCTATATAAATTCATGCGTCAATCCATATGTCTATATGACAAGGTCATTGGTTGTGTCGAACTACGAGGTCTCTACGTGTATAACGTAGGAAAGGCCATCACACGATGAGCCCCCGAGGCCGCACTAGGTCAGTCTATTAGGGTTCATCACATTCAATTTCACATACATCTTCTATTTGTAGTCAGTCTTGTTGGTCGCAGTCAAGTCGAACTACGAGGTCTCTGCGTGTACAACGTAGGCAAGGCCATCACACGATGAGCCCCCGAGGCCACACTAGGTCAGTCCTTTAGGGTTTTGTCGTCACACACGGTCAATTGTCCACACATCATATCAAGTCATGCATCCATCTGGTGAACAAGTCATCAATGTCTCTAAGTCAAATCAAACAACTTGCCAAACAAAACAATTCAAACAGGTCAACCAACCGTCTGCTACAGGATGTGTCCTTCTTGGAAATAGACGTTATCAAAACAATCAACCTATGTCTTATTCAGGATGTGTCCTTCCTGCGTAATCGACAAGGTCAAAACGATCAAATATAGCCTTACACAGGTTATCACATCAACGGCATCTGACTCAACGTCTTATATGATACATGTCTTTCTGAAACCAGGCTTTGTCATGCCTTATACAGATAGTCATAACATCAAACCAGACTCACAGTCTTATCCGGTATGTGTATCTCCTGCAATCAGGCTCTATCAATCAACAAATCAAACAAACAAATCATGTTTTGGCAAATATTTTCATTGGCTTATTGACTTTATGGCTTATTTATCTTATCATTTATCTTGAATTGATGACTGGGATTCATGTTACTAGCTTTCTCAAGGATGTCCCATGAAGGATTTAGAGAAGCAATGACGTATCAGAATTCTATTTTCTTTGACTGATGTCTGTTGACTGTCTTTTCAATTGGATTTTGAGTCATGTTACTAGTTTCCTCGAGGATGTCCCATGAAGGATTTAGAGGAGCAATGACGTCTCATGACCCGTCTTTTTTTTGTTTGTCTGTCTGTGGTTTGTCTTGACAAAAAGACTGGGGCAACTTGTGCCCTTAGTATGAGTTACCAACACTCCTTGTCTGCGACTGTTTGTTATTAGCAAATGGATGACCTTGCACACCTTGATTTATGTCATATCATGGTGTTTTTCCCCATTTGTATTAGTCCCGCCCAATGATGATAAAGTGCAATACCTTTTGTGATACAGCGAAACATCGAAGATTGCTAATACTAACATCTATCTCCTGTCTTTCGTTCTTTCTCAATCTTTCTTTTTGTACTAACATTTCTTCTTTTCTGCATCTTCACCACCCTTATCTATTTTCTTCTATCCTTTTTTCTTTCATCTTCTAGTTCTCTCATCAATTTCGAGAGCACACTCATGTTCTTTGAACCCGCCTGTCCTCCCGAGGGGGCATACCTTCACCTGTTTTACACTGGGGCATGACTGGGCCATATTTCTTATCGATTTTCTTTGACACAACGCCGAAATGACATTGTATCAAAGAGGGGCAAATGTAGACACCAAAATTTGGTTTAGGCCTGCGACTTCAATATTCTTCATAATTCTTATTCTCTATAGTCTTCATTTCTTCTATTGATTAAATAATCTTAATTATTTAATTAATTCACCTTAACATTAATTCTTCTATTGATTAAATAATCTTAATTATTTAATTAACTCATCTTCTATTAATTCATCTTAACATTAATTCTTCTATTAATTAAATAATCTTAATTATTTAATTAATTCACACTTTTCTTTATTCTATCTGATTAATTAAATAAACGCTTTTTATTTAATTATGTTACTAATTAACCTTATTCTTCGCAAATTAAATAAATTCTTATTTAATTTACTCTTTATCATATTTCAACTATAATTAAATAAATTCATTATTTATTTAATTATTCATTTAAATCCCTTCGTCACTTAATTAAATAAATCTTATTTATTTAATTATTCTTCAAATATCGAGTCTTGAATTAAATGAATTATTTAATTCATTAAGTCTATTTTAACACATTCTTCTATATTTTAGATAATTATGTGAGTTATCTAAATATTCACTTTTACTCAACTCGACATCTATTTTAATCGTTCAGTTAACTATTGATTTAATGTCTGAGTGGCGTCTTCGAGTAATCTCTTCGTCTAACCATTCAATCATCCACTTCTAACTCAATTGCATGTACATGCGGATTAATTAAATATTCTTATTTAATTAATTAAGTGTTGTGTCTGCGTTCGAACAGAGAGTTGCTTTAATCAATCTTCATCTTTGTCATGCAAAGATATTTCTTATGTTTTCGAATGCCGAACTGAAGATTAAATCATTTATTTAATCTTTAATTCTATTTCTAATTTGAATCACTCATGTCAATTCTATTAGTTATCTGAATGCATGACTAATCTCTCAATCTCAACCGTCTGTTAATCTTTCAATCTTGGCCTGTTATTCGAATAATCAATTTTCTATAAATTGATTTGTCATTCTTCATTTGAATCTCTCTCGCGAAATCTTATGACTTTTGGAGAGCACTTTTGTCTTGAATCTTCGATATTTTGCTAATCATTATCATAAGGCTATACTTGCACGAACTTGAAAATCTGAGGGCAATTATACTACACAAGCAAAATGGAGAAGGGAAATCGAGATAATTCATGGAAATACATTTGGAATTGGTGAGATTGTTTCAATTTTAATTACCGTTTTACTTTCCCATGTTCTTTGTTGCTTAACGATTGAAATTTGCATTTTAGATTTAGTATTGTATGCATGTGTGCTTCTAATCTTGATTCTTGTTGTCTATTGTGCAAAGCTTGTTTCATTTTCAGCGTTACAATATCTTTTTCCTTTTTGAGAACCTCACTTGATATGTTGTCCTTTATATCCAAAATGGCATTTTTGACCTTTTTGATTCAGGTAGATGCATAAAAAACTTAGTGTTTCTATCCCCTTCTTTTAACCATAGTTCCCTTGATTTTTGCCTCTAGTAAATTTTCCCCCTTGCCAATAACTCTACCCACTCTTCTTGCAATTTTTTTTGTTGTTTATAGGACGAAGTGACAAGACCATATGATATGATATGGTTGTTGATTTCCATCAATTTTTTTGAATGATCTCCTTTTGAAAAAAAAATATTAAAACTTGCTTGTTCCATTCTCAAATTTACGCTTTTAATATTTGTAATTTTTTGCAAAATTGAAACATTCTTGAGCCTTTAATGAAAGGTACATGCAACTAGCAGGTTTTTAACATCGACAAAAACCCAAGATGTTGAAACCACATGGTTTCAAACTTGAAAGAAGAATTTTTCCTAGTTTGTACCCCTTTTGCATAATATCCATAGCTATTGTAAAATAATCTGAACCTAAAAGAGGTAGAATTTTTTATGAAAGAGTGTAATCCCCTAACCAATTTTATGACCATAAAAACCTATCCAACCATTCTATAATTTGCAAAAAAATATTTTCTTTTATTATTCCAAGTAAACTTCCCATTACTTGGATGGATATCAATTAAGGTATTATCATGACTGAAGGAAGCAAAATCTTCCATTATTTTATGTGGTGGGAGAACCCCGCCTTTTCTATCATTTAAAGATATAATTGCATTGAATTCACCTGCTACTATTAATTTTTCTTGCCACGGTTAACCCAAGACCTTCTTTAGATAATCCCACAAAAATTTCTTTACAACCTTAGATGATGGCCCATATACATTGATTACCAAAAATCAAGGTTAAAGCTTGTAACTTTCAGCAGATGCTAGTTAGGCTTATTTGAAATAACTTTTTCCATGATTCTCTTTGGGTCCCATAATACCAAAAGACCACCAAAGGATCCTTATGCTACTGAATGAGAGAAATTTCATTTTCCCCATTTCTTGAAAATTGCTAAGCTTGATTCTTCTAAGAGTTTTGTCTCTTGGTGCAACAATAAATCTACTCCACAAATGTCTAATTGATGCTTGACCTGAGCTCTCTTGTTAGGTGAATTAATGCCCCTACCATTCCATTATAATATTTTCGTTCATTTTGAGGAGAGAAAAATGCTCTCATTGATTTAGATTATTTATCAGAGACACCCTTTAAAAATTTGACAAAGGTTAATTGAATACTAGTAGCAATTTCTACCTATGTTTTAGCAGAATGAGGTTTCCTACCCCTTTTACCTGATGTCTTTTTAAGAGTAGGTGATGAACTTGGAGATTGGCAGAGGATAAAGTTTGAGAATAATCATATTCACAACCAAGATCCTCTTTAGCCACCTCTTTTTCTATTTCATGAATTAGCTATGACCCCACACTATTGACTACCTACTCTACCAATTCTTCAAGATTATCATTGGAAAATAAACCTTCAAAGCTCAATGAATCTAATGTGAGAATATGATTCTTTTTAGAAATATTTTCATGACACTGGTTATTTTTTGGAAAAAGAAAGTCTTCATGAAATAATTCTTGATCTGTATATATTCCATTTTGATTTGAAAAATCCATTAGGTTTCCAGCAAAGTTATTGACCTAAGATTTGTTAGTTTTTTTTTGGACAACTAATACTGCCACTACCAAAGACTAACGATCTGACCACTTCCCCCAACTATTTCATACTTGTTGGTAGAAAAAGGGTACTTAAACTCCTCAATGATAGAAATAACTTCCTCTTCCAAGTGTTTGGAAAAGAAACTAAAAATCCTATATTACCTCTATGGAACAAAATTTGCACATTGATTTTTTGCCCTTTCCCACAAATTGTAAATGAATTTTATTCGACACGCTCTGAACCTAAAGATTTCAATCTATGTCCTGCTGCTCAAGACTTGCCATTGACAACTTAGTGACATTCTTTGGTTGAGAATCTATTATGTGAGAAGATTTCCCACAAACTACTTTTGTTTCCAATTTTTCATCTAGCTTACCTGTGTCAGTATTTTCATTTTGACACTCCCTACTAAGATGCCCGAAAAGATGACATTTTGCACATACATTTACTAGGTTTTCTAAAAAAAATGTTTTGCATCCACAACCCATGTTTGGACTTTATTTGACACATTAAAAGAAAATATTTTGTAGCATATAAAAGTACACAAACTCTAACTAGATGACTAGGATAGTTAAATAAATTGAAATCATGCTTCAAAAATATGCCCATTTGATTAGCTAAAACCTCAATATTTTTTGGCTTCCTATATTCCAAAGGATTAGTTGAAGTTGAACCTAGAAAGGGATAAATTTTATGGTTGAATTTGCTAGGTTTAAGTTTGGAGACCATGGTTGTATATATAAACCAGAACCCTCAAGAACCCAGGATTTAACTTTGTAAGTTGCATCTCTATGAGATTTTGTATTACAAAAAACTACAAAAAAACCTTTACCCTAATCTAAGTAAAACATTTGATTGGCCCCAACCCATTCTTGAAAAACTCATTCCTTCAAAAAAATTAATTCAAGCAAAAGGTTCCAAAACTTACATTTGAGTGCTTTCCCTTGAAGGTCTTGAGTCTGTGACACAAAGAGGTCCTCTAAAAAATTTATATTGGTTACACCCTTTTGAAATTTTTGTCATGATGGAAAGCATTTTTGCAGTGATTGAGGGTGCAACTTTGAAGACTGCACTGTGGATGTCATTTGATGATTTTAGGGCCTTTTTTGGTTCCATGTCTATTTAGACAAATTCCTTCTTGAAGCAGTAAATTTAGCACAGTTCTAAAACCTTGGATTGAAGGGGGCACCATTTGACAATGGGATATTATTTGGAAATGTAGCTATGATACAAATATTATTAGGGGGATTTGTTGGAAGTCATTTAGGCATTTGATCAAAACTTTTCTAATAACATGACCTTGGATTTTTTCACATAGAATATTTTCTTTGGAAAGAGAAAAGCCCTAAACTAGTGCAATTTTCAAGTCAGCAGTGACCCATACCCTCATGGGGCCCTCAAGAGGGTTGAAACAGGCCTAGTGTAGAGTTTTATTTTTTAAATTACTATTGCTTCCTGGAGCCATCAAAAAAATATTTTTTATAAGACCTCTATATTGCATTCTCAATTTCTAATTTACTTGAATACTAATATTGTTAAGCAAGTTTCCATTCTAATATTAATAGTGGTACAATATTTATTTCTATATCATTTCTTTCTATTTCATTGGAAAATCTCTTGGTTATTTACTTTTGTATTGCTATTTATATATTATTTATCTTTTTCTATATTATTTTGATTATGCCATGTCTTTTGTCTTGTCTACTTATGGCACTTGTCATATTTATCCACTCAAAGAAAATCATGATTATTTTTCTCTTTATCTTCTTTAATTAATTTTACTTTGACATGGTATTCACTTGCATTTCATTGTGTTACATTATCATGATTATGTTTTATTACATACTTACACTCTACATGATAAATATTTATGCTTAAATGTTCACATCTAGTAAATTGACTATTCTTTTTATTTATCCAAACACTTGGGGAAACATAGGAGAAACCTATTAAATTTTATTACATGTTCATTCATGATAATGTCTTAATACATTATTTGATAATTGTTATTGACAAAGGTCTAGATTAGGTATATAGACAAATAACCCCAAGATTAGGTATGCAGAAAAATAACCCCAAGGCGATACAATAAAAAGGAAACTAGAATTAGTGTGGTTGATAACATATAATCATAATAAAAAATATTCATATACACACTATAAAATATAAATACTCATTTTATTCATATTATCAATTTATATTCGATATTTCATACCAAAGGTGTAGATATATTCATCACATGTGCTTGGATGTTACACATATCTAATACATATTTTAATTTCCTCCTCTCTTATCTATTTGTAAAATGTATTATATTAGAGTAATAATATACCCCATCTATGTGTAGATACGTGTCCCTTAAGTTGTCTCTATAGATCTTACACCACTAAGAGGTACTCATTGTAGTGCCCCTCTTCTTTGCAAATTGATAATGTGAGATCGGCGTTTTAGCTTCACTATATCCTTATGATGGTTATGGTGATTATTTATGGCCCTAAATGGTGTGTATGAACCACTACATGTTTGAGATGATGTTCTTCGACATGTCGGTTGTTGGAATTTTTTATATTTATATGCTTGGATATATCAGATATATTTAGTTCAGTGATTTATATTATATATATATATATATAGAGAGAGAGAGAGAAGGAACTCTTGGCGTGTGTTAAATTGTTATAGGTATAGGGTTATTTCTCAACCTAGCACACATGTTTGAGTTATTTCCCCAATAGTGGTTAATTAAAAGATGTCACATTGGACCCCCTCCATATACATCCCGTGTTTGTACTCGAATTGAGTATGGTATGTATCATATTTGACCTTCCCAAATCCAATTTAGGGGTTATTTTGAAATACCTATGTGTTGTGAATGACAAATGGATGTTTGATTTAATTAATGATTTAAATTATGTGTTTCTATAAATAAAATATTAGGAATTTAAATGATTGTGATATTTATTATTAAAATATTCTTTGTGTTTCAAGAAAATAGAATCAATGTGGAAATGAAATAAACTATTGCTTAATTATATTGTGAAAATTCAATGGGTTGGGAATTGTGAGTTATGTGTGATTTAATTATCCTAATTGAATTTTGATTTTTGTAAATTTAAAAGAATGTGCTTATATGGATTTAAATCATGAATTGAAATGATATATGTTATTTAAAAATTGAGTGATGTGTCTGATTGAATTTTGAGCATATTGAAAAATTAATTTTACATTATTTTATTTGAAATTTGGAAAAGGGTAAATAGAAAAGGGGTTTTATATTTTTATTATGTAATTTTATTTTGGGAGGAATTTTGAGAGATAAAAACCCTCTTTTGGGTAAAAATAGATTTGTTGATTGGGAGTGCATTCAATGGTGGAATTTGACGAGGTTAGATTTATTGGGTTAGGAATCAGTAGGTGATTGTGCTTGTTGTTCCTTGTGAGCTCTTGTTTGTTGTGTGTGGTGTGCTCGCCATCCCAAAATTTGATTGCCTTTGAGGTATTTTTCTTGTTATAATTAATTTATCCAAATAATTTCAATTTGAATATTGGAATAGGATTGGGAGAGTGTAGACACCCCCTGATGTATTTCTTTTCATGAAATTGCATGCTCAATTTATTGTTTTGTCGAACTTTTGAGGAATTTCAATTGAATGGGATTGTAATACCCATTTTTCTAGAAATGTGTGAAAAGTGAATTTTATATGAAAAGTGTGTTATTGGGAATGTTTAGAAAAAAAAGGGTATCTTTAGATTTTTGAATTTTGAAAAAAAAAATTGAAGAAATTTTTAATGCAAGATTTGGGAATTTTCTTATTTTGTCTTGTGAAATTATGAAGAAAATTTGTAAGTTTTTATGAAAAATGATGGATTTTAATCTTTTAACAAAATTGTCCCTCATGATATCTTGTAATAATGCTTGTGGAAAAATATTAGAAAATTTTGATGTAGTTGAATTTTATGCATTATTTTTTAGCCATAATCATTGGAGAGTGTGAAGAGCCTAAGAATAAGGTACTAGAGAGGGTTATTGGAGTGGATCCCATCTGGTACCTAGCCTAAAGTGGCAATTTGGCTTATCATATTTGTGGAGTCATCTAATCAAGTGATAATTGATGAAACACATGTAATAATTAATTAACTAAGATAATGGATAGCCCTCTCATTCCTTGAGTGCTAGTGTAGACTAAGGATGTTTGGGAGGACATGACAGCTCAAGGAGCTTGGGTCTTGTAAAATCAAGTATTCTTTTCTATATGAGAGGATTAATAGGTTCCACAGGAGTCATACCTTTTAGCACCATAATGAAACTCCCTAACTAGCTCTCTAGCATCTTACACTAGTATCTTGTGTGTGTGATCCACCATTGGTGAGTTGGCCCAATGACAATTCTTGTGGTACCCTAGTAGTGAGTTATCTCATGTGTTATGCACTTGGTTATTTTTCCCAATGATGATTTCTTGTATGGAATTGGTGACTTGGCCCAATATGGATGGTGATGTGACATTGATGAATTTTCCCAATGAGATTTTGTATTTGATCCTATTTGCATTTGATTCATCTTGTGTTTGGGTGAGTATTTATATGATGTGTGTGCTATCCCTCTCCTCATGTTTTTGGTGTGTGTTATGCTTGTGGACCATGTGACTATCTTCTAGCACAATGGGAGTGGATTGTTTGCATCCATGAGGTTAGATGGCATGGTAACCACCATTGAGGATCAAATGTTTTTGGATAAAGGAACATCATGGTACCATGTTCTACTAGCTTATTTCATGTATTTAGATGTTTTACCTTCATGTAAATTGTAAAATTCATGATTAAGGAACCTCTCTTAGAGAAAAGTGTATTGGCTTATTTGCATGTTCTGATGTTGGAATTGGGCATGATTACTTATTATTTTCAATATTATAATGTGAAAAATATAAAATTAACTTTTTAACATTTAAATTGGTGTTTAAAGTGAATTTAGATGCTTTCTTTCGCAGTTGGACAGCTTGGTACTGTACCTAGGCAACCTTGTTTCACCCAAAACTGACTTGGAGTGCTTGAAAACTATCCAAGTCTACTTGGTTGGCTTGGTTCTTAGTGGATAGAAATATTATCATAGTGGAGTGGCATAGTAATCATTGGGTTAGCCAAGTTTTTAGGATTTAAAGTCCAAAATTCTATCTAGCATTGTTGGGGCAACCTACTCCTATGAGTGGGAAACTTAGTTCCCCATACAAAAAACATAATGTTAACCCTCTAAACCATGGTTAACCAATGATTTTATAAACCCAATGAAACTATTGAATAATTTTTATGCCTTTTATTTTTCCTATTTTGGTTGTTTTGGTCATTGGAACCATTGAAAACCTAGTCAAGTTTCCTTATTTAAGGACTTGATCTTTCTTACTTGTTTCAAGACCTTGTATGGGAAAACCATGTAAAAAAAAGTTGTTCCTTAGGGCCCAAAAGGTCTATTGATGTTGTGTTCATATCATTTGTTATCATTTATAACTTGTGACTTCTCTTTCCTCATTGTGTGCCTTCTTTCAAAGTTTCCCAGTTGCCAAACCTAGGGTTAGAGAGATTGTGCACCTAGTCTTGGGAAGTCTTGGGAAGGTTATATTCCTTATTGGTTGTCCTTGATTTTTTACTCAACATTCCTCATAGGTCATGGGGTGTTGTGGAGTAGTTATTTCTCTTGTGTTTTTTCATGTTGCAACATGATATCTTGGGAAGTGTGAGGTTATCTAGAAGTGACTCATTGCCATTCCTATTTGTGGTGAGTTGTGCCTCATGGTTAGGAAACATCTTTTAGAGGTTTTCCTCTATGTTTAAAGTTGTTTATTGTGCCTATGTGTGTATTGGAGTTTTATTATTCCCTCATCCTATCCTAGAGTGGTGTTGTGAGAGAATGCGGTTGTGGTATAGTAACTAATCATCATGTAGGTGGTGTCCTCTCTCTCGTGTATGTTCATTGTGGTGGATTTATCCCATGAGTTGTTAGTCTTCCATTGTTTCCACCTTGCTTATGTAATGATGAAGTATCTCATTTTATTTGTTATTATTTCCTTGCAACACTTGTGTGCATTGTTAGGGTTAGAAATGGCAGATATCTAACAATTAAATGCAGATTTAATTAATAAACAGAGAAACTAAAACACACATAGAATAAATCATAACACATAATCTAACATGGTTCACCCAATCTGGGCTACATCCACCAAACCGCAGCCATCCAATACTTTTATTATGCAGTTCAAAAACCTATTACAATCTTGCGAATAATAGCGTTTTTCATCATACTGTAATACCCAACCAAACCCCTTTTTAACAAGCTTAGAAGCTTCCAGATTTTGGGTTCTACAAAATCGGATTTTTCCTTTTTCATTGATTTTTCCCTTTTTCGATGATGACGTGAAAAAGTAGGAGGAAAAATTTTCTCGGGGGCTGCCGCCCCCAAACCCCTGCCCGGGGCTCAGCCCAACCCTGGACCCCGGCGAGGATACATGTCAGGGTGTACAGTATACCATGGGCTATACAGTATAGCATGATCAGTCGCCACACACCAACATGCACATTATTGTGCAAGTGTGACATGTTATTGTTGTATTATCAGTGTTGGTGTCCTTATTTAAAAAAAAAATCAAGTTTTGTTCTAAGTGTCATCTTGGGGCATTACACTCACATTAATTATTATTGTCACAATGTATCATATAAAATATGTGGCACCCTCATTCTATTTTTCTATGGAATATTGATCTTGTAAGACATAAATTTTAGTACCCTTTCAAGTTTTCACCATTACCCTCCATTAGGTTTCCCATCTAGCTTACCTAATGGGAGTATATTCATCCCCCTTTTCAATTTTCATTTTTATCCATTAAGGCATAATTCCAATTATGTAACCTACCAACTATTGGGGATTTCCACCCCCTTTGAAGAGGACTAGCAAACTAGAATAACAAATTCTTAATATTATGTGTTTAGATAATTGCTAATATTTGTACCAAATCTAAACACATGTGAATTAATTTAAATTATATATTCATGAGATTAAAAGACATGAAGATTTTATGTTTGAATCCCTTATAGAAGATAAAACCTTGACCTACATAGTGTATGCAATTTTAAAGATGATTTTTAGGAGCAACCACTTTTTTTATATTATAATGATTTTTTGGAAAATTTCAACACAATTTGCAACTTTAGGATTTTTTTTGAGTTTTTATGTTCATCTAAATTACTATGATTTTTTGGAGTTTTTTTAATTGCACTCTAAAATTTCTTGGCAATCCCCCAATGGCAATTCTTTACAAAGATTGATTGCTTACGGTAACTTCCTAATGCCAATTTTTTTTCTTTTTAATGTTATGCACAATTCTAGGTGGTGGGCTTTTTGCCATTCCTTCCACCTCCCTCTTGGCAGTTTATTTTTATTTCATGTAAACTATTTCCCATGTATTCATCATTTTTTCCATTTAAGACAAATTTAGTGATATATTTTTTATTTCCCAGTACTAGAAGTAATTTCATATCTTCCAATGGTAGTTTTAGGGGTGAATTATCTATTTTTATGGATTAGGGATTTTTTGGCAAGTAGTAAAATATTCCTTTGTTGATGTTAGCCTATTGTTTGTTGCACATGTGTTTGTGAGATTGTTGCAAATATGCTTGTGATATTGTTGCACATATGTTTGGCATTGGTTTCCATTGACGTAAACACTTATTTTGGGTTGTCATGTAAGATTGTTGCACACATGGTTGTCATTGGTTGTCATTGTTTACAACGCTCAGTTTGGATTGTTGTTGGTGCTTATGTCTACAATTAGTTTGGGTTGTCATTGATGCATGATGGTATGCTAACAATTATGTTGTTGATGTTCATGGTTGGATTCCATACCTTTTTTTATGATAATTAAAGTTGTATTGAGTATGGTTGTTTTCAGCAAAGATGATATCACAATGATATTAATATGAGGATTATAAGCATTAAGATGAGGATTAGAAGCATCAAGATGAGGATTAGAAGTATTAAGATGAGGATTAGAGGCATTAAGATGAGGATTACAAGTAATGTTGAAGTTGGAGAGATGTTTTTGATGGTATCTAGTATGTTGTATGCTCTCTCCTATTGTTCTTGAGGATGCATGATTTGTTACAAGGAATTTTTGGAGTTTGAATGTTAGTGATAGTTTATGCTACTAAAATTTTCTTTAGAGACAATTTGGGAGAATGCTCTGTATTTCTCCACCTTTGAAGATATGGTCTTGCGGTTTGGGTTCCAGTGTTTATGTTTTGTGGATGTTGCACTCCTATCTTTTCAAGTCACCTGTGTTGCCAAGGAGGTTTATGGAATTTACAGAGGTTTGGCAGTTTTGTTGCTTGTAAGGGCTAGTCCAGGGTAAAATCACAAAGTTGTGTCACTTCGGCCAAATAAATAGTTCCAAGAGAAATATTTTTTGCCAGAAAAGTTTCACCCAGCTAGGTTTCGACTGAAACCACGTGGCCTATTACATGACACATAGGTTTCGACCGAATAAGTTTCGCTTGAATCCCAAAAAAATAATTTTTTTCATTTCCCACTTTGAAATTGGCTTTGAAATTACATTTTTTAATGTGCGAGGATTCTATAGAAAGGGTTTTGGTATAAACTATCTATGTGGCATCCTAGTTGGTAGCCAACTCAGCTTTTTTCATAATTTGCTGAGACTTTCAACTTTAGCTAGGTATTTCTTTAGTCAGAATGATTTTTCTAAAAAAAAACAAAAATACACTTTTGTAGTGCTCAGAGTGGGGAATCAAAATATATAATTTTGTTAATATTTTTATTAGTTTTAATATATTTTATTTTTAAAATAATGCAAGTATGTTTTTAAAATGCAAAAGGAGGTTGATTAAAAATTAAGAAAAAGATAGTAAAACTTATTAAAAAAATTTAAATCTTATATGGGGCACAAGAGGAGAGAGTCTTTTTCAAAAGGGTTTTTTTTTTTTGAAAATGAGTAAAAAATTTGAAAATAGTTGACGGTCTGTGAAAACTATCAAATTCTGACATGTTTGACTTTAAAATGTTATTACAAGAAAAATATACATCAAAATTTGATTTTTATTTTCCATGCACAAGATATTGAAGTTACCTGTTTGGAGAGAAAAAAAATTAGGGAGAAATGAAGTTTTTTTCAATTTGTTTCTTGACGGCCCGTGAAGTCACTATTTTTTGAAATTTTCAGCATTCTAAATTTTTTCCTTAAATTGATAAAAACATAATGAAAAAATAATAATAATAATAAAAATTATAGCAATAAAATTCATCAAAAGCTCTACATTTCATTAGTTTACACCATGTTGAAATTCAAAACATAAATACCACTTTTATGTGGTCGAAGTTCAGAATTTTTTTTGTTGTTGGCCAATTCCTTTGTAAAGTGTGACACAAGTTTGTGCTTTTACCCTCCAAAAATACTTTGCATTTCTCTGCAATGATGTTTTTACTCTTGTAGCTTGGTGAATGTGCTTTTTTTTGTTATGCCTTAGTTTATTTTTCATGTAATGAAATTTATTGAATTTTTTTATGTTAATGTTTTATCTCATGGCTGTGTCTTTTGGGCTTCTGGGATGAAGTGTAATTTCTAGTTGGTTTGTGGTGATTGTTTGTGGCATGACAGTGTGAAATAATTATGATGCAAGAGGGTACTCCCCTCTACCCAATTCAACTCAAAACAAAAAACAATTTGAAACACATTAGACGATTGACAACAATAACAATTCCATTTTATTCACACCAACATAAAACTATTTTGTTACAAAATTTCAATTTTGGCTTTCAATTGCCTATCTCACACTTAGTAACCCAATCATATCTTTCCCTGTTTTGGGACAACTACCTCCATTCTCCTTTTTTCTTTCACATAGGCACTCTTTACAACCATTCAAGCCCCTTTGTCCAGTTCTCGATCTTTGATCAAATTATGATCAACAACAATTATCTATGCTCCTTCATGTGGTCTCATTTTCCCATCTAATTGAAAATTTGAAC
Source organism: Sequoia sempervirens (assembly GCA_007258455.2). NCBI lineage: Eukaryota > Viridiplantae > Streptophyta > Pinopsida > Cupressales > Cupressaceae > Sequoia > Sequoia sempervirens. The sequence continues at coordinate 108,019,751 of VDFB02047397.1, read as the reverse complement.
TCTCTACTCTCTGCCATAGATACCAGTAGCCTTCACTTCCTCCATACTCATGTAGCATGGCCTTCTTTTTTTGTACATAGATTTAGTTAGTTTGTAACTTTGTCTCATGTGTTGCCCTCTCTACCACGATGGCAGGTACTCTCTTGATTCTTCTTTAACACTAACCCCTCCATTTCTTTTCAATGCAGCCTCTACAATTCTCCACTCACACCTCATGCACATATGTGCATACCCACTACCTATGCTTCACATGCAACTTACCCTTCCCTTATTATCAAATTTTCATTTTTTATCATAAAAACCAAAGAGCATTAGCCGCCCTCTCATATTCCTATTCACCTCTTTTGGTCAGATGTCGACCCCTCTTCCTATTTCAATTATGCATTTTAAATGTGTTTGAATATTTTTTAACCTCCCAACTCGAGTTCTTTCCAATTCATCTTTTTTCTTCTAGCTACCCCTGTTAATCTATTGTCTTATATTAAATTGGCAATTTATATCCTTCAAACAAGCACCTTACATCTCTAATCGACCCCCTTAATTCTATAAGTATAATAATTTCCTGTTTATTCCAAATTCCTTTGATGTGTGGCCTACTCCTTTGGTATGTCATTCCATATTCTCTCACAACCTCTCATTTTAATTCCTACATGTTTCTTTTGACAAAAACCCTTAAAAATTTATATGTAAATGTCATTCTTCCTAAAACCGCAACCCCCAATTCTCCACAAATCAATTTTCTTCTCCTTTGAAGGTGGAAAAGACACAATTCAAATATTAATTTCAAGATATAAATTGACTCTAAGACTCTTCACCTCAATGTGCTAGCCTATGCTTCCACATTTGCATATATGTCTACCAGGTAGTCACAACTACAATCGATGGCTGCTCAACATTTCACCAAGGTTTATCTATCTCCATTTTTGTCTCACTAGAGTGTAAATTTTAAGAGGTTTAGGCACTCCATGAAAGAGAGAAACCAAACAAACCAAAATTGAAAGCAAACTAAACAATATTTTTGGTTGGTGTCGATTGCCTGTCCGCCCACGTGCTCGTGCACCAAACACATTGGGTAGAAAGATTGTGAGCATAGGCTCACAATAATGGAGTTGAGTAGTCAAAATACTCTTCCAAGTTGAGTGAAACTTGCAGGGAACTCCATCATTGTCTAGAATGCTCCAATTCAATCTTTCTTCTTCTTTTTCTAGCATCATGTCAAAACACGCACCACCATCTTCCAACAACATCAGATTCTCTTCCTTTTCCCCTCATGGACTCATGTCCACTAAAGCCTGACCTCCTCTACCAAATTATTTCCACACTTCTTTCTTCCTTCATGGGTTCAAACCCACCTCTAACTGGCCACCTCCACCAAAATCCTACAACATCCTCAACCATCTCTACACACAACCACACAATATCTACTACATTCTCTTATCCTTTATTAAATTCATCTTCTACTACCACATCTGAAAATGAAATAACATCACACAACTTATTTACCTCATCTTCGCTCACAACTCTAACTTTGAATTTCACTACAACATCTTCCACCTCCTCGTCAGCTACAACTTCTCGCTCTTCTTTCTTTGTTGCACCAACGATCTTCATCACCCATTCTTCCTCAATCATCAATAGACGGCACACCAAATCCTCTTTTCCATCCACTGTAACCTTTTAATTGCTCACCTTTTTCTTCTCTTCTTTTTTCTCCATTCCTTTCTCATGGCATGTCTCAACTGCTACTTCATCATCTATATTAGTAGGGGCTTCTCTCACCTCTTCCTCTTTCCATCTCAAACTACTATCCTCATTCTTCTTGTCACTCATATTTATCACTTTCTTCTCACTTTTCCCAACACTCTTCTCCAATTTCTTGAGCCTCACCTCAATCTTTCCTACTTCTTCATAAATTATCTTTTCCACTACTTCACATATTTCATCCTCCACATTCTCCCAATACTGCTTCCAAAACAATATCCACACGAGTCTTCACGACCCAACCCATCTTGCTTGCTACAATCACTCACTCTACAAACACATTTTGTCATGACTTCAAGCTCCTTCTCTTGTTGCTCAGGATTCCTCACACACCTACAACAACTCTCATGAGCTTCTTCTTAACTACTTCACACACTTTCTTCTCAATGTGAACTACCTCATGACCAATGATCTATTCACACCTCACCCACAGGTCCTCATGGATCCTCTCCACTCTTAGGACTACCCAATCTGATACCAATTGATGCAAGAGGGTAATCCCCTTTTCCCAATTCAACTCAAAACACAAAACAATTTGAAACACATTAGACAATTGACAGTAATAACAATTCCATTTTATTCACACCAACATAAAACTATTTTGTTATAAAATTTCAATTCTATCTTTCAATAGCCTATCTCACACTTAGTAACCCTATCAGATCTTTCCCTATTTTGGGACAACTACCTCCATTCTCCTTTCATCTTTCACATAGGCACTCTTTACAACCATTCAAGCCCCTATGTTTTGTTCTCGATCTTTGATCAAATTATGATCAGCAACAATTATCTATGCTCCTTCATGCGATCTCATTTTCCCATCTAATTGCAAATTCAAACTCTTTACTCTCTACCATAGATACCAGTAGCCTTCGCTTCCTCCATACTCATGTAGTGTGGCCTTCTTCTTTTTTGTACACAAATTCAATTTGTCTGTAACTTTGTCACACATGTTGCCCTCTCTACCACAATGGTAGCTACTCTCTTGATTCTTCTTTAACATAGACCCCTCCACTTCTTTTCAATGTAACCTCTACAATTATCCACTCACACCTCATGCATATATGTGCACAACCGCTACCTATGCTTCCCACGCAGCTTTCCCTTCCCTTATTTTCAAATCTGCATTTTTATCATAAAAACCAAATACCATTAGCCACCCTCTCATATTCCTATCACCTCTTTTGGTCAGGTGTCAACCCCTCTTCCCATTTTTATTATGCATTTTAAATGTGTTTGAATACTTTTTAACCTCTTAGCTTGAGTTCTTTCCAATTCATATTTTTTCTTCTAGTCGCCCATGTTAATCTCTTGTCTTATATTAAATTGGAAATTTAAATCCTTCAAACAGGCGCCTTACTTCTCTAATCAGCCCCTTTATGTTATATAAGCATAAGCATTTCATGTTTATATTACAAATTCCTTTGATGCATAGCCTACTCCTTTGGTATGTCATTCCATATTCTCTCACAACCTCTCATTTTAATTCTTTCCCATTTCTTTTGACAATGATCCTTAAACTTTTATATGTAAATGTCATTCTTCCTAAAATTGCGACCCCCAATTCTCCACAAATCAATTTTCTTCTCCTTTGAAGGTGGAAAAGACACAATTCAAATATTAATTTCAAGATATAAATTGACTCTAATACTCTTCACCTCAACGTGCCATTCTATGCTTCCACATTTACATATATGTCTACCAAGTAGTCACAATTACAATCGATGGTTGCTCAACATTTCACCAAGGTTTATCTATCTCCATCGTCATCTCACCAGAGTGTAAATTTTAAGAGGTTTAGGCACTCCATGAAAGAGAGATACCAAACAAACCAAAATTGAAAGCAAACCAAACAATGTTTTTGGTTGGTGTTGATTGCCCGTTCACTCGTATGCTTCAGCACCAAATTATTTGGAAGTGTTGGATGTTCACGAAACATCTCTTTGCGGTCTACACACCAATGGTTGATCTCTTTGATGTTGCATATTGTTTTGAGTTGGTTTTCTAGGAAATTTATGGATGTCTGGTTGATAGGGCTTGTTCTCTTGCTTGCACTATGTGCTTGAGTGTCTACACCAATTTGAGGTTATGCTAAGATGTATTTGGGTCTTAACCTATCTTGTTGAGAACCACATTGAATAAATTTAGTTGAAATTATGTTTTTGGGCCAATTGGCAATGTGCTACATATTTCCTTGTTATTGACTTGGGTTGATGTGCACTAGTGTGTGTTGTTTGGGATCACATTAGAAGATGTAATGATTTTTTTTTGGTCCTCTCTATCTCCTAGATAGGACTGTATTATGTTTTTGTGGCCGACTTGTTGAGGTTATTATTTGCATTCTATTCTAGCTGACCTAATTGGTGTTTTGTGATCTTGTGGAGGATATAAATGAAAGAACAAATCAATTGCAAGTTTAGGGTGTGAGTGTGGTCGTGTGCAAGTATGGAATGATGAAGTGAGTTGTGAAAAGAAGATTCAGATGTGCTTTAACACCTCAGTCAATAAAGTGTATTGTTGACATATATTATAATTCTAAATCTTCATGTATCCTACTACTAGATAGTGAGTCTCTTTAATAGGTCCTTGTAACTTGTATCTTTCCCTAGGGTTGTGCACCTCAACTTGCAAGTCCTTTGTATCTCTTCTTAAAGTTGTGTGCCTTAGCCTGTACGTCTTTCAAGGAGTAGTGTGCTTCCTTAGGTAGTGAGCCTTAAAAAAAATGTAATTCTATAAGTAGTGAGCTTCCTATATTCTAAGATTTCTCATCATGGTTTTCCCTTCTTGGATTTTCCATGTAAATCCAGTGTTACCTTGTGTATGTGTGTTCATTGCCTTATCTTTCATTGTTGTTGATTTGTTTAAGTATCATTGATCTGTTTAAGGATTGTTGACCTAGTTATAAGTTGTTGATCGCTCTTAAAGTCTAAATTTGCATATTACTGAAGGGTTTAAGATCTAAAAGGTTTAAGTTTTTGAAGATATTGATTCACCCTCCCCTCTCAATATTTGGTTGTGTTTAACATTGTCAATGTTGTACCATCTACCCCCAAACCCTATTTTTTGTCTAAAGGAGCTATTATTTTCCTTTTGACATAACTAGGGCATAGGATATTGAAATGTGATGAAGCTATTGTCAAAAAGATAGTATTGAGCATTTTCTAGTAGTGCTAGTATTTTTCTCATATTTTTTTGTTGGTTTATTTTATAGTCTATCAAAGTCGGATCTACTTTTTGGGGTCCCAAGTTCATTAATATTGACTAGTTCCTCCATCCTTTATGATTCTTGTGGTATTAGAAAGGTATTTTAGAGATCTTCACAACTATGCATACATTTTTTCTAAATTTTCCCTATGTGATTTTTATTCAATTTATCATCTTTTCATGTTTTGGTTGGTTACTAGGATATTTTGACACTTAAAAATATTCTATTTTTTAAATGACTTCTTTTGAGCTATTTTATGTATTTCTAGAATGTTGTCCTTTTTTGGTATTTTGATCATCTTTTGAATGCACTTCTTCATTTGTAGATGCATTGAGATAACATACCACTTTTGTGTATGATTTTGGGGGATTTTGCACATGATGTTATGTCATATTTTATACTAGAACTGTATTGTAAAGTGCCATGGGGGGTTCTTTGTATGTGGATTCTTGTTTGCAAACACATCCTAGTCTATCTTAGTGCATGTGGCTTGGTTTGCACACCTTTTTCTACTAGAACATAATGTTCTCAAGTTCAATACCCTTATAGAATTTATATAATATTTTAATATAAGCTTATTAAACCTTATATATTATATATTTTGTCAAGCATATCCCATTTGAAATAATTATAGGACCTAATAACTATTAATTATTTATGAACAGTTATTTTGAATAGGTGTGACTAATACCCCTTAAGGTATTTTTCCACCTTCTCTCATATATTTAAGGAGGTTCCCTCTCATATGGGAGTGGAAGAATTTGGAGATTGATAGTGAGTTCTATCACTATGCACATGAGGTATTATTGGCCATGTGAAGTATGGAGAAGTGTTTGCCAGGTTTGGTCTATGTTAGAATAAACCTTTTTTGTAAGTATTTTAATAAATTGTTGTTTTATGGGGTTTTTATCTGAAAGGGTTTTCTCCATATATATCTTGTGTAAAATATATGCTTTTATGATTCTCATTTTATTTATTTTAACCATATTTATAATGATTAGTATCCTAAGATCTTGATTTCTAACATGGTATAAGAACAGGTTAGGTTGTACTTATCATTTTTATAGGTTATGCTAGACGATGTGTAGAACTTGATGGAAAACTCTTTATGTTCAATCAACACATGTGCAAAGTTATTTTTGAAATGCATTTGATATTCCTTTTCTATTATTTTAAAATCAATTTATTAGAGCAAGTTAGATCATACTAATCCTCTTTCCTATTATACTTATGAAATTCCTTCAAATAAATATTTATCTTGCTAAATATTTGTCAATATTTCTTGTATTTAACTATCACTAACTCACAATAACATTCAAGATAGATAGTTGTAAGCTCATAACAGAAAGTAGTAAATAAGTTCATCATACATGATGTTAAATTTAAAATGAAGTGATCATTCTTTTTGTCCCTTATACTTATTTACATCTATTGATATATCATCACTTTGATAATTTATATCATCAATTTAATTAGAATACAACTACTATATATTATTTTTGAGACACACACACACACATATATATATCAAATTGTTTAAAATTATGAATATTATTAATCATATATTTGTTAATACCTTTAAATATATATGTTTTACCATTGAAATGTTTTATTTAATAGATTACATTTTTGAGAGAAAAGATAAAGGCCATGTTTTTTGAGAATATTTTTAGGTAGCAATTCTCTTAAAACCTTGTAACAAATTATGATGAGGACCTTTAGCATGTATAAATCATAATCCTTAATTAATGGTTGTACAAGAAACTTACTGAATATTCTTACCTAATAAATTTTATAGTCTTTGTTAAATAAACAACTCCATGGGATCAATTTTCACCAATAGAGGTGGCCAAAGATTAGAATAGTGTATTGTGGTCAAATGATAACAAATTACTATTCTATTATACACTAAGTTGATTAATGAAAATACATTGTGCATCTATGAGATAATTCCTCCTTATAATAGTCTCTTGCCCATGTGAGATAAGCCTTGTTCAACCTTTAGTACGATGGTCTACCAAAACTGTCACTACATAATCCTAAATGGCTCTATTGAAATCATGATTTAACATCACCCAAAGTGAGCAGGAAAGAATTAATGCCATAGTTATGAACAACAAAATGAAGTAGAAACGGATATTTAGTCAAGTTAAGGATTTTTACATATCTTATTTCTATAGAAGAATTGATTAAAGGAGAATGCTTGCAAGTATTGTGGAGCTCGATTCTACACTACCTATTGCATTCACTAGAAAGTTTCTTGAGTCTTGTCAATGAATCAATTACGTGCAAAACTTGATGTTATGCTACTCTATGAGACAATTTTTCTTTAAGGTATTATGTTAAAAATTTGCATCCCTTGTTTATTCCTTCACATTTTGGATATGCATAGCAAGGGCAATTGCAACTACAACATTTGTTGAAATTCCTATATTGTTTATGCTTCGGTGGATACTCATATCCTTCTCCAATGCTTCCATTTTGACATAGGTTGGGAGTACGCTAACAAATTCAAATTAATCAAGTTGGAAACATATTAATTTCATTTGGTGAAATAGTATTTAGTATAGTCACTACCATGAAATGTAGTCTTATTCTTGAATGTGCTTAAAACACAAACAACTTCTTTTATAAATTGTCTTCAAGTATTTCTTGTCAAATTTTTTATTTCCTTTCATGATTTCTTTTGAGATATAGTTTTCATTCCATCTACCAAAAATCCACTCTCTAAATTAATAATTTCATATAACTAATAACAATGTTAGTATGTTTCTCTTTACATTGGAGGGTGAATTCATTTTTAAAAAACATTCAATTATTCAAATTCACAAAATAAAAATTGGTAGATTATAACATCAAACATTCACTAGATACATGTATAGAGTTAATATGACCTCCTAGCTATAACATAAGGTCATGTTAGCCTAGAAATTGGAGATAAAAAGCCTAATCCAATCTCTTATAAGATTATTTATGATTCAAAGATTTACTACGAATATTGAGTAAGATCCATTCTTAAGTGCAATCTTGTCAACCTTAAAGTACTACTCCCTTACAATAATTTACATAATAATGAATGTTTTCGCAAACTAATACTTATTTCATCTATGTGCAAAGAAGGCTATATATTTTTTACAATTTTTAAATGTTACAATGAATTTTTGAGGACTCCTCAACCGTCAATATGCCCATGATATAGATATAACAAGATTTTGATTGTACTAAAAGTGGAGATAGAAACTTGACCATGACTAGCTATTATGAAGATAACATAGAGTTCTCACTCAAGTATGGGTACAAATGAAAAAATATCACCTCTTTTAAATCCATTGTACAAATATCAAATGAAATTTATTCTTTTAAAACCTAGTGATTTAAATGTGCTTTTGTCTCCCTTGTTGGATGCTCTTGTTTTTATTATTCTTTGGGTGAAGCTCTAGATGAAGTTGCCAATACTAGTCATTCTAATGTCCTCCACTCTTGCAATTGAGATATGAGGATCATCAACTTTATAAGAATACTAGTCTTAGAGCTCTAAGTATCTCTTTGAAAAAAATATTATAAAATAATTAGAAGATTATGTTATGGAAGATATTTTCACATGTTACCTTATTTCTAAAAATCTTACAAGTTATTAAAATGCAACAAAATTGTGCTAAAAATAAATAAAATCAAAGTATGCCTCGAGCTATGGAACCATTAAAATTTTGAGTTCTTAAAGTATAAAAAATGACAACCATTTTTTTTAATCTTAAAAATAATGTATATTCTATTAGTATGAGATTTTCATTCTTTTAAGCTTAAACCTAAATGCCATCACTTTATCAATGATAAATGCATGTGTTGGGAGGAAATTTTTAATGCCATCTAGTTGATTTGGTGCTCTCTTAAGATAACCATTCAAGCCTTATCAAATATATTCTATACAAGGATCAATTATTATAACTTTTTTATGCATAATTAGTTACTACTATAATAGAATTTGATTTGTAGATTGTCTTGAATATTTGTAATGTTGCATGAAAGAAAACTCAAATAGTAACCTTCTTATGCATCATATGCATTGAAAATCTATAGTAGTTAAAATAGAAACTTCATTATGGTGGTTACACATATATGTAGTAAAGCTCTCAATTTCATTCACAAGGCTCAAACCATCATATAGAACCATCCATGCACCAAGAGGAGCAACTCTTATTAATAAGTTATATGGTGCTTCAAAAAAACCATATGACAGTCTTGATAAGATAAATATTTATTTTACGTTGATACATAATTGGAGGATGGTTTTGTGCGACGGTTGGGTGTGAGCTAGGGCCCGCGTGCCCTAGCTCTTCCAAGCTCCATTTTGCCTGTGACTGCTGGTCGTGACTGTGGTGGGATCTCAAGGGGGGTTTTACTTGTGCTCAGGGGTGTGTGGGTTGGCTTGGGGGTTCGATCTTTGTTTGGTTGTGGGAGAACTTTTTTCCTGCATTTTTTGCTGCACTCAACATTTTCTTAGCAGGTGGTGTTTTGTGATCTGAAACTGTGGATCTCTTTTTCCATCTCTCCTTTTTGGTGTGGTTGTGTTATTTGGTCCATGGAGAATTGGGGTTTTGTTTTGTCTCAAATTTCCTCTGGGGATTTAGAGATGGTAGAGCCATCTTCTTCATTGCATTCCAATGTTAAAGATCAGATGGGTAAACTCCTATCTGGAGATGGGGTCTCCTCCTCAAAAGGGATGTTTCAAATTAAAAAAGCAAACAGATGTTTGGAGAGATCTGAGGATCGACCAGTTTTGGTTATTCAACCTGAGCAAGTTTCAGAGGATGTTGAATATTGGCGTAATCATGCCCTTATTTGCAAATTTTTGGGCCTTCATCTTTCTCTACCTATGTTGGACTCCTGGGCACGTTGGGTTTGGAATCCTGAAGGTGGGAGATTATTTTGGCAGCTAATAACTATTTTATGGTCATCTTTTCAAGCACGTCGGATAGGAATAGGGCTTTTGAAGGAGGCCCTTATTTCTTTAACCAAGTGGGGCTTTTCATCAAGCCTTGGCACATGGGCTTCAATTATGCTAAAGAGATCCCCTCGCGGGTACCTGTGTGGGTTCATTTGCCAAGGCTTCCTTTGGAATTTTGGAGGGAAGATATTCTTCACTCAATTTCATTGCTTCTTGGAAAACCTGTGGGATCGGCTACACAAAATCAAGATTATAAGGTAATTTATTTTGCCCGTATTTGTGTAGAAATTGATTTAAATAATCCATTACCAGAATCTATGGAGATTTGCATGGGATCTTCTTCTTGGATCTAGCAGCTGGTTTACGAGACCCTCCCTTTTAGATGTTGAATTTGTCATGAATATGGTCATTTACACCGCAAATATCCTAGATTTAAATCCTTCCCCTTGGCTACCTCTGGACCTCCTAGGGGGGACAAGGGGAAGGCTCCTTTGTCTAATGAACCTGTAGATAACAAGGGTTTTACTCTAGTTAAGTCCCGTAACAAAGGCAAGGGAAAGAAGAGAACCTGGTTGGATAGACAGAATGATGGCACTTTAAACAAATTTGATGTTCTTGAAGATTTGGTCCAAGAGGAAGGTATTCCAGTTGAGCTCTCTTCTGGGGCTAAGGGTCTGCATGAAGTTCAGGATGAGGATGCAAAGAAGGAGGATCAGCTTTTATCTCCAGGGGACCTTCAGGTTGAACAGATAGCTATGGATCTGCCTTCTCAGGTCCAGGATATCAAGGATCTCCAGGGGTCACAGGCTTCGAAGGGATCTGTTGTGGTGGCTCCTAATCCCCTTGCTCCTAAGGGCGATTCAGACTCCGTGAAGGGTAACAAAGCTCCTCCTGTTTTAGGCTTACAGCAGAAATCCTTTAAAAAGGGGCCTCTTGATAAACCATCAAGGAGTGGAAGGAAGACTGATCAAGAGAAGGTCAAGATTATGGGTGATACTTTGGTTGAGTCTGGGTTTGTGAAACCCATTGATTCCCACTTCTCCCACCCCCATAAATGATTGTTTTATCATGGAATGTAAGGGGGTTGAATAGCATCCCTAGACAAAAGGTTGTTTGCAAATTAATTGAATCTCAATCACCCGATGTGGTTTTTGTTCAGGAAACTAAGCTTACAATGGATGGTTTGGCTAATTGTGCTTCGCGCATCTGGCCCTAGGGAAATTGGCAGGGGGTGGGTTCTTTGAATAGTTCAGGGGGGGTGGCTTGCTTCTGGAACCCGAGGAAAGTGCTCCCCTTATGGTGGATTTCTAGTCGGTCTTCCATTTCTCTGGTAGCCTCTTGTTTTGTGACTGGAGAAAGGTGTTTTTTATCCAATATTTATGCTCCTACTGATCTTTCAAGTAAGTCAAATCTCTGGGCTCACATCAAATTCATCTAGGCCTTGGACCCATTTCTCCCTTGGATTTTGGCTAGTGATTTTAATGTTGTTACTTGCCTAGATGAAAAATGAGGTGGGATAGCAGGATAGACCCTTCTACAACTCTACTCAGGGATATGATTGGTTCCTTGAATCTCATTGATGTGAAGCCAACCAATGGGGTCTTTACATGGAATAATAGGAGATGTGGTGTTGAGGCTATCTCAGAAAGGCTTGACAGATTTATTGTTTCTTGCTATTGGATAAACAATAGGTTGATCACCAGTTCAGAAATTCTTGATTGGAGGGGCTCTGATCACTGGCCTATCAAGCTCTCTGTCACTGCTTATGGAGTCACCAAAAATCCCTCCTTCAAATTTCAATTGATGTGGTTAAGAGATCAGTCTTTGCATGATCTTATGTTGGATTGGTGGTACGAGGGGATGCTTGCCCATGGGACGGCCATGTTTACTTTTAGTAAGAGGCTTCAACATGTGAAGTTTAGGCTTAAGAGATGGAATAAACAATGTTTTGGGAACCTGCATGCTCAAAAGATGGCTGCTCAATCCAAGTTGGACACCATCACTCGTCAGATTCGGGACCTCTTATCTAAGTAAAGTTGAGTCCTTGGCTCTTAAGGGATTGGAAGAGTGGGAGCTTTGGGAGGAGATCTTCTGGAAGCAAAAATCTTGTGTTGATTGGCTTCAGGAGGGGGATAGGAACATTGCATTCTTTCATAATTCGGTTAAGGCTCGGAGACAAGGGAATTCTATCTCCTCTCTTGTTTCGCCTGATGGGGCTCGGCTCTCTTCCTGTGTTGATATTTCTAGGGAAGCAGTTAATTATTTTTCAAACCTATTTTATAGGGAGGATCTTGCTGCCAGGACTAAGGAGAGGGCCATCTTGGATTGTATTCCTCACTTGGTCTCTACTGAGATGAATGGGGCTCTCTTAGGTCCTATCTTGTTACTTGAATTGGAGAAAGTGGTGTTTAATATAAAAAAGGTAAGGCTCTTGGACCGGATGGGTTTCTAATTGAGTTCTTTTAGGAGTTCTAGGAAATAATAAAGTTTGATCTCCTCGAGGTGGTTCAGGAATCACATAGGAGTAAACAGATTCTCAAGTCCATGAACTCTACTTTCTTGGATCTCATTCTTAAGAAGGAGGGAGCTAATCGGTTGGTTCAATTCAGGCCTATTGCATTATGTAATGTTGTTCATAAGATCATCACCAAATTGATTGTTGAGAGACTCAAACCACTCCTCGGTACTCTGATCTCTGCTGAGTAGGGTGGTTTTGTTGAAGGGAGACAAATTTTGGATGGTGTTGTGATAGCTATGGAAGCTATCCATTCTATGGCTAACTCGAAGGAGAAGGCTATGTTTATTAAACTTGACATGTCTAAAGCTTATGATCAGGTGAGCTGGGAGTTCTTACAGAAAATTCTCTTGGCTTTTGGATTTGATGAGGAGTGGGTGAATTGGGTTCTTAGTTGTGTGACCTTGTCCTCCTTCTCGGTTCTCATTAACGGGGAACCTTCAATTTGTTTAGTGCTTCTCGGGGACTCTGGCAAGGGGGCCCTTTATCTCCTCATTTATTCATTATCATGGCAGAGGGTCTTGGAAGATTTATTAAATCTCAGGTGAGGTAGGGTCTTATCCATGGTTGGAGCTAGAGCAATTATCTCCCTTCCTACTCTCATCTTCAATTTGTGAATGATACTGGGCTAATGGGCAGGGCTATAACTAGTGAGGCAGTGAACTTTAGGAGGGCTTTAGACATCTATTTGAAGGCTTCAAGTCAATGTATTAATGATGAAAAATCCTCCATTTATTTCTTTAATACTCCTCGGCTTATTCAGAGTAGGATTGCTAGGATCCTTAGATTTCATATCGGTTCTCTTCCCTGGAGGTACCTTAGGATCCCATTGGCTTTGGGATCTCAACGTGGAGATTATTAGCAGGGAATTTTGGATAAATTCTGGAGTAAGGTTAGTCATTGGACTTACAGATGGTTATCTTCTACTAGGAGAGTGGTTCTTCTAAATACGGTGGTGCAGTCTCTCCCCATTTATAGGTGTTGTGTGTAGGTTCCCCCGTCCACCTTTGTGCGGGAATTTGATGCTCTATCTCGGCAATTTTTTTGATCAGGCAACCTTCTCTCCTCGAAGTGGAGTTTAGTCAAGTCAGCATCTGTTTGCAGGCTGAAGCATGCTAGGGGCCTTGGTCTTAGGTCTATGGCTCTTGTTATCATAGCCTTGGCTGCCAAGCTGTACTGAAGGTGGTGCAACAATCAAGATCAGGATTGGGCCAAGATTCTTGCCCACAAGTATCTTCCTGGTGTTGATAGCCTTGATGTGTTGCGGCTTGCTTTGTTGGGTAAAGGTTCTTGTATTTGGGATACCCTTAAGAAGGGAGCTCAGTTGATTAAGGAGGGTCTCTTCTGGATCTATAATAGAGGCTCTGATGCTCTATTTTGGCAAGACTCTTGGGATGGCCACCCTCCCATTCTTTCTAGCTTTCCTCAACTCCAGCCTCTTTGCCATATTTTTTCTGAGGTTGGTTGGATTAAGGTGGAGCATTTTAAAATTGTCAAGCGTATTGGTCAGGCGATGGTGGCTTGCTAGAAGGACCCACAGGAGTGGCCCATGGGTGGTTCTGATGAGGATCATGCTATTCTTACTAGAGTTTTGGAGGGCAACCTCTGCAACTCCCTTAATGCAAGGGACATTTTGGCTTGGAGTCTTAGTCAAAAAGGTAAATTTACTGTTGCTCAAGGCTATGTTATGCTTGATAGGAACTTACATGGTCCAGTTGAGGTGCAATGGTGGAAGAAGGTATGGGACAACTTCTCTTGTCCCAAATGTAATTTTTTCTTATGGTTGGTTGCTCAGAAGAAGTGTCTCACTTGGGAAAATCTTTGCAAGCGAGGTTTTCAGGGACCTTCTATTTGCCTTTTTTGTTTGCACAATGAGGAGTGTACCTCCCACTTGTTCTTTCTTTGCCCTTATTCTAGAGAGATATGGCATAGATGGTGGGAGGCTTGGCATCATGGTTGTATTCATGCTACCTCCCTTATTAATTTTTGGGAGAGTTTGGGCAAGCCTCCAGTGAAGACGTCTTTTCTACAGGTGGCTTGGTCTGTTGGGCCTATTTTCATTCTCTAGAACCTTTGGCTGGAAAGGAACCATAGAGTTTTTTTGTGGCTCCAATTTGGGAAGTTTTCAATTGTGGAAGAAGATAATTAGTAGGCTTCAGGAGACTATTTCTGCTAAGTGTGATATGTCTAAAAATACTGATCCTGGTGATCTTGCTATTTTGCAGAATTTGAACCTGGGGGATTGTAGAAGGGGATGCTTTACCGAAAGAAGGCCCTGTCAGGTCAGGCGATGGGTTTTTCGGGATGGGAGGTGGATGCCTCCCCCGGTGGGGGTCCTAAAAATTAATACTGATGGGTCTTCTCATGGGAACCCTAGTCATGCTGGTGTTGGGGGTATTGGTAGAGGTAATGATGGTGGTGTGGTTTTTGTTTTCTCTATTTACAAAGGTCAGCACTCTAATAATCTGATGGAGGCCCTTGCTATTAAGATTGCAGTTGAGCATGGATGCTCTTTAGGATGAAGGAGGATCATCTATGAGTCAGATTCTTAGATTGTTGTGGATATGTTGAACAACCAGAGTTTGGATGATGTTAGTTGGAAATTAGCCTCTATGGTTAGACAGATTTAGAGTCTATGCAGTTCTGTGGATTCTGTCTCCTTTTTTCATATCCCTAGAGAGTGGAACAAAGTGGTTGATTGTTTGGCGAAGTGGGCCTCTGAGAATGCAGATGGCTAGGATATTAGTGGAAGGGATGAGTTACCTTCTGATTATCTTGGGACCCTGGAGAGGTTATTAGTGGAAGACATGAATACATAGTGTTGTTGTTGGTTGTTTCTGTAGACATCCAAATTTGGACACTTAATTTATCCAAATTTATCCCTTCTCGTCTAAACATCCTCTTATCCAAGTTAATTAAGTAATATTACTATTATTTAATTAATATCCTTAATTCTGCCAAATCCCTAAGGTATTTAATTAATAATTAAATACCTTAATTAAATAAATATTACATTTATTTAATTCCTCACATGTCATTTTCATCTAGGATGTGCACATGCCTAATCCTTGAGTAGGATGTGTCACATCCTCCAACTTTTGCAAGTTGGCTTCTAATCCATATTAACCCCTAATTATCCTCTAATTACTAATTAGTCAAACCTAATTAGTACCTTGGTCAACTCTCCCCATCAAGGAATTTTTAATTCCTTTTTATTCATAATTTAATTCACATTTTATTCCTTCTAGAATCCCCTTTTCCCATGCACCTTCTAGAATATTTGACTTGTCACATCAAGTCACATGTGACAAACTCCCACCTTGTGGGAACATTGTCTTATCCACCAGATTCTTAATCATTGTGAATTTTTAATTCACTTTTATTCACCCAAGATTCTTCCCATCTCCCAATGTACTTGCAAGGTACTTGTCCTTCCTCCACCTCATGTACCTCTCTTCCACCTCACCTCCACATCATCCTACCTTTTATCCACTTCATAATCCACATGTCAAAATGTGAGGGCTTGTGAGTCCTCAACTCACCTTAGCCCTTCATCTTGACCTTGTTGGATCAATCTCAACCATTGAATTCTCTAGAGAATTCAAGATCCTCTATAAATACCCCCTCCTCAAGGGCATTAGGGGGGACTTTTGATTTGAGCAACTACATGCTGCCCATTTGCTTTCTCATCCAATTTTCAATTACATCCACTTGCATTTGCATCCAAACACATAGTAAAATCCTCCATTTTAGCTACATCAAGAGCCATCAAGGAGCACACATCCCATCTTAAGCAAGGGCCAATCAAAGGAGTATCAACAACAAAGGAAGGTAAAACTATTTGTCTTGTGCTATCTATTTTCCTTATTGTTTTGTCACTCTCTTTTGGCTAATCTTGAGGTGTCCTTGGTTATTTTATCATTCATATTTTGAGTTATTTTATGCACTAGGATGGGATAAATTCCAAGGTTCACAGTTTCAATGGTGGTCTTGATTTGGTGGGCCTCTGGCCTTGGCCTTATACTTTGGATTTGATTGAATAAAATTTTTACCCCTTCTTTTAAAAAAAAGAAAAGATAAATATGTATTTTATATAATTTATTAGTGTAAAGTCTATAAGAGTATTATTTTTTGCCTCATAGTTATAACTAGGTATCAACATTTTATATATACCAAATTTGATATAATACCATGGAACATTTTTGGACCCTAAAGAAAATAATTAGTCTTTAAAACCACCTAAGAAAGACACTATTTTAGTCAAGTAATTCTTGTTCTTGTTATATTAAAATGATCAAATTCATTCCTTTTCACTAAAACATAAGGATGCAAAGGTGAATCAAAAAGGTAAGGGATAAAAGTTTCAAACTCTTACACATCCATAAAAATATAGAATTTCATAAAATTTTAAAGTATCTTTTGGCTATTATATTTTCTTTTTTATTGAATGTTACTTTATCTAACATTAATTTTTTTTGGTTGGTAATAATTATTTTTTATTTATTGATAAAAAGAGAGATACATACAAATTTTGATATACAACAACCATCCATAGCCAAAAAACATCAACTATCATCTACGCCCACCATACCTTGGGGAACATAGCTTCTGTGTTTTTGTGAAACTGCTAAACTTACTAGTATTAATACTACTATGAACATGTAAAGGACATAGAATAAAAAACTCTTGGCTACCACCATCCTTGCACACTACATCTACCCTATACCTTGTACAAAAAAAGAACAACCCAGAGCCCTAACACCTTGCCCACATAGGGCTTACATACATGTATAATCTTTCAAAAAATAAGATCACTGGCTGCATCATTAAAAAACCAACCCATCAAGAAGAACAAAATATTTTTTCAGAAAAATTTCAAAAAGGAAGAATTTGTATACGATCGTGCAACACCTTAGAGGGTCATCCTCTTCCATCAACCCTAGTTGCAGAAGACTCAACACCATCCAACATTTTTTATTTCTTTTCACACCTTTCCTTTTCCTTTTGCTCCTCTGTCCAAATCCTTTTTCCTCCTGTTGCATTCTTTGAGGGTTCATTATCTCCCGTAGCCCTCTTCTCCACCTCTTTCTCTTGAAAGTATTTTTCAAAGAGTCCCATCCAATTAACACCTCCACTCTCCTTTCATCTTGATTCACACCAAATATCCATGTCAGGAAAGGAATTAACTCCATGGCTTCATAACCCTCATATACACCCTCATTCACATCAAAACCTACTCGAGGAAGTGCCCACTCTAGAACTAACTCCATTCCCCACAACCAAACTTCCTCTACACACCCATTCAAAATATGCATAATGGCTTCTGGCTTCACACCGAATTCAATCACCCACATCGTCACCATTGAGACTATGTCCACGTTTGTTCAATATCTATGTCTTGTTCTTAGAAAATAGTCACCCAACAATGTCTACATAATTTTCACATACACCACATCGTCGTATTTAAAGATACACTTCAAACGCTTCACAAAAATGTCACCAGCAAAAGCCAAGTGTTGCCTCGGCATAAACAAAGTGAAGGTGGCTTCCATATTTGTAAACACCTCACACCAACTTCTTAACATAAAACAAAGACACTCCTACCACTTATAGATAACCCAAATGTGTTATTTTCCCAAATCAGATCCTCCATGCAAGATAATGAGTGATCATACAAGCGTCGGCATACTTTTATTACCTACCTCATCTAAACAAAGATCTCAGAAATCTTCAAAACACATTTCATTTACATCATGAAAGGATAGGGCCCATTTGGATAGTACGTCAACAACTTCATTCCCCTCTTGCAGTACATGAGTGATATAGTAATTATCAATTTTTTTGAGATTTGTTAAAATTGCAAAATAATAATTATTAAATGCCATGCTTGAGCTTCTCCTTTTTGGATTGCATTTATAATTACCAAAGAATCACCTTCCAAATGTAGATTTTTTAAACCTAATTTGACCCCCCATTGGGTGGCTAGTAGAATTGCTTGCACCTCCGCAACATTATTGGTGCCTATTGGTAATTTTTTTGCACTCATACCAATTATGTTACCTTTCCAATCATAGACTACAAAACTCATTCTTGAAATACTTGGGTTTCCCTTGGAATCCCCATCAAAATTTATTTTAAGCCATCCATGTTGAGGAGAAGACCATTTCATAAAATCCCTTCGGACCTTAATAGTATTAACACTGCAAGGCCCATTAACGGACCTTATCTAAAATTATTTTTGAGCTTTAGGTATTCTCTAAAATTATTAGGTGTAAATCACCTACTTATAATGGGTGGTTATCATCGCCCTCATAAATTGTTTAGGGAGCAGCCTAGAAAGAATAGCTCACTTGTTGCACTCTATATTCAATGAAAAAATATTTACAATTCACATCAAGATAAATGATTAAACCCATGCCCAGCTATTACCACCTTTTATGATAGATCTAAGCAACATATGGTGTTTCCTAACCAAAGGTTTCCTTCTCTTAACCTCATTCCAATCATTATCACATTGAGAGGAATCCATAGTAACATGCTTTGCAACTGCTAGGAGAATCTTCCCCCTAATTCACCCAATTTAGATAGAGCATCACCCCTAATCTTGGATGACCCAATGAAGATGCATGGGAGACTAGAGGCTTAGAGGCTTCACTACCTTTGGAGAGAATTGTGGAAGTTGCATCCTTTGCAAGTGAGACTAAAGTACAATCCCTAGGAGGGGAACGAGAGCTTTTCTTTGGAGAAACAAAGTGATGTACATAATCTTTTGGTGGAATGGGTGGAATGATATAGTGTTGATATTCTACCCCAACCACCAAGTCAATTTACTCAAGTTCGAGTTCCCCAAATCACATTGCAAATGACATTTAGAGGAGATGTGTTCCATTGAGAAACATTTCTTGCACCTGAATGCAATTTTTTTGTAATCAATTGGTTGCCTCTTGCATCTATTTCAAACCTTCAACAAAATCTTGATAGGGAGGCCATTGACTAGATCCATTTCAATGCAAATACAAGCACAAATAGAATTTTGATAATTGATATTTTTCTCAAAAGAAAAATGATACTTATGAGGTTGTTTCTAATAGCCCTCAAGCAATCTAGTTCCCATAATTGAATGGGAAGATACAAAAGTCTTACCCACAAAAATGCAGTGGTGAAATTTTTTGTACATGAGTTGAAATCAAGAAACCAAGGTTTCATGCACAAAAATATCCTTGATAGATCCATGGTCCATTTTCCAACACCAACTCCTTGTCTTCTTATGAGTCAACTCTAAAATGAAGAACCCCTTTGCACAAGGGTAAATTTTGATTTCTCCTTCCAAGAATTCTTTCCATTTTTTTGAGACCCAAACATGCAGATCACATAGATTTGGCCAAGTCTTCGTAAACTGACAAATCAAAGCATGGTCAAATAGAAAAACCTCCTTGTCCAATTCCAAACTATCCAAATAGATTTCCAACATTTTATAAGAGGGGTGATTGAGAAATACACACATTTTTGTGGAATCATTTTTGATGGAAACACCATACTGGGTTGAATGAGGAACATCATCTCTAGCTGAGTTGGACAAGTTGTGCCCAACCCCCATTTTTTAGACACATGCCCATGATGCAAATCAGATGCCCTAATGATGGATCACTTCATAGCATTGGAAAAATTGAATCCTTGAGCCCTTGTGTGAGGGTGAAACTCCATTCTATCATTGTGTGATCCATCCAAAAGGCCAATTGAAGGTGCAAAATATGTGCAAAAAGGAAATGAGTGTGACATGGAGAGCAGCCTTTCATACAAACTAATTTAAAGTTGATCCTAAAATTTTAATTCAAAGATTCACAATCATTATTATATTTTTAGTAGCATGACTATTTTTCATAAAGAGACATGGCAAATTATTTATACTTATATTTATGGACCAATATTTTATGATCATTTTTTAATGAAAAATGTGTATAATTAATGATGGTCCTTATTATTCCTATACCAAGAATCAAATTTACTTGATTATTGTGTTACTAACTATTTTAATGATTCTATTTTAGATTTTCTTGAAAATAAATGGAGCAGGTGTTATTCCATGTATGGATTAATACTTTAAAATATTTCTTCTATTTTACTTTAAAAAAAACCCACAATATAAAAGTAACTCTTCAAGAATCAAGTGTCTTTGAAGAATTATGGAAGAGTTTTGATCAAATATTTATAAAAGTAACACCTAACTATATAATAACTAGATATGTTTTAATATTATCAAAGAATTTAATTTCTAAAAAGAGAAAAGTATATTGAATATCATGAGCACCTCACTCAAGTGAAATTATTCCATCATAAAAATTCTACTCAAGTGAAAGTATTTTATCATAAAAGTTATCTCCAGTTTTATTCAAGAAAATGTATTTTATCATAAAAATTCTCTCAAATTATATTCAAGCTAATGTATGTTATGAGAAAGAAGAAAAAATTTGAAATCTTAGCGATCACTTGTCAAAAAATTATGTAGTGATTGGCCTTAGGTGATTCCATTGAGGAGAAGTGTGCATAATGCCACCTCATGGATAAATCCTAAATGTAAAACCTGATATGCATAATATAAGACCTCTAGACATTATATGCTCCAAATTTAGATAAATTATTGGCCTTAGGTGATGTCATTAAGGGGGAGTGTGCATTTCAATGCCACCACCTAGTGGCTAAATCCTTGATGTATAATTCTTATGGACATTTATTAAAGTTCTCTCTATAAATCTTCCACTTATAAATGCATTGTATTAAGTCATATCGACACATTGCATTAAGTCCTATGTGCACTATGTAATGAGCCTAGGGAGAGGCTAATTTTACGAGAACTAGGATCCAATGAGGAGAACTAGGCTCCAATAAAAATATTTATAAGACCTCATATATATAGAATCATTTTAAAACACTAGGATTAAAAATTATGACAAGATGAATTTCATGTTGTCTAGAATGCATGTCTTTCATTTTGGCATATATTTGTGTCCTATAAATCACTTTCAAAGAAGATGACATTTTTTATCAAGGAAAAATAGGTTTTGAAAGGGCCTGAAAACCCTTTATAACAAGAACAAGCTGCAAAAGATAAACATAAGGACAACAGGTAGCCACCAAAAACAAAAATAGTTGTTAAAGAATAAGCATTGCCAAACCAACAACTAAACCATCAACAAAACATCAACCAAATGAGCCACTAATAGTAGAGACTATTGTAATTTTTCTAAAAACTTAGCAACTTCTAAATTACTAGAGATGACATTCTCATGCATCTCCACCACATCATCCAACTATTGAATAGGAATGATAACCCTCTTCTTGGTATTGCTTCTAGTTCTAACACATGACCCCTCATCCTTGCTCTTCTCCATTAGATTTTTCTAACCCTCTTCAACAAAATCCTGCATGTTCTCACCAATATCAAGTGGTTTTCCAGTTCACATGCGAGATTTTTCATTTAGCATAGTGAGCCCCTGGGCACTAGTATGGAGAGACTGACTACTGACCTGCACAATAGTACTCATGTCTTCACATATTTTATTGACTTTATCCTCAAGGGAAACCAACCTTGACTCATGATCCCAACCCAATTTAGTAGTATCATCCACCACCTTTTCAATAACAACATTCATAGTTTTAACCCTATTGTGCACAATCCATTCATTTTTACTATTATTGACCAAACCAACATTGATTTTATACATAGTATTCATTTTGATGTTAATTTATTTGACCTTCGAAAGAAGCCATCTACATAGAGAAAGGAGGTTTCAAATTCCATCCTCAACCATCCATATTAAGCTTCTCTCAATTGAGAGGCTCTTCCTCAAGATTAGCCGACCTCTTAGGTTGTTCCTTGGATGCCTTGACTTTTCCCTTTGAAACACCATGAATAGGAGAATCATCTAAGTCAACCATTTCAATCTCAACCTTCTTGGATTGAGCAATGGTGTCTGCCAACAAATCCAACTAACCCTTCCCATCTTCAGCAACACCCCACACATTACCTTGGCCATCAGGATAAGCAATCCCGTTTTGATTAGGGGAATTACCCCAAACTCCTTTATCCCCCTCCCTTTCCATGCCTTTACCTTTCCTGTGAGCCAACTTAGCCTCTCTTTGACTCCCTTTCTTCCCCTTCGCCGCACTCTTAACACCACCAGAAGGAACCTTCTTCATATCCATATCCATATGATATCCACCCGACCAAGAATGAGATGCCTCAGACTTAGGATTCTTCTTTGGCTTCTTACCACAAGCTTTCTCAAAGGTTGAAATCTCTTCAGAAGACCCCACCTCATCTTCCCCTTCCCACTCCTCAACAAAATCCCCTGTTTCATAACCAAGAAGGGCACCCTTACATTTATGACCACTAAAGATCTTAGGAATTTTAGGGACATACTTAGCTTTCATAAACTTCATAATCAAAAGCATAAGCCCCTCATGTAAAATGGGTTTATTAGTATTTCTTCTATTCTCCACAATACCATTTTCTATTGATAACAACAGATAGAAAGGAAAAGAAACCAAATTATTGTGCCTAAAATGGTTTAATGACATGGAATAAAAACCATAGATGGTCGAGAATCTGACATCTAAGGTAAAATACCTCATGATAGCCAAGACGACATCCCTCTAAATGGGCTTGATGGAGAAGTGGCCATACCCACCACACCCCAATCTCCTGAGCTTAACCCATTCCTTGTCCTTGAAAAAATTAGTTAGAGTAGACTTTGAGGCTGAACGGTCTCTATAGAATTTCTTCCCCTTAGTAGGTAATCCAATCACTCCAGAAATGAAGCCATTCCATGATGTTAACCTCCACACCAAGAAAATGCAACACACAGTTGTTCCACCCATTAACAAACTCCTTAGTGACCTATGAATCAAAACCATGAAGCTTAAGAAGATAAGGGCATATTCCCCCCTTCTCTAGGATCTCCCACACCACGACGTTGTCTCTAAACTTGTCATAAGTAATAGGTTATTGTCTACAAAAATCACCGCCATGGTAGTAAGAGAAAACCACACCACTACCTTCTCCTTAGTTTGGACCACAGAAAAACAAGAAGAAAGTTCTAGATACAAAGGGAAAAAGCACCCATAATCCATGTGAACTAGATAGCTTGAGACTCCCAAAAACAATGACCACATCCTTCAACTCATTACCACAATATTTGCAATTATTAACTAGACATGTGTTGAATTCCATATATCTAATCCAAATAGAGAGGAGATAAAACCAAAATAAATATCCTATACCTCCCAAAAGGACCACCAACTTGACATAATCTTTGACCATGATTGATAATGCTCTAAATATTAACTGGGATGACATCATTAGAATGCCAAAACATATGAGAAGATACCCCCATGTTCACAAATCCATCAGCTAAGGAATCAACTTCACGAAACACATGTGACACATAGAATTCATCAAACAAGTTTAGAAGGGATAAAGTATCCTCACTGATATGCAAAATGGACCATGATGGAGGGTGCTTCTTTTTTAAACAATTAACAATGTTAAGTGAGCCACCTTCCAACCAAATTTTTCTAACCTCTTCCTCTTTTGCAAGGAGGCCATGATAAGCTACTAATGAAAAAAGAAGACTACGTTGCTAGGGTAATTCATTTTTTCTTTTATGGAAATTTATATATGATGCCCCCTACTAACATTAAGAGGGAGTGTTAGAACATAATTTTATTATGGGTCAATACCCTTATAACATTTATATAATGTTCTAATATAACGTTATTAAACCTTATATATTATATGCTTTATTAATCATATCCCATTTGAAATAATTATACTCTAATAACTATTAATTATTTATGAATGGTTATTTTGAATAGGTTTGACTAATGCCACTTAAGGTATTATGACACTTTTTCTCCTATATTTAAGGAGGTTCCCTCTCATTTGAGAGTGGAAGAATTTTGAGATTGATAGTGAGTTCTATCACTTTGCACATGAGTTATTATTAGCCATGTGGAAGTATGGAGATCCATTCCCTAGGTTCGGTCTATTGTAGAATAAACCATTTTTATGTGTTTTAATAAAATGATTTCTAATATTTTTGGTGTAGGTACTTTCATGTGTGTGTTTGAATAAATTTCTTCTCCTTCATGCACTATAAATTGTGGCACACCATTTTAGTTAACTTTCCATCCCCCTCCCTTATTATAATTTTGGAGTGATTTTATACTATTAATGCTAATGCTTCCTTGGTTTTACTTTGGAGTGAACTATGTATCTAGTTTTTGTTCCTACATATTAATTAGATGCAATGAATGGTTACCCATGCATTTCAATGAGATGGAGAACTTACCATATAGATACTCATGCATTCTTATTTTTTGGAGGTGACCTTCTGTCCTTCATTGATTAGCTTCTTTAGACTATTGACACCTATATTTTTTACTTGCAATTTTCTTCCATTGGTTAAGTAGTGTCATTAGGGAAATCATGCATATTGATATGTCATCTATATCTTTGTCTATAAAATTGTTTGCCTTTGTTTTCCATTTGATATTTATTTGAGTATTGTATTTGAGGGATATCATGCAAATTTTTTTCTTCTTGGTCCTAATCTTCATCCTTTTATATAAGAGGTTTTTGTGTACAATGCTATAGTGGTAATATTTCAACAATATCTTTTTTAAAAAATCTTTAGCAGTGTTATTCATGTTACTATTATATTTTGGAGACTTGATAGTCTTTGATTTGTATTTCTCTCTTTTTGAGAGGAGTTTTCCTAATGATTTTTCTTATTCTCTTTGGTTATGAGAGATTATTTTTATTTGTACATGGGTACCTCATTAGGTCTAGTTTCCAAGACCCATTATTTGTATTTTATACTTTCATCATTTAGAATTTTTAGCTACTATCTAAGTTGCACTTGAGGGGGGTGTTAGAGTAAAAGGTATTTCCTAATTAGTTATTTAATTACTTAGGTCCCTTTTCACTCTAACTACTTAATATTACTTAGGTCATGTGAATTTTATGTCTCAAGTCATACGATGAGGACACATGTCATGATCTCCTTTTATCCTCATCTAGGGTTTCTCTAGGGATGGTTTTTTCTTTTTTCTTTTTTTCCTTTTATATAGATTCTTTGTTTTATTCCCTTAATTGTGAGGTAATACCCATAATGATTCATTGATGTTTTGGATCAATATTTCTTGGCCTTCATAGCTTTTATTTTCTATCTTTCTTTGATAGGTGTTTGCTTGTAGGTGATCCTTGGGAACTATAGGGTTGAGGGATCAAATACAACAACCCCATCATATTTATTGTCATCCTCTAAGAGTAAACCTTCCTCTCCTCTAATGAGACCCTGACTATCTCTTAATAGAACACCTTATCCCCCTCCAAGGAAGATTACTACTCCATCATCAAGGACATCTCCTAAATCTTCTCATCCAATCATAAATCCTTCTCCAAATTTTCATCATAGCCCTCTAAAATTATAATAAATAGATGATAAAACAAGATACAAGGATACACAAAAAAATAGTATTACCAAAATTAGGGTATATAGGGTTAGGAATCTTCCAAAAAACAAATAAAAAATGAAAATTCCCACAATAGTTCAACTAATAAAGTATGAAAAAGGGTATTTCAACAACATACGATTGATTGTGCATAGATACCATCTATGATTACAAGACCACATATTCCAAGGAAATCTTAAGTTAGATCCACCAATACTACAGATGTACAAGGATTTGAGCAATAATATATAAGGACCCCATTAAAATAGTTCACGAAAATAGAATTCTAGCCTTTGATTATATTGTTACTACTATTACATCAAGGAAACTATCAAGGAAAGGAGCACAAGTTGCTAAAGATTTGGTGGAATGGATGGTATAAAAATTTGGAATAGGGTAAACCTTAAAAATGAGAATTAAAATAAAATGTAGCTTATTTGACATCTTATATTGAAAATTTTGGTTGGTCTGATTAATTCTTTTTTCAAAATTTTAGTTTCACAACCAACTTCAAGAACAAGTTTAGGAATATCATACACTAGTGAAGCAAGAAATATTGTAATTGCTATAAGATCTTGGAGCAATGAATTGATGACAATAGGTTAGAAAGCTATTAAGAGAATGGTAGAAGAATGTAAAAGAATCAAAATAAGGAAAGATGTAATGAAAATTGTTAATGTTGATCAAGGAATAAAGGAAATTTATAATGATCTTCCATATATTTTGGTGTTTGTTAGCATTGATTATAAGATTTTTTTTAGAAAAAATATTTTGGGTTTTTTTAAAGGGGTAAATGCTTTTAACCTGGAGCTATGAATCGATGGCAAGGTCACAAATGGGGGACCTCATCCCCAATTTAAACATTCAACAATTACATGCCAGTGGGGTTTGAACCTTGATAGCAAGAACAACACTACAACTTAACCATCATACCATGCCATAATTGGTGGAAGTGATGAGTTATTATACAATATGGACAAAAAAAAAAGTTCAAGAAGTTGCATCTTCTTGAGTATTCCTATTCTTTCTTTCGACCACTCCATTCTACTAAGGAGTCCTAGGGGCAGATAAATGCCTCTTTATTTCAAGATTCTAACAAAAGATGTTAAAATCATTGGAGGTAAAATCTCCACCTTTATAAGACCTCAAACATTTTATTTTCATATCCATTTCATTCTCAACCATAACTTTGAATGCTTTAAACTTATCTAGAGCTTCAGATTTTTCTTTGAGAAAAGTAACCCATGTCATTCTAGAATAATCATCAATCAATAGAATGAAATACCTGTCACCTTGAGACTTATTACTATGACAGGACCATAAAGATCTATATGCACTAATTCCAACAGTTTGGTAGAGGATTGTTCTTTGACTTTGAAACTTCTTCTTGCTTGATTTCCAACTTGACATTCATTGCAGACAACATTGATAGGCTTTGTAATCTTTGGTAGATCTCTCACAACTTGAACTAAACTTATTCTCACTAGTCTATCAAAATTGATGTGACACATTCTTCTATGCCATAATCAACGCTCATTGATCTGATTCATGAAGCAATAACCATCAACACCTTTGAGGTGATAGACATTTCCATATGTCCTTATTCCAACAACAATTATAATTTTAGAGCCTTTTCGATCTCACAACCATCATCCTGAAACATAAGATTATATCCTTTGCTACACATTTTTCCAATACTCAAGAGGTTATGTCTTAAACCCTTAAGATAAAGAACATCGTCAATGTTATGCTTGCCATCAAAACTAATTGAACCTTTTCCACATATCTTAGCAAACGCATCATTGCCAAATCTAACTAGTCCTTCATATTTTTTAAGTTTAACAAACTTACTCTTGTCACTGATCATATGATTAGAGCATCCATTGCCAATGATCTAGTAGTTCTTTTCCTGTCTAAAAAGAAGACACCAAAGTGCCTTCAGTATTAGCACTTGCTTCTGGAGCTCTTTCGTTCACACCTCCCAAAGTTAGCAGAATTAGTTCCATCTTTTAAAACTATGAACAAGCATTCACCATCCTCATCATCTCCATAATTGGATTCATCATCAAATATACTTGCATCTTCTCTAACATAATAACTTTTCTTGATCATCTTACCTTTGTTCTCCCTATTTTTGTCATTCAAAGCACTGTTTGGACATCTTAAAGCATAATGACCTATCTTTCCACAACTAAAACATTTGAAAGGAAACTTACCTCTATAATTTCCAATACCCTTTTTCATTCTTCTCACAAAGTTATCTTCCACATCATCAAGATATGCCTGATCTAATTCCACATTCTTCTTTGATTTTTCAGCCTTAAAAGTAGTCTCAAAATTTTGCACTACTTGTAACAAATTCTCTCATTTAAAAGGCAATTAAAGAACCATACAACTGATCTCTGGTATAATGATTCAAATTTCATAATTCTTCAATGAAAAAACTTTATGGTTGTAAGCTTTAGGAAGAATTCTAAGTACCTTCTTTACCACTTCTTTCAATTCTCCACCAAGACCTCTAATATTATTGACAACTTCATCTAACTTCTACAAGTAGCTTGTGATGTTTTCATCTTCAAACATTCACAGGGTCTCAAATATGATCTTCAAATTCCACGTCTTAACTTGCTTGATCTTATCATCTCCTTCATAAATTTTTTCAAACTTTACCCAAATTTCTCTAGCATTTTTCAGATTCGTAATTTTCACCAATTCAAAATTAACAAGAACACTTAAGAGAGCATACCTTACTTTACCATTATTTTTATAGGCCTTGATCTCATCATCAGTGCTCAAACCATTTGCAAGAATAGTATATCCTCTCTTAGTAGACCTCCAAATTTTAAATATGAGAGAAACCTAAAAACCTTCCATCCTTTTCTTCTAAAATGCATAATCTTATCCATCAAACATAGGAACATCTTTCTTGTGCACCATCCAAGATCTACCTCGAGCGGTTAAGCTTTCTTCCAAGGAACCCTGCTTTGATACCAATTGTTGAATGCACAAGACAACTGAGAAGGGGGTGAATCATTTGTACCTTAAAACTTAAAAAAACCTCATAACCATTCAAATCCACATTAATCCAATTAACCATTAATCTATTAGAATGATTTATCATGAAAGAAAATAACATAAACAAAACCAAATCAACACCATACATAAAGAAACACCAAATTTACATGGAAAACTAAGATGGGAAAAACCATGACAAGAATTAAATCATAATATAAAGTAATATCAACACTGAATACAATAGGGCTCAATACTAGAGGGCTTACTACCTAGAAGAAAGAAAGGCTCATTGCCAGAATATAAAAGAAGATAGATAAGAGTGTTACAATGAAAAATCCATCTCAATGCAATGGAAAAATCCACCATAGCATCACCAACACCTTTACAGTCTTTTTTAAGAATTGTAGACACCTTCTACTCGCTACATTTAGTAATCTAACACATGAAAGCCTACACTGCACTTCACAAATTCACACCGTATAACTCTGTAATTCATATCACTTTCATCTACTCATCTATCATATTATCCCTCAACAACTCAACACTTATTTATACCATCTTCAACCTTGAAAACATTCTCCAAGGTCAGCTATGCACCTCAACCGTGTAAATTCAAATTAGGTTGGCACCAAAACATTCCCGCAATGGAAATTAATGAAGGAAAACCACAACACACCTAGGCTAGGACCTAAATCCAACTCATAGATGCCATGCTTCCAAAAACCATCAAAGAAACTGCATAATTAGTGTAAACACCCAAAGTCAACTAAACCTACGTTAACACCATTAGCACTTAAGTACACACTTACTCAAATCCAAAGATGACTCATGGACAACACATAACATTTTAACACAATCTAGAATATTTCACAAACACCTTGAAATTCAACAAATTCCTTCGCAACAACTTTCACTTGAAGAATGTATGCACCTAATGTTGATGGTGTTTTCTACACAGCAACAACTTAGACAAAATATGGAAATCTTGTCTATCTTGAAAGGTAAATCTCTATCAACAAGCCTCAAGATATAACCCCAAGGTCTCTAATGTTAGGTCTTGACAATGCATAAACAACTCAGTGATAAATGTGAAAATGTTGGTGTAGAGACCTAAATTTGGACACTTAATTTATCCAAATTTATCCCCTTTCGTCTAAGCATCCCCTTAGTTGCATTAATTAAGTAATATCACTATTATTTAATTAATATCTCTAAAGTTCTTCTAGTCCTTAAGGTATCTAGTTAAATAATTAAATACTTTCCTCCTTTTCATCAAATGAATTAAATAAATATGACATTTATTTAATTCCTCATATGTCACATCCCTTTCTTAATCCTAATTATTCTCCTTATCTCATCATTATGGATGTGCACATGCCTAGTCCTTGATTAGGATGTGTCACATCCTCCAACTTTTGCAAGTTGGTCTCTAATTTCTCTTAGCCACCTAACCCTCCTCTAATCCTTCATTAACTAGCCTAATCAACCTCTTAAGGAATTTTTAATTCCTTTTATCCTTCCAAGGAATATTAAATTCACGTTTCTCTTCCTCATGTGATATTTGACTTGTCACATCAAGTCACATGTGAAATCTAACCCTCTTCTAACCTGCCATTAATTTTTTTAATCAAGTGCTTGCACAACCTTAATCACTTAATTAGGTCAACCTAATAACAAATCCTAAGTCAACTTTATAAAAGGATTCTACTTTTGAAGAAGCACTTTCCCCATGTGAATTTTTTTCATATTTGGTGATTTGCATCCCTTGGAATTTAAAAAACCTTTTCTCATTCATGTGTGGATATTTGGAATTTTTTGATCCTCACATGATTTCACTCATGGGGACAAGATCCCTTTTCAGGAGATTTGTCCAATCCCAAGGTATTATGTAGTACCTCCATGTCATGTACCCTATTTCCACCTCATTACACATCACCTTTTTCAAGCCACTTCACATGCCACATGTCAAGATGTGAGGGCTTGTGAGTTCTCAACTCACCTTAGCCCTACATCTTGATCTTGGTGGCTCAATTTTGACCATCCATTTTCTTAGAGAATTCCAAATTTCTATAAATACCCCCTTTTTTCTCTCATTTTGGGGGAGATCATTTATGCTAGCCAAACTCTTCCAAAAAAATTTCTTGAGCCATACTTAGCCATTTTTCACACTTGCATCCACTTTCATCCATTTTTCATCCTCATATCATCTCATACATTTGCATCTCTTGCCATCCAAGGAGCATATAACACCAAAGATTGAAGGGCCAACCAAAGAATCAATTCAAGACAAGGTAAAAGGTTCCATTTTGTTGTCTTTATTTTGTATTGAATCCAACTAGGCTAATATTGAGGTGTAGGGTGGATTTTGTTGTTGTTTTTCACTCTCTTGTTTGTTGTTCATTTTCTAACACTGAAATTCGCCCTATCACAGTTGGTAATCACAAAGGAACCTTACTACAAGCAAATATTGAATCTTAAATTTATCAAATCTAACAATATGGTGATACTTTCAATCCTAAATCTAACTTGAATGATAAAGAAATAGAAAAAGACAAGGTTTCAAGAGACTTATAAGACTAAAACTACTCATAAGATTAACAATGCAAATGATGAAATACTAGAAATGGACCAATCCCTCATAAACTAATTCTTGCTTGACCCAGATGGATCTACAGTCTTATAGAAGTAGTGCAATCTTCTAAGGTATTAAAGATTTTCAGATCGTGAACATTCATCCAAGACAGCCCAATTGTAATTGAAATGAATAAACATCCACAATTGAACTAAGCACAATGAATATAAGGTCTAGGATAACTTTTCAAAGCAACCAACAATCGACTAAATACAAAAAGTATGGACCAGAGATTGCTACAAACACTTCAAACATCAAACCATAAACACTATTGAATCATATCTAATTCTAAATCTAACATATATCTATTATTTCTCAAGCAATCTCAAAAGATAGAAAAACGATAACCATGCAAGATAAATCAACACAAGAGAATTCAACAAGAGCACAATGTCTTCAATTGTATTGAATCACCCAATAACAACAACAATTCCAGTGTTTTGTGTTATAGAACTTGCTCAAAATGAGCCAACTTCTAACTCTAACTCCCTGCTCTATTGCTTAATTCACTTCAATATCAAAACTCTCTAGCCCTTACAAATGAGGCAAAATGCCATATTTATAGAAACCCCCAAGATATGTTAGCCTAATTAGGGTTTACAATAAAAAATGGCCACAAACAAGTCGGCCCAAGAAGTTTTAGAATAACATGAACTAACATTAAATGCTTGGGACTCATCTAGGTCAGCCTGGGATCTCCAATGTAATTCGGTCCAATGCATGTAGAGGAGAAGGAAAATAATGGGGAAGCACAAATTTTGATGTGGTATTGCATTAACTACTTCCCCCTTTGTCCTTAGCATGCTCCACCTTATCCTATATCATCAAAAATACCTTGTCCAAGTCAACCACAAGTGGCATAGGTAAAACCAAAACTCTCCTCTCAAGGGACTTGATAACATCCCTTGACTGCTTTACTATTTTATCCCAATCTACCTTACTTGTTTGATATTTATCAATCACTGCAATGTAGGTAGCTACATCATCCAACTGGTGTTTAGTGATAGGACTCTCATTTACTGGAGAATACACATCTCACCACCATTTTCTCAATTGCTCCAAGCTAAGATGTTTTGCCACAAATTTCTTTCTCCCTATCATCACTTCAAAGAAAGAAATGCATTTATTGTAGATCTCGGTCAGGGTGTCTTCAATTTGTTTCCCCTGTTTATACACCTTCAAAGCCTTTTTCCTTATTTGCAAAATTTCAAACCATTCCCAAGGCTCTGTAATTCTTGAGGAAGAATAATTCCATCATTTATCAATTTATACTTAGTATATTCCATGATGGTTTTGGTCTTTTGCAGCAAGACATCCACATCCTCCTTATCCTGAGCTAGCACATTCCTTAACCAATCTATTGACCTCATTGCATCTCCTCCAGTCAAAAGGATGTCCTTAATAACATTATCTCCTTCGAGTTGTACCCCTTGTAACCAACCGATTGTAGCATGTGTGGTGCTCTTCATTCTTTCCAACTTTGATATTGTTTCTTGGGGAAAAAAACTCGCATCAAATGATGAGGAGCTGATGGATTGTAAGGGCTTCATCAAGTCTTGGAAATACTTTTTAAGTTTATCATTTTCCTTCTTCAACTCTTGCTTAGTATGTACTTCTTTCCCCAATCTACCCAAGATTACAACACTAGAGCCTTCATACTCCTCAATCTCCTGTTCCATAGAAGGAGGCCCTAAGTTGATAATCTACACATTATAGTCACTACTAGTTACATCATCTCTATTCTTATCAGGAGCAGGAGTAGCAATGTGGACCACCCTGTTATTTGCTTCATCCCTCTCAATCTTTGAGATAACTTTAGCTTTCTTCTTTTCTTTACCTTTTCCTATATTCGCCAATAATTCATCCCAATTAGGAGGAGTATCATCTACAACAATCTGCTTACTCTTTAATTATTTTTCCAACCAATAAGGCACTATGGGATCCAACTGCACACTACCCTATCCAACTGTATCTTGATGATCCTTGGATGCCTCTTCATGCAAATCCTACTTCCTAGGAGTCTCTTCGACTTTACTCTCTTCTCTCTAATGATGTTCTTCTTCCTCATGCATAGGTGAAGGAGTCCTAATTGGCATTTCCTCCTTCTGAGGAGATCTATCTTCTTCAATCCTAACAGGTGAATCCTCATAAGTTACTAGAGGAGACTGCAACACCCTCTCTATCTCTACCTCAACACTATAGAAATCACCTTCCTGAAATTCTTCCTCCTCTGGATCTTGGTGACTCTCTGCCTCTTTGGATTCACTTGGTACATTATGAGCTTCATGGGAAGGAGGAGTATCATCATGTTGTTCTATAGCAGGAGTGACTGGAGGAGCATCTTTCCTTGGCACACTGTGGGCCAACTTCCTACCCTTCCTTGGAGCTTTCCTTTTCCTTTTGTGATAATCTCATTATCTTTCTTCTCTTTGGCATAGAAGCCCCAACTGCTTTATCTTCCTTTTCAGCCTCATCCTTTGTTGATTTCTTTGTTCTTGAAACATGTTTCCTCTTCTTTGCAATAGGCTTTCTTTGCTTTTCATCCTCCTATACTTCCTCAACTTGAACATCTTTAATCTTTATCTTAAAAGGAGAGCTCACCTTCTCCTTACCCTTGGGATCCTGCTCAGCTGACTCCTTAGAAGTAGAATGAGACTCCAAGTCTCCCATTAGATCAGAGGTGCATTATACACCTTCACTTTCTAGTTCCCATGTCTTATGCTTAAGCCACAACTTTGTATACTTAATCACTGGAGTCATGAGTTTCTCTAACTCTATTTTCTCTTCCTCCAACTAGTCTATTTCTCCCACTGGTTTATCCTTCATTGCCTCATAATCATGGCCCTAAATCAAATCTCCATCATCTTCAACTTGATCTAGAATAACCTTCACATTATATAGCCAAACCAAGTTTACAGGTAGCCTTGAAAACTTCTTCCTTCTAATCTCATATTCATCGTTGCAATTGGCCCAATAGTCTTTTGTATCATCTTTGTAGTTGTATTCCCTACTAGCCTTCTTCCATGCCTCACCAGTACTGTCAAACCTGGATCTTTTGGAATGAAAAGATAGCCCAAGGGTGCTCATTTCTTCTTCAGAAGCATAAGCCGAATTAATAGAAGGGCATGCCTCACTAGTGCCTATCCTCAAAGGAAAATCTCCCCTGAATCTAGTCTTATGCTTATCTTTTTTCACAATTGCATCAAAATCACATATTTGCCTTGTGACCTCCAGAAGTATAATGTGATTTGTGGGATACTTGGGAAGTCTATATGGAGCCCTCTGATAGCCATCTATCCTTATATATGAAAAGATGGGGAATTGTATGAACCAAGCCCCATACCTTTTGATTAACTCCTTGGCATTGTCAAATATCCTTACATGCTCTGCACCTTGGAGCAACCTAGTGATGTACATGGTGAATGCATCATTCACCCTTCTATAGCTTGAGTTACCCAGGTCTAGCTATGGATAAACCTCATAAATTACATCTTGTCCAAACACACCTCTTGTGCTTAGTCCCTTATATGGATGAAACCTAGCTAAGGCATAAAATAGGTAAGAAATCATTGTGAAGCTCTTAGTCTGAAGGACATTACACATCTATTCATGAATCATGGCACTTTTAATGCCTGCCCAATGGTAGTTCGTCTTTTGTTCCATCCTCACTATGAAATAGAACATCCAATTTTCAAGCATTCCTGCACTCTTCAACCCTACCACCCTACTGAGAAGGGTGATAACATCATAGTATTCCTTCTTGAATTTAGCTCTGAATAGTTGCTTGGGTAACTTCAAAAAGTGGGATTTAGGTTTCTCCAGCCAGGAGTTGATAACTTGTTGGGCCTTGATGGTATCTTCCTCATAAAACTTCTTTGCCATATCCATATCAAACGTCACCATATGAGATATGTCAGGCATGTCAAAGGTCTGGGCAATAGACACGGGATTTAGATTTTCCACAATTATCCCTTGGGGACCAACTATTCTTTGTGTACCCCTGTCATAATGTCTACCACATTCAAGCACCAATTCATAACACTGCACTGTAGGAGGAAATCTGGCTACATGTGCCAACCCTGATTCCAATGTCCTTTTGGCCAACAAAGGAAGGTCATGTGCTACCTCCTTGTCTTGAATTCTTCATAATCCCATAGTCCAACATTTGTATCAGTTACCTCTAACCAGACAGAAGTAAGCTTGCTCTCATGAATTCTACTCTTGATATCCATCTTGATTCTCTCTGCCTCAGAAACATAAGACCCCTATGCACTTGAATCCATCACTTTACCCTTGGTTCCACTTGTCCCTGCCTTACTTGACTCAGCCTGCATTTAGCAAAGAAACCATAATAAAGATCACACCCCATAAAAATTAGTCATCTCAAAGTTTGGGTTTTAAGTCCTCCCACAAAATCCAGGCCAGAGAGGAATTTCAAAAAATTCCCAACCAGGCAGATTCTAGTGAAATAAACATAAAAGCATCCAATAATCACTTAAATTAACTGTCAATAACTAATAAACAACATGATACATCTTTAATTAATTCAAATTTCTCATACAATGCATAATCACCAGCTAATAAATCATGCAATTTCTCAGTTCTTCATTTTCAACAACATTTCAGAGAATTCTGCCTAGGATGAAAATTCGTGAAAAATGCAATGGTCTACGAATTTCAGAAAAATGAAGGAATAGAGGAAACTTCAGTAAAATCTAGAGGGAACAAAAATTTGCAAAGTAGAAAAAAATCCGGATCACTGTACACTTCGGGAAAATGAAAAGAAAGTGAAGAATCAAGAAATTCCAATAGCTGAGGATAATCCTGAAGTTGAAGAAAAACCCGAATGTCAACGTTTTCCCATGAATTCACTCAAATTGATTGAATGATCACAAATTTGAGGATCTTGGGCCTGCAACTAGCTCAATTCAAACCTCCCATAGTTCACCTTTAAATTCAAGGCTCGTCCTAAGGTAAATTGAGAGGAATTGGTGTTGCCCTAGGCATGAAACTCTAAAATTATGCCAAGAATGTACAAGACA
This sequence comes from Sequoia sempervirens, assembly GCA_007258455.2. Lineage (NCBI taxonomy): Eukaryota > Viridiplantae > Streptophyta > Pinopsida > Cupressales > Cupressaceae > Sequoia > Sequoia sempervirens. Next base: position 107,983,121 of record VDFB02047397.1, on the reverse strand, counting down.
AGCTTAGGCTCAATTTACTCATTTGCTACGTTCACAAAAGGTTCATTATGGCCCACAAGCAAGTTCCCTCATGATAAAATTGCAAGACAAGCTTAGAAAATCACTTGGGATCGCCCATCTAACAAAATCAAACAACCCTAGGTTCAAGATGTTCAATGTCATATAGAAATTTAGACTCCAAGCACACCTAAGATGCCAAAGAATCATTCACATTCAATAATCAAATCAAGGCAATGAAGACATACCATTGATGAAGTGAAACTCGATTGCAACAATGAAAGACAACAATCTTTAGCACCTTAGAAAGCAACATATGATGCCCAGGAAAATCACCACCAAATCTAATAAATTCACGAATTCAAACACCAAATCAAACCCAAAACTCTAAATCAAGCACCTCAGATCAAAATAGAGCAAATGATAAAGAATTCATGGCATAAAACTCCCCAAAATCGATTAAATACATGCTAAGGAAATCGTACAAAGGAGCATTAATGCATTTGACAAGACAGGCTAAATCAAAACCCAGGAATCCAACAGGGAAACAAAACTTCAAAGAAATCCAGCCACCATGGAATTCTACAAAGACTTAAAATATTTGAATCACAATGTAAAGCAATCGCCACCAGGTTTTCAAGGAAACTAGGGAATTCCGCCAGGAGTGGATTTTCCCGAAAGTAGTGAAAAACCCAGAAATTGCCCAAGACTTAAGATTTTCAATATAAAACAAAGAGGGATCATCAAGAAAAGAAAGATAAACATCCAAGCACATGCCCAAGCAAGAAAATCCTCAAAATTGAAGGGCCAAAACACCAAGAATGAAAGCAAAAGAGGGTCCCTACTTTCAGCGAGGCATGTGCATGAAAAATTGCACAACACCTAGTACACTCAAACAACTCTGCCATACATTGTAACTCAAGAATTTGAATTTTGAAGCAACAATCTAACAAACAAATTCATCTAAGGAAATATACACACATTATCAACACCCTGTTAAATTTGCAAGACCTAAAATCACTTTGTGAAGATATGTAGAGCAAAAACATTTATCCCAAACACCTCTGTAAATACACAATTCACACATAGGTGAATGGACCTTCCTCTATGCAACGATCCAACATACCAAATTATGAATGCAACACCTTTGATTAACATATCTAAACCACACAAGTAGATCTTCAACCCAAAAGAAAGGAAAAGCCAAAATAGAATGTGACTTTGCAACATAAAACATCGCTGCTACACACTGTTTCCTATTTTTATTCAATTTTCTCAAAAAAACTTAGAAACCAAGCACCAAAAACATATATTCAACATCTTCAACACTTCCTCATCACCACCAAGCCAACTAAAACATAACAACTCAACCATACATCCATAGACAAAAGCTTATCAAAGCAACACAAGAGGTTGACACTAATAGCTTATTAATGACAACATAATGCAACCAATCAAAGCATCATCAGGGACAACACCAACTCAATAACAACTGCTCACATTCTTGCTCATATAGTTGAAATTAATGACAATACAAAAGCTTGTTGACATCAATGACAACAACAACTGCTCATACTTGCAATAACCCTAAATAAGAAATGTAAACTAATATAATGCAAGATCTAGATCTAGGGTGAATTTTAGAAGGTATGTAATGTTTAAAATTTAGGTTCACCAAAATGAAACATAGAAAAAGTGAACTACAAGATGTAATCCTAGGGTTTATGCACTTTTTAAAGATGTTTCATTAAAGATTTGAGATTTGAATGATTTGAGTGTTTTGATGGATTTGGACAAGGTTTGAGATTGAATTACAACTTGATAGGTGAGTCAACCAACCCTTAACTAGATCTAGAAATTTCCTAATGATGAAATGCAATGATCTAATTATGTTAACATTGCAATTTGTTATTTTGATCCAAATACAAAAAGTAAGAAGTTCACAAACAAATTCAGACAATAGAAATGAGCAAAGTAGGACACTATACACTAGTGGTTAAAATTTGTGGTAGAAAAGGGAGGACACAAACACCCAGGGCACGAGTGTCTTTATATTCTTTTTTGGATCTATTTTTGGGTTCTCCTAACGTCAAATCTAAGCTTCAGAATTCTACCTTTGGATCTATCATAACACTTCTGGATAATTCTATAAATAAGTTTTTGTGACTTGAGAAGGGGTATGGAAACAAATACAACAACAAACAATTTTTCTTCAAGATCCTTCCAATGTCCTTCAAACTTGAAATCTACACATTCACAAAGAGAAGAAATGTTGGTTCATTTTAGGGGCTTGCCTCAGTCAAACCTCATCTAAGTGTTTTCACTACCACAATGGCAAATATAAATGATAAATGGATAATGAATAGGAAGGAATGATGAAATCACAAAGTGTTGCAACTCACCACCATTCAATGACTATGACTACCTCGAAGGAATGAAGTCATGCACATCATTTCAATGTCTTGATCTTGCTTTGCTTGAATTCTTGAATGCTTTGGAGACCTACAAAAGTGTTAGCCTTCACAAAACAATGATAACATGAACACATAAACTCACATTATAGAATTGGACATGACGTTAGGATATTGGATTGCTACAATAAAGCTTTGAAATGTTGCTCTTGACTTGCTCAATACTACTCTTGATCATATGTTTGCCAATATTTTTCCACTTAGAAATGATGCAATAAGTAGGTATTTATAGGAATTTATTTAATTTCCCAAAAATTAAATCCCAATGGTCAACTTTAGACAATTAAATTGCCGACACTGACATATTTAAATTTGGATCCAAAATAGGGGGACACTCATGCCCAAGACGTGAGTGACCTTGCCCTATTTTTTGAGATTTTAGGTGTCGAGAGCAAGGTCTTAAAATATATATAAGTATGAGTATAGCATACATGATTTATATACATTTAATTTTATTTTTTAATGAAATACCAATATGAACAAGAATACAATAAATATTATGCCTACATAGCCTTCTATGGTTTAGTACAAGGTTACTTGCACCTTCTTAATTTCAAGGAACTTAAAGAAATCAAAAGGCCTAGAAAATCTCAACTTGCACATTTACAATGTTTAAGCATAAAGGACTTAATATATGTATGCCTTCCAATGATCCTTGTGACAAACTTGTTGCTTGTATACTGTGGAAATAAAAGAAGAATAGGGGAATTATCTCATGTTTGATTCTAAGGGCACTAATTATTCATGGATATATAAGAAAGATGATGTGATTAAAAAATTTATAGTTTCTTTGTGGAGCCACCTCCAAAGATGTAAGAACAATGAGTAAAGAAGGAAAAGTTGTTTTATTTTTATTTTTATTTTATGAAAAGGTGCAATGCACCCATATTATTAGGGGTAAACGCTTTTGACCGGATCTATGAACTAGGTACAAGAAACAACCAAACACACGGGCACATTGGCCCAACGAAGGCACAAGACCTGCAAGCACTTTGGCCCAACGAGGGTTTGTACCCTAGTGGCTGCCACTACAACCACACAACTTGACCATCGAACCATGCCCTTATCGATAGTAAAGAAGGAAAAGTTAATAATTGACCCTATTTCTAACTTTTTACCAAGAGTACCACCTCTTATCATGATGATAACCATTTACTTGATGATGTAAAACTTGATGATATTTATTAGGGTGATGACAATCTCTTGAATTGTGATCTCTCTAATATTATTGCTTGAGACCTTAAGAATTCTTACATTTTAATTTTACATAAAGAGCATTTAATTTTTCTCTCACATATCCTTAAATTTTGGCCTTTATACATGCCAATTTTTGTGCATCTCCTATGTTCATTTTTCCTTATATATTTTTTTGTCTCTTTGTTTCTTAGCTTGATGGGCATTTTCCTTTGGATTCTTTTATGTTCAATACCTAATTTATTTTCTACATGCCTTGTCATGTTGCTTGCTCACTTCTATGTTTGTACATTACACATTCATTATACTTGTATGCTTCCTATATTCCATGTCTATGATGTCTAACTCTTATGATGTTTGCATGTAATGCTTATTAGGCATATCTTTATTATTTTCCTAATGCTTACATATACTTATGATAGACCTCTTACATGCTTATTAGGTCATCATGATCATATAATTTACATCTTAAGATACTTAAATGTCATGTTTATGACATTTACATATTTTCTAATAGAAATCGTGCTCATATTTTATTGTATCGTGTTTCCACTTACATGTTTATCTTATACTCTCATGTCTACATGTTTTGATCCTTATCATGTTTAGATCTTATGATTCCATGTTACGGGGACTCATCACACTCTTACCTAACATTTAGATGTCTACCATTACTTTTTTGCTTGCCTTCATTAGGGGTAGTTGTGGGGGTACCTTGATTTCTCCCTTGTTATATGCACTTTTATGATCACATCTTACTTATGTTAAATTACATGCTCCTCATGTGATGATATCTTTAAATTTTTACATGTTTTATCATGATCACATTTTTTCTTCTTACCTCCAATTCCTTTCATCCTTTGCATACAATCAATTGAAAGGACATATATTTCATTAGAATTCCTTTTGCGAGTTATATTTTTTAGTGACACTCACAATCAATTCCCATATTCAAGGGACCTTTAGCAATCTTTATGTGTTGTTACAATCTTCTACTTATATAGGGTCCTTACTTTTTTATTTTTTTCTACTTAGTCAACGTCCTACCACTTTTTAATTAGATAAAATCTTTCACCCTTCTTGCTATTACTATTTTCAAAGATAATAGTTAATTACGTCTCTTGACACAATTTCACTTCATACATAAGTACAACAAGCCAAGGAGCTTCTGCATTAGTCATTAATTTTCAACTTGTTCAATTCTATGGTTTAGGTTCATTTTTGTGTACCTATGCCACTTTCACAAACATGTAGTTCATAGGCATGACTTTGAACTAGAATAAAATACAAACAATTTTCAATTTTTGAGATATTTGTGATGAAGCCCTATTTTACTACACATTAACAAATCAATTTCCAACACCAACGTATCCCCCTATTTAAATTTAAAACTAATTATCCCATTGAATTTATTTAAATTTAATTTTAAATTTATTATTCTAATCTCAAGTCTCAAAACCCAAATTATTATCATTATTAGTTCTTTCCAATCAAAATTTATTTATTTATTTTTATACAATTTATTTAAATTTTTTTTTTTCTTTTCTAAAGTAAAATACAAATTTTATAGTTATTATTGACATAATGTGATGGTTTAAATGTGGTGTTGTTTTTGCCACCAAAGTTCAAACCCCATGATCTCATTTGTTCAGAGATTTAAAATTTTAAATAGTATTTTATTTTTAGTAAATTATATATATATATATATATATAGACACATACACAATTTTATTTTTTCTACTAAAATAATTTTATTTAATAAATCAAAATAAATCATATATACAAGTATTTTTATTATTTTTAGCATCTAAAGCTAAAACATAAAGCATTTGATATATTTAAGATGTTTAAAAAAAATAGTAAATTCAATTTACTATTACATACCATGTTTTGTGGAATATTAATTATTAATTTTTTAAATTGACATATTTATTTATTATTCTTAATATAATGAACAAATATACAAATTTGTATTAAAGATTTAAATTATTATTTTCAATTAACTTTAATTACAATGAATAATAAACAAATCACATACCCATCACAATAATTACTTATGAAGGGAAGACTAATAACATCCTAACTAATAGAAAAATTATAAGGGCATAGCAAAAAAAAATTCATAACAAATTACAAAATGGCCAATCATTACATGCCTCACCCCAATTCAATGGATTGCTCTCCATTTGTCTACACACCAAACATCAATACTTAATTTCACATAAAAATAACAAAGATTAAAATTTTATTTTGTATCAATCTTTTCACCATAATTATTTTTAATATTTATTGCTTGATTTACCACTTAAAAATCAAATCCATGGCTTTGACAAATGATTAAAAAAATAAAAAAATATTTAAAATATTTCATTTTTCCCACAATAATTGACACATATAAATATAATAAACATTTCCTAAACTATATCTCTCACATACATACATACATACATACATATATATATATTAAAAATTATATATTACATTATATATTATTTATTTATCCTAGAGGACATTAGAAGGCTATTTATTCCAACACAAGTTAAATGTTAGAACTAACCTCTAAATTAATGTTAGGGTTACTTTAAGTATTCCCCTACGCTTGGAAGAACCCTTAAAAACACATTTTGCCGCCTTAGTATCCCTCGCAAACCCTAATATCAGTAGGGTTAGGGTTAGGTTACCTATATCTTCGTTGAATCTTAGAAACTTAACGATTTCATTCCGGCCGCTGTCTGAGTTGCAGGGTTTTGGGAGTCTTGCGCCTGTCAATACATTCCGGTCGCCTACTTCAAAGTGCAGTGAATCGGTATTTACTGTGAAATTAAATCCTTTTCCCTTTGTGTTTTTTTTAGTCAATTCCTGCAGTAGGTAACGCTGTAAGGGCTTTTATGTGTATATTAGGTAATCTTGTCAAAATGAGTAAAGTTCACGGTTCCCTGGCCAGAGCAGGGAAGGTCAGGGGGCAAACCCCGAAAGTTGCAAAGCAAGACAAAAAGAAAAAGCCCAGAGGCCGCGCTCACAAGCGCATGCAATATAATCGGCGCTTTGTTACTGCCGTGGTTGGATTCGGAAAAAAGAGAGGGCCCAACTCATCGGAGAAGTGATGAGTTACGTTTGACTGAAAAGTATGTAATGTAAGGATCTGGTAGTTGAACTCAAATGCATTTTCAGTTATGAAAAAGTTTCTTTTCTGTTGTTGAGAACATGTTTACCCTGTGGATATATATGTATATAAAAAGCTTATCTTAAAGATTTTCGATCTGCACTGATAGACGTAATATCATGTATCTAGATGCTATTGTGTGATGCTTTAATTCCGACGTTTTTAATCTTTTTCGAGACTCCTTTTCAGGGAAACTAAAAGATCAAGCTTGCTTTCTGTTGTTGAAGATAAATTTCTCCTTGTAATATCATCTTAATGAAGTAGCAAGTGAATTCTTAAACTGTAGTATGCATATTTATGTGTTTGTGTCTGTATTATCATCAACAGTTTTTATGATTTGGATCATCTAATATCCATTTTGGATGTTGCCAAAGCGAAACCTTGTATTTTCTAGAAAGTGACAAATTTTTGGATCAGTTATTGTATATTTGATGATGGCACAAGTAGTTAGGTGATTTGATTGGATTAGCTTTTTCTATGTTTATGTATTTCCACTCAATGTGAAATGTCAAAACCTTTCACGAGGGAGGTATTACATAAAATGCTATGAGTTTCATGATTAATTTTTATAATTTATTCTCACTTATCGAATACACTGCCTTGATTTACATGTACTGACAATATCAAAGACCATATATGGTTTTTTGACCATCACAGAAACGTTGTCACTGTTATCCATGTTTTTTATGAGATAGGTCTCCTGAGGATTAATTGATAAATTTAACTGAAAAGTAACAGAGACATTGTTGTGTGTCACGAGGACACTTGTATGTCTTTTTTATAGGGATTTTTGACAGAATAAGCTTTATGATGTGACATTTGGATTCTTAGGACCTTATTCTTAAGGCCAGACCAGATATCCAATTTATGATGATACTGCCCATTCATTTGTGGACGCTCTCTGCCTCCCCCAATGGAAGTCATGCAAACTGAATGTTATCTAAATCAGCCATCGGTTTCATGCTAAAATAAGCGCAAAGTTTATGAATCCATGCCTGTGATTCATTTCCCTCAATCTATCAAATCTAGGAATATCAATTTTTGGCACTTAAATTAAGTTTTTAGTCATAGGAGAGTCACTTAAGTACATTTCATTTTACTGCTTTTACAGTTCAAACCAATTCGCGTGCAACTTAAAGATCCGGCTGTTAATTTAATCTTTGCATCAGAGATTCATTGTTTTCCAATTACAGCAGTGTTATCCAGTTACATTTATTCGCTCTTGTAAAGTCAGCATATTCTGTTGTTAATGTCAAAATTTAAACTTTGGATGACATATGCTGTTTCGTTTGTTATTTTGGTTCCAGATGAGGAAACTTTATTGCTCAGCCATAGGAGAGTCACTTCTTAAGTATATTTCATTATACTGCTTTTACAGTCCAAACCAATTCGCGTGCAACTTAAAGATCCAGCTGTTAATTTAATCTTTGCATCAGAGATGCATTGTTTTCCAATTACAGGAGTGTTATCCATTTACCCTTATTCGCTCTTGTAAAGTCAGCAAATTCTGTTGGTAATGTCAAAATTTAAACTTTGGATGACATTGGCTGTTTTGTTTGTTATTTTGGTTCCAGATGAGGAAACTTGAATTGCGAACTTTGCAGCACTTGAAATGGCGTCCTTTTTATTGATCTCATTGTTTCTTCGTAATCATTTCAAAAAATGTTCGTTTGAACTGTTGTCTCATTTGTTAATCTCATTGTCACTTCTTGACGAGTCAAATATTTAACTTTTCCAAAGCCATTTTCTTTGCAAGTTTCTGAATGATCTTTCTCTGCTATTTTAATCTTCTATTGGGGGAAATCAATTAGCTGAGGAGGTTTTAAAATTTTCAAGGCTTCCTACAATTTTGGATTAGGTTCATGGAAATTATAATCTAATTGGAAGTCACCACTAATGTATCTTTATCTCTCCACAACTATCTAATTTAATCTTTATTGAAATGCATATCTTCTCTTTATGTATTTCTGTTTAGGACTTGGAGTCGTCAATCTCTCCCCAAAAGAAGGCTCTCTTTTGTAATCACTCCAATAACTGTTAACATTTGAGCTTTATGCGAATCGTGGTGAGAAAGAACGTGTTGCTAATGTTACAAAAATCATTCATCTATCTATATGCTTTCTCTTTCCAAAGCAATCTTTAGCTTTTGCATGATTATAGACTATAGTTACTATAATAAACTTGTGTGCTCTATTCTTGTCATATTTTTCTGGGATACGCTTATGCTTTCTTTTTATCCTTTCTTTATAGAATAAATATTATTCATGTTAACATTTTCTTCTTTCAAGACCTTCCTAGTGAAGTGAATTGGGCTCATTGAATTTTGAGATAATTTAAATTAACATCACCATGATGCCTAGTTTCTAAATCTTTGGTAGGATGTGTGAGATCAACTTTATCAGCTGGGTGTATTGAATCCAAAGACAAATTTATGTGGCATAATCAAATTGGATACTGGAACCAGGCTGTATATATAATATACCATATAAATGGTTGGTCATACAAGAGAACACAGGGTATCGTGGTTCATTTTCATTGGTGTATAAATAATAGAGGCTAATTTAAAGTTTTCATTCTTTCAACGTTTAATTGGAATATATATGGGAGTCACATTTTCAGATTGTTTGTCAACTGCAAGAGAAGTTATCTGCATGAGTTGGAACATGACAGATATGACTTTGTATTCATGATTATAACTTCTTTACTTTATCTTCCAACTACAGAGAGATGTAGAACTAACTTGTACGTACAAGCATGGTGGCATTAAATGTTCTTAAGCATGTCGTCCAAAGGCTGATGCAATTTTTCAAAGAAAGTTCTGCCTATGGACAATGTTAGCATTTGTGACATTGTTTTTGTGTTTATGTTCTTTGTCTATGTTTACACTAATTTTAGACCCCTACATAGCTGGTGAACTGCCCATTGGGATTCAACTGTGCCTAAGTTGTACTTGTGAAAAGTTGTCGATCTGTTCACTCCTTCCCTTTGCGATCCTCAGATTAAGTTGATGTATGACACTGTTGTCGTATTGCATGCAAAGGATCATATCCGTAACATACAAAGAGGTAAGAATATCCAACTTTATGGAGTCTAACTATAGCCTTATTATTGCACATTCAATCTAAGAGGTTAGTTAGAAATTATGATTGATACTACAGTCTATTCATAAAGGAGACTACAAAGAAAGAACCTAAAATAGAAGTGGATGCATAAACAAAACTAGATATTCTATAGGAATTGCCCTTATCACTCCCTTCCATTCCTTAAATATAGGGCTATCCTCTGGTTGTAGCTGAGAGACGTGTCCCATTACCCCTAATTCTCCTCCTTGAAACTTGGCTTAACAGAGGTGTTTGATTCCCAGCTTCATGTGGTTTATCACTACTGTTTATATGCTTTTCCTAGCATAGACAAAGTTGTTCTCTTGTATTTTGCTTTTGTTTGGAGGAATTTGGTGGAAAAATCTGCAACAGAAATCTTGCATGATAAGACGTTACCGTGTTCTCGACTCTTGGGCTATTGTCTTGCTATTAATTGCTACATACAGGTCTCAATGATGTCATTTGGATGTTAAAGGCTCTTTTTTATTAGGACAATATACATAAATGTTGCATTCTCCCTATTGACTAAGGTAGCCTCGGTGGTGCTTACTTTCATGGGTCATATCTACTTGTCGATGGCTGTGCTAGCAGACACATGCACTTGGCTGATTGTAACATTCTACAGCATGCTTCTCTTGAAAAGAGAGAAAGGTGGTCATGCTTATTAACATCAAATCATCTTCACAAATGGGTGTTACAAATGGGTGGTCATGCTTATTAACATCAAATCATCTTCACAAATGGGTGTTACAAATGGGTGGTCATGCTTATTAACATCAAATCATCTTCACAAATGGGTGTTACAATGACAAAGATGTGAATGGGTATGCAAATCATCTTCACTGTCATGACCCTGATCATGCTATTTGCAAAGAGAACCATGGCCATGAGCAATCACAATCATAACCATAACCTCAACCATGATTATGGTCATGAACATTTCCATGATCATAACTATAATCAGTCATGGCCATGAACATGAACACAAGCATGAATATGAGCATTATTTTGATGTGGTGAAATGTAGTGCATGCGTCCAGTCATGCAGTAATTTACATTGAGTGTGGCTGTCTCAAGCCCAGAAATCGGTCATACTGCACTAATGAAGTCTCAATTGTTATCCACCCAAACACTACTAGCAGAATTGAGCAGACTTATAATAGACCAAACAGCTGCTGCGACAACGGCAATTTACCCTTCCAATCAGGCCCTTGACCGAAAACAGGTTAATGTTTTACCCTTCCAATCAGGCCCTTGACCGACAACAGGTTAATGTGGTCAAATTTCAAATTGTCGGGTATTGATTTCAATTGGTAAATAATAATTTACCATAGTTTCACAAAATGCAGGAACACAAGAATGGAATTTTGAAAAGAATTAGGGAGTTAAAATGTTTCTCAACAAATGTTGCCTCATGACCTGCCATAATTGCACTATATGAATTTGTTAAAAAAATTCTACTAACTTCAAAAAAATGCAATTCGCAGGTGTAAGACAAATCTCATAAATTTTGTCAATATTCTACCTTAATGTTCAACAATGGGAGCTTTGGAATAGAGTATGGACATTTAAAGGAAAAAAAAGTAAGCATATTTTAAGTATATTTTTTGACATCTGGACGTTACCTTGTCCGTGCGTCTTACTGTATTTCAGGTTACACATCAGCTCAAATAGTCTTGATTTAGGAAGTCACTGTGTGAGCATTTTTGTCGTCTGTTGGTGTGCTGTGTCTGTTGGTGTGCTGTGTGTTTTGAATAATTTCTGCCTCTTAATTTGAACTCCCGTTGGATAACTTTGCTAACAACATAACAATCAAAGTCGCCAAACATTTAACCTGCATATTATATATATATTAATATTTAATATATGTATGCTAGTTGTAACTATTCTCAAAGAAACTAAGTTGCAAATTTTGAATTATATTTTAATGAGCAATGATGTCTGCAGTTAATTCTTAAAATGCAACATGAAAATAAATTGCAGATTAAGTAATAGATGTTGATGGTAATGATTTCCACTTTGACTGCCATTTTTAAGGTTAATCTTTAACAATTTTTTAACATATAACGTGCTGCTTTGAAATCAAAAGTGATATGTAACTATATTTTCAGGACTTCATGATTGTTAATGAGGAAAACTCACCCACAACATTCACCAATAAACAATTACATAGCATGCATTAGTATATTATAATACAATAAAAATCTTAACATAAAATCCAACACTTGTAGCCCAACTACCAAAATTCAAAAGTTACCTTTTTTTTTAATATATTCATCAGAAATGTTTTAAATAATTTCAATAAACATTGTCAAGGTAATAAAAAGGTTGGAACCATCAATGAATGTAATAGTTTACCAAGATTTATACACACTATTTTGGTCAAAAAGAAAATGTATCAATGATTTTTATGACACTTGTTGATGATTTTATATTCATCAGAAATTCAGATATTTAACTATATTTTCAGGAATTTAGTTATTTTATGCAATGCTTGACAAACATGACTGTTAATGAGGAAAACTCACCCACAACATTCACCAATAAACCACTACATAGCATGCATTAGTATATTATAACACAATAAAAATTTTAACATAAAATCCAACACTTGTAGCCCAACTTCCAAAATTCGAAGTTACCTTTTTTCTGAATATAATCATCAGCAATGTTTTAAATAATTTCAATAAACATTGTCAAGGTAATAAAAAAGTTTGGAACCATCAATGAATGTAATAGTTTACCAAGATTTATACACACTATTTTGGTCAAAAAAAAAATGTATCAATGATTTTTTGACACTTGTTGATGATTTTATAGAGATTTTTGCTGTCCTACATTGGAAATGATATTGATAAAGTTTATGCAATGGAACATACCAAGACCTTTTTTTTGGAAACAAGGCCAAATTTTCAAGGTTCATTGAAGCAAAATGCATTCTCTACGCAAATATTTCTAATAGTTGCTTTGTAGGTTATTTTTTGTCAACATTGGACAGCTATGTTTCTTTAATGATAAAATTGTGATTCTAAGAAATGAAAATGTCAAAGATGTGTAAGCTTCCTATCCTAGACAAACATTTATAAAATTTATTTTTTGTTAAATATTTAATTTCCAAATAGCATTATACACCCACCATAATATTTCCTAATAGATTGCTAGAATGAATGCCTAGTTGTGTTTGTGAAAAGGAGGGTATTAGCACCTCTAACATTGAGGTAGTGGATGCACAAAACCTTGTATTGGAGGCTTTATGCCAATACTTTTTCTTTCAATGTGCTAGTAGTCATGTAGGAGAAGATAGAAAAACCTCTAGAGGAGGTCAATGTAAGAGGATGCAATGTTCTTTCTAACTCACAAGAAGCTCGTGTCATGAACATAATGCATGCAAAAAGATGTCTTTGTGGTAGTAGGGAACTATTTAGAGGGTGCTTAAACCTAGTTGTGAATCCTCTCTTGTCAATTTTTTTGGTATGAATGTAATCAAAGTTATATGAATGTGTGACTTTTAATTCATTGCAAACTATTTTATAATTGTCTTTCTTATGTTTTATGTGGGTAGTTGCAACATTGAGATCAAACTATTAAGTATTTCAATTTGCATGAAGTGATATTTGATTTGCATCTATGTGCACATCTAGTTCCATTATTCTTTGTAAGTATACCCTCTTCTTCCTTGTATGGTCATGACTTTGGTGCCCAATGGAGTAGGCATTTCTCTTATTGGAAAATGTCCAAACATTTGTCAAATTGATTATTTATCTACCCTTGTTGGTTTAGGAGTAGATTAGGGGTCCCACATGCTCTCATGATCCAATATTATAAGTTAGGGAACATCTAAAGTGACCACAAACTACGTATTTATTTAGAGAATCATGTCATGTATTCTACACATTGCACATGTATAAAATGTTTAGAGGAGTCACTTGTGAGGATATTATAATGTTGTTACCTTTAGGTGCATACACAAGGTTGTAGCTATCAACCTAATCAGAGGTCTGTCATGTATCTAGTTAGTCTCTAGCCTAGAGATAAATTTTGGGGCAAGCATGCATTGGGTATAGCTACAATTAGTTTAATCTTGTTCATCATTCTTGATATAAATATTGTTAAGAATGCCTCTAGGGAATACCTTCCTAGGTTTAGCTAATTCCAAAGATGAAGATGAACTTTTTCACTTAGAATCATTGGTCCATTCATGCCACACTTTGATCATAAGTCTTTCCCATCACCTTTGTTGACACTCCCTATCCTTCGGTGTTGGTGCGAGACTTTAGGAATTGTAGAGCCATATTTTTTTAGCATCAACACACTAGACAAAATGAATTTGACAAAAAATATAAATTTGTAGATCTTGGTAGACATGATTATTTATATATGTTCCTATTAACCATCCAATATCACCTTTAGGTGCTTTTACAAGTTTGGAGTAAGGAAAAACTATTTCTCTTACACCCTACACACGTAAGTATAAGGCAAGTCGTGCTTTGGGAATTTTTGAGATTATAATTCAATATTTTCCATATTATACTTGTAGAGAAGGGGGATTTGTTAGCCCTGGGGCTCCAAGTCATGGGAGAGCCCCAAGGAATGAACTGCCCTAAACTACCTCAGGTTGTTTGATAGGTGTTTCAAAATTAGGTGACCTAATCACAAAGGTTTCATACTGTAGACCAGACAACTCACTATTTGAGGATGGCAACATGGGAACCAAACTCCAACACGACGCACTGGAGTCTCAGGAACATGCTAGTGTCATGTACAAGCAGAGGTTTGGCAAATAGACATAAAACACATAGGGCCTACTTATGACTCGACTGCCAGAGTTTTACAATTTGACAAAGAAGGATGAAATAGAAAGTACATTAAGAAGAATATTGAAAACTATTCTAATGTAGAAACGACAAAGAAAAAGAAGGAAAAGATACCACTCCACCCATGCTTCGATTTTTCAACTTTAACTCCAAAAGGACAAACCGACACTTGCACACACGAAAACAAGAAAAATGTTGGGTTGTGTTTTGAGGTTTGTCTCAGTCAGACCTCTGTTTCGTTGTTCCCACCTCCACGGACAACCAAATATGCAACAAGATAGAGAAATCAATAAAGAGAAAGGAAAAGACACTATCAAATAGAGTGCAAAGACAACCTGAATGCTACTCTATAAGACACAATGATGCAAATAAAATAACAAGAGCAATATCACTTTTCCTCCTGCTAACACTCAAGGCCAAGAGGAGAAGATGACACCACGTCAAGAGAATGAAGCTTCACCAACCTGTAAAGATGGTGGAGTTGCAACAAGAAAGCGTTGTAGAAGCCAAGTAGAGAGCAAGAGTGAGCTTGAGAGAGAGTGAAATAATGATCAAGAAGTTGCAAGAATTATCATGAAAGCATGAGAGAATTTCACGAAGGAGTGAAGGAATGAGTTTGAATTGCTAAAATGGAGGTAAAAGGTTGATATTTGCCAGTCAAGGGAGGACATAAGACGTTACCTTTGCAACCAACTGAAGACGTAACAATTTTGTAGATTCCAAGGGTAGGAATCATGTTAGGACATAAGCTTGACACACAAACGTTTGCGCGGCGTGCACACATCCTAGACAAAAATTCCACCAATGCAAAAAGACAAGGCCATGCAGAAGGAATAAGTTGATGCCGGCATGTTTGCATCATCAAGCTTATAGTTTCTAAAGTAAAGGTGAAATAAATGGGGAATTTTCCTAGGGCGTGAATCCGCGCCATTATAATACCTCTTATAAAACTATTTTAAATAAAAAAATTTATGTGCATTTGTATATAATGAATAGTAAAAAAATCATGTCGGTGATTAGCTACACATTTTGTATAAGATTTGTAACATATAATAGTCATTTGTATATTTTTAATAAGAAAATTATATAAAGTGTATTTATGATTTTTAATACTATTTTTATCATGGTATCTATATTAGAGAGCATGATCACAAAGCCCTTAAGAAGTTGATTACAACATGCTAAGCGAGTGTACACCTATATTAGAAGGGCTTCACAAAGTTACCATGACTAGGGGGTCCATTATGTCAAAGTTGTCTAGAGATCAAACTTGAGCCTCATCATGCTTTCTAATATTTACACCTTGGTGAATGCATCCCATTTATCACTACATTTCATTTAAACAAATTTTAGTAGTACTTTAAAACTAATTTACTATTTATTTATTTAAAAGATTAAAATGTAGTTTAGCATTTACATGGCCAAAAATACAACATTTCTCACATGAACCATTTGTTTCAAAAGGAAATAAGGAGTCAATTCTACTATACATTCATAATAATAAAATTATTTTTTATAAACAATAGTTATAGCTTGAAATAAAAAAAGATATATTTTAATGAAAAAATCAACATACCCATGCTAATTCCTATTTATTTTTGTGGTCACCTTGGGGAATATCTTTAATGCAATCATATATTGGCAAGTGGCGCATTCTTGTGCTGGATTTGGCTCATACCTTGATCCCTTTCAATTCTTATTTCTTTCCTCTTATACTTATTCAAACACATTTGATATTTATCTATCACTTATTAGACCAATTCATGCTTACCTCAATACATTTGCTCTTTGCCTCAAGTTTACTATTTCATTTCCTAGGTTCATTTTAACACTACTTAGGAATGATCTTGTGATGTGTGGGAATCAACACAAAATATAAATATTCAAATTCAAATTTAAGTTTTCTTGCTCCTTTTCACTATCCATTGAGAGTCAACTTGGTTCATGTTTGAGTGAAATGTTGCTACCTCTTGGCATTCATTTGATCTGATATTAATTTAGGAGGCAAGGAAAATGTTAAATAAAGAGAAATAATTAGATAATACTCCTATTTTTCAAGGGACACAAAATTAAAATTTCATCATCTACATGTAGGTCACTTATATGCTTGTGTATGTTTTCTTCAAATATTCTCTTAGTAAAGCAAGTTGAAACAAGGGCTTGACCTAGGATAAATTGACCCAAGTGATCCAATAGATTTCCTTAATGTGTTTATAAACACCACAATCCTTACAAGCACATACATAGTAGGGATCAAAGTGAACATTTTTTAATAGTGAGTTTCATTAGTTAAAATTTAGGCATCAAGAATAAGATCTATGTCAATGAGGATTGAACCCACAACACTCAAGATTGGCCAAGTGAGTTTTTTTGTGGTTGTTTGGACTTCAAGTCGTTCACCAGACTAAGAGAAATAGATTTCATACCTTTGCAAATGATTCCAAAATGAGTGTAAAATTTTCATCATTGCTCCTTGAGCTAAATACCTAACTCCTCTCATTTAATTATTACATTTATTATTAATTTATTTTCATCAACCCAACTTTGAATTTTCTCTAGGATAACTATGTGATTATTGATTGCATTTATTTATTTACCTAAATTAGATATTTTGTAACTGTAGTACATTTTATTTCATTATATTCATTGGTGAACTTAACTTTTCTTACACTACTTTTAGTCCCCCTTAGGATTTATTCTTCTTTAGGGTTTTTCAAATTGTACTTTGTAATTAGTTTATCATATGTTTAGATCTTCTTAGTTTTTTTACTCTTTATTCTATTGCACTTCATAGTTATACCTCTATTTATGGTTTTATGGCTCATTGATATATCATATCTCTTACCCAATTGTAGTGGAGAAAAAATGACACCCCCTCCTCCTCAAAGGGTGAGTGTTCCTCAACTACCTCAAAGGAAAAGCTCAAGTGACCAGGATGGAAGAAAAAAGGAGTTTTGGTTATTTATATGTTTTATGGTGAATTAAGGGATAAGAGTTTTAGAGACCGAAAGAGTAGGCTTCAGAGACCTCTTGTGAGAAAATTGACCGGCTCTCGACAAAGGATGAAAACGCGACATGCAGGCATCGTCGTGGCACATTGTAGTTTTGTACAGACTGAAAATAAAACTTGCTAATAGAGATGAAAAAGAGCCAACTATTCGGTGACTAAAATCTTAAATGTGCACTAAACTAACAAAACAATAGAAATAGTAGAAAATAAATAACATGCATAGATTAAAATAATAATAATGAAATGACGAGATGGAAAAGATGATAAAGAAATCACAAGAGGTCCACATAATGAAGCCTTCTGCAATGCTCCAACTTGGTCCAACCTGCACACACAAAAATGGCAAAAAATGTTGGGGATGTTTAGGGGCTTTCCTTAGTCAATCCCTCCCATAGGAACAACTAGATAGATAGATAGAGAAAATAATAGACAAGAAAGTAAATAGACAAGATAATAGACAAGTTAAAATGTCAATATGCTACTTGACGTGAGTGCGATAATGCAATAGAAGATAATGTAGTTACCCCCCCTTTAGCAAGCTAGTGATGTTGAAGGAGAGTATGCAACACCCGAGATGTGCCAAGAGAACCAAATTGTTGGTGTAGAAGCCAAGGCATGAGATAACTTGCAAGAAAATGGTGTAGAATGAGAATGAGAGTGAAATAATGAGAGCTAGAGTGAATGAGCAAGATTGAAAAAGAGAATAGACTCAAGAATGAGAAGTTAGAATGGAGAAAAGGCATGAAAATGAGCGTTTTTAGCACATCTACAAGCCATAGAGGTGTTACAATTTGTGGAAAAGCAAAAACTGTAACGTCCCAACAACTATGTAGGCATGAATCTTTTTGAAACGCTTGCATGACATGTAGAAGTCAACAACAAAAAACACTTAAATAACTAAAAATGAAGGGGTTAGGGACAAGATGAAGGTTAGGTGAATGAGAATTACATTATCAACTTTAATTAGGCTAAAGGGGAGGTTATGGAATGTAAAATTGCATGGGGTGCAATTTTTAGTATTACATTTTCCCCCACTTTAGCGAGCATATGTATTCTAACACATGTGAGCTAAAGTAGAGAGAAAAAGGTTGAAGAGACTATACCTAGGATGAAGAGGACACATGTCTTCAATCCAGTATATGCAATAGAGAAGCTAAACCAGGATGAGAAAAGGACACGGGTCTTCCATCTTGCAAAGCTGATTGCAATCTCACCACAAAAATGTTAGTTACAAACAAACACTTTAAGTGAAAAGCAAAAAATAGACATGATAAAATTTGAAGAAATGACATAATCTGATTAGATAAATACAACGCTGATAAGTATGGATAGCAAGGTCAAGACCATACAACAAGTAGATATAAATATGCATGATAGAAACAAACCTTGGAAGGAGGAGAACCCCTATCACAAAAAGATGAGTGACAGAAACAAACCCTACAAGGAGGAGAACCCCTATCACAAAAATACGAGACAAGTCTATTCAGGTTGCCCCAAGCTAGACAATGAGATCATAAGACAATTTTTTTTGAACAATAAATAATAAGCAGATATATAGCCCTCCCTTAGAATGATGTGTGCTATGCAAAGGAGCACATGCCATTCTAAGGAGAAGAAAAGACAAAGAGACATTGTAGCATGATATATATAGCAAGATGTATCCATGGAATGTTGTCACGTGAGGGACAACGCGTAGAATCCACAACATTAAGAAAAGTAGAGATAAAGAAATCAAGATCACTAGGGGATCCAATTATTTGAGGTTAGAACTGATCATAGATGTAAATATGTAGATAAAATAGTATAATGTATATGAACTTTCATCACTCCCAAAATGAATTGGAATGAGAAGAAGAGCACATGAAGACAAATAAAAAGTTGGGTCAACATGGAAGAGGTCTAAGTGTTCCAATGCTTTGCATTGTTCTCAATGTGAAAAAGTAAAGTTTTATGACATATAGAGGAATGATGAGACAAAGAGAAGTTTTATGAAAGATTTTCTCTCTTGTATCCATGTACCTACAAGGGTACAAAGGGTCCTCCAAGCGAAAGCACAAACAAAAAAAATAAGCATGGGGGAACACAAACAAACACAAAAATCTAATATAAAGATAAAGAGGTATGCTCTAGTCCAACACCTCCAACAAGTCATCTTGCTCCCAATAGATCATCATAAGGGAAGGGAAGATGAGCCTATAGGGGAGGGATAACAAGAGTAGTACTAGGTGATTAGCCTACAACAAGAGCTAAGGATGAGGTTGCCTCAACATCCTCATCAATGAGCTCCAACAAAGCTAACATCATGGACTTAGCAAAGATGGAGGAGAGAGTAGGAATTTCCTCCACTGAGTCAAATGCACACCTCTCTAGAGTGAAGTGTTGTGACTGAACAAGATGAGGTGGATGAACTAGAGAGTCATTGCTGACCTTTAAAAGAGGGGCAATGACAAAGTCTGGGGAAGGAGGCGACGTATCTATCACAAGGACAATACAAGCCAAAATGGAACAAGATGTAGAAGACAAAAAAGATAATTTGTGATGATTGTTCAAGATGAGGTCATGCTCTAACTTGCACTTAAGTGAAGGAAGTGGAATCCTCACACCAAAAGTGAAAGAAGTAAGAGAAGAAGGAGCCATAGTGGACACAACCTTTATATGAGGCATTTCTACGGGCTCAGGGAAGGAGGAAGATCTAGTAAACATGTGATCAAGGGAGGCTTTGAAGAATGAGTGATGAACACTTGCACCTTTCTAAGGTGAGGTTCATCAAGATCCATTGAAGAAGTCGAAAGAAAGACAAAGAAGATGGGAACATAAGCAAAAACAAAGATAGGAGTGTGTGTCATAGAAAAATGGACCTTTGACATTTTCACAATCATTTAGGTCTTTTTCCTTTGATGTTTGACCTATTTTGCTTGATTTAATGTTTTTAATGTGGTTTACACATTCACATTAGGTCTTGAATATTTTAATTATTAATATTTTATCATGTCTTGTAAAGGTGTTGTGAAGTGTTGTAACACATTTCTACACTTTTCTAGACTCTTCTTATTATAATTCATCTAAATATTCCCTTTTTATCCCTTACCAAGTCTTATTTTGAAGTGTTGTAAAGTCTTGTACCAAACTTTCATGCTTCTCTAGGCTTGTCATCACTAATCACACCTTTCTTATGTCTTATTTGGCCCCTTTATACACTTACAGGTCATAATTAAGTGTTTTTGAATTCAAACCCGATAAACATCATTAAATGCATCTTAATCCCTAACACCCACTTGCATGCCTTGAGTGGGACCTATTCGCCATAAATTCAAATTTCTTTCAGGTTTTTATTCATTAAGACCTTAGGTCGACTTGTGATGTATTTTCGAGAAATTAGGGCATAAGTTTGTATAAATATATGTTATTCTCTCATTTTATCATCCCATTCATTCAAGCATTCAATCCATCATAGTATTCAAGCATTCAAGCATCATAGCATCATTTCATCAAGAAAATAATCAAGCATTTTTGGAGCAGCCATTGACATATCTTCATACTTCATCAACAAGGGTTTGGTAAGCTTATGACATTACATGTTGTCTATTTATCGTTCTCTTCATGTTTCATTTCATTATCTAGGGTTTGATTACCAAAGTGGGGTTTGACCAAGGCAAACCTCTATACTCTAATCCTTAACCATTTTTCACTCTTTGCATGTGTGTTTATAGGTCTTGTAGAAAGATTTTTCAAAGAAATAGGTGTTGAAAAGTGGTCAACAAGTCATAAAATCTATTCAAATCAACAAAGACCTAATTCAAGCTTGGAGACAACATTCAACCCGTTTTTTGCAAATTTGGATTCATCAACCCAACAAGAAGACAAGTGCAAATTTGGTCCCACATAGTTGACTTTAGAATTTACAGTTTTCTGTAGGTGTACTGATTCACCATCAGTGGCAAATGAGTCCCACTGTTAGGATGGAAAAAGTGATTTATGAGGTTTTCAGTTTTAGCACTCTGAACCCTGTTTCAACAAAGTTTACTAGAACCAGGACTAATTCACCATCAGTGGAAAATGAGTCCCATTGGTCATCAACAATGAATTTTATAGCATTCTAGAACCTCCTTAGATTTTCAATCTATCTCCAAGTGCACTCCATTTAATCCCATTCAATTTTGTTTTCATTTGTGCATGTTTCTAGTTTATGTTTGCAAACAACACTATATTTTCCATCACTTCACATTTCTTAGGTTTTGCATTAATAATCAATCATTTTTATTAGTTTGTTGCATCTATGACATTGAATTTAGGCATATTTTCATTGTACTTGCATTAGTTTGAGTGAACCACCTAGATTTTGGGGTCTATCTCTCTCCTTTAGACGAAAAACCCTAATTGAGCAAGAGAGTCATAACACCTTTACCAAAAATCTACGGTTCATTTTGGTGAACTTGCATTTTGAACATTTCCTTTCTGATTTCCATTGCATATTACATCCTAATTTTACCTTGGATCAACATTACATTAGGTTTTATAATTGTTTTTGCATCCTAGGGTTTCCAAAATTGTATTAGTGAAAGAATCATATAGATTTCATTTTTGCACACCAAAACATTAAAAAAACTAAAAATCTGCATTTGCATTTGAAAAGCATAAAAATCATCTTGAATTTTTTGAAAAATCACAAAAAAATCCATCCTTGGACTCATTCGCCACCTTGGGTGAATCAATCCAGTTGCACTTTTTGCACTACAATTTCTGCCATTTTCACAGTATTTCCTACATTTCTATTTTTTGTTACTGCCTTCCTGTTTCAGTTCACAAAATTTTTGTTATTCACATTTTATTGTTCCTAGTTTGCATTTGCATTTACCCCATCTTTTGTGGTACTTGTATGAGTGTTTGGTTCCCTATTTATAATACTTTAGTGAGATGGAGTTCTAGACTCATGGCTTCCCACGATAGCACATTCATTGTTGACCTCAAATTATCATCAAGAGCTCCTACTCCTGGTATTGAAAATGGTGCATTAGGCATGGATACTACCACTAGTACCCCTTTTCCTTCCAATAACATGCACGTTGACACACACACACACACACACACACACACACACACACACACACACACACACACACTAGTTCCCTTCCGCAAGACAAAGTAGTTAACATTCATGGGGACTTAACACATCTTCAACATAACTTGTGTCTTGAAAAAATTTCAACCACTGCCATTCCTGCTATAGATAACATCCATTGATTGCTTGAAAGTGATGAAGGCTTAGATGTTATGAAACACATTGTTGAGATATATCAAAAACATGCCCCTAGCACATCTCAACCAACAAACACTATGGTTAGCCAAAGAGGATCTCATATTCCTCCTCCTTCAACCGTTGCATCCATACCAACCTATACCACTCCTCAAGTTACAACAACCATGCAATAGGTTAGTCATGTGACTCCTTCCTTCGCTACTCCAACTAGCATTCCTAGTTCTTTTGTGGCATCGAATCTTCCATCCTCCACCACCTTTACCCCTCTCAGTGTTCCCTTCAATTGTCCTACCACTACATACACCCCATCACCATTCTTTTTTCCACCTCATACCACTGATACCGATCCCCTTATCACACAACTCTTCCACATTTTTTCCTCCATGCAACAACAAATATCTACCATAAACCAAATCCAAAATGCACCACCCACCTACTATGTTCATATTAGTCCTTTATCTTTGGAAATCTTAAGAACCCCGATGCCACAAGGAATTGAGATGCCTAGGTTTGAGAAGTATGAAGGAAAAGGAGACCCTACTAATCATGTCAATGCCTATACCACATTATGTAGTGATTTTGTCCTAGACGATAAATTGTTAGCTAAACTATTTCCTAGGACTTTAAAGGATACTGCCTTGGAGTGATTTTCCTCTTTACCCAATCATTCAATCTGTTCATTTAATGAACTTATTGATGCCTTTATAAGTCATTTTCAAGTGCACATGACTCCCAAAAAGACAATGGCTGATTTGATGAGGTGTAAACAAAATGTGGATGAAAAAGTTACTAATTTCATTTCACGCTATCACTCATTGTATGCTCAAGTAGATGTCAAGGTTCTTGATTCACATCTCCAAAAAATGTTTATTGAAAACTTGCAATCTCACATTTAGGATAAATTGACTATGATGAAATTTCCTTCTTTCATGCATTTATTCACAACCCTTTGTGACTATCACAACTCGATTACCAGTCATGATGCAAAATCCACTTCTAATCGACTTGAGAAGTTTGACCAAAGCAACCAAAACAACTCACAATACTTTAGAAAACAAACCAAAGGGTTTTTATAGTTCAATTCCCCTCCTCCACAACCAACTCCGCCTATTAATAATCAGGTGGCAACCACTAAAGTAGTCGTACCCTTTACCTATGGGGACCCAAAGAGACAATTCATCCCTTTGTCTGATACCTTGCATAATACAATGAATCAATTGCTACAACAACAATGTAAGCGTTTCAAACATTTAGTGCAAGACCTCATTGATTCTGACCGTCTATCCATTGTGGGTGTCAATGATCAGGGCAATAAGTTTGTTTCCCCTCCTAATCAGAATTTGCAAATATTTACCAACCCCATGCCTAAACATAATGTTTCATTTATTAAAGCTAGTGAACCTTCAAACACTAATGTCATGAATGTCGATACCAACAATGAACAACATGACTTACTCCAAATGTTACCCATATTAATCCTATGGATGAAATGATGGGAATGATAGGAATTATCCCTCGTAAGGGCCCAACTACCAAATCTCTTGATATTCATTTTCTCCTCAAGATATACTTAAAAAACTTCCCAATGTTCCTCTTTACATAGCCAACTGAATCTATGATAAGCCTAGCAATGGGATATTAATAGATCCCACCTGTGGAGAGAATGTGATCATGGAGATTTTTTAGTATTAAATGATCTCTATCAAGATGATTATGACAAACCAACCACATGGATTAAAACACATAATGGTTTTTTGTGCCCTATGATCAAATTGATCCTACTCTCGTTACAGATAGGACCTAAAACATTGGATGTAACATTCTCTATTATTCCATAATCAAATCAGTTTTGTCTGTGGCTAGGTCATCCTTGGCTTCATTTGATCAAAGTTGTTCCTTCAATCATTCATAAATGTTTGAAGTTTTCGCTTGACAATGAGATATATATTGTACACCATAGTGGCTTTAATCCATTGTCCTCTAAAGGTAACTTTTCCTTGGAAGCCTTTTGGCCTAAACCTATGGAACCCATCACTCCTCGCAAGGACTTCTTTTTTATTGCCTATCAAAAGTTCAAAGTCAAAAAAATAGCTGAATTGTCTCTTCGTAACATGTCCTCATCTACTTCCCAAACTCCTATCCTAGATGAGACAATGCTTCAACCTGAGTTAGAACCTGAAAAAACATCACAACCTCCCGAGTAAACAACACTAAACACTTCACCCTTTTCGTCTAAATGACTAAGAGATAATGAAACCAACCCTGCTATGCCTCCTTGCATTAAACAAATTTATAAAGCTAAGGAGAAAGAGATTGACCCATCTCCTTCAGTTCCTTCTGTTACTCCCCCTTGAGAAGAAAAGTATCCTATAGTAGATCAATCCACTATTAAACCTAAACAAATTCAAAATAGAATTAAAAGAAACCACAGTGCTAGAGAGCGTAGGTGTCGTCGTCATCTCCTTGCTCGTCAGTTACATGCAGAAGAAAATAAAGAAAATCACAATCCACATTTGATAGAAATAATGCCCGACAACCCTCTTCCTCCTAACCCACCACAAGATAATACAACCCAACCATCACAACAAGAGGTTCAATCTCCTTCGGGTATAGTCATTCGTCCTCCTGTTGTGATCAACTTAGATGACGATAAGGAAACTGCAAAAATTAACAATGAAATACATGATGAATTGAATACATTATTTTCCTCGTCCATGAGCTTCATTGAGATATCTCCTATTTAGAGTGATGAGCCTAGAAATTCACCTAGTACAACCCTTGCTCTTGTCCCTCTAGCTAGTTGTTCACCTTCCGACCATGATTGGTAGGTGGATGATTTGTTATATGGTTGACATGCATTCGCCTTATTATCCTTTTTACATTTTCCTTTTTCTTTGATTGAATGTGTGTAATGTGATCCCCCATGCTATGTATTTGATGTTCTCTCTCTTCGTGCACTTCTATTCGTATCTCTATTCTTCCATATGTCATACATCACTTTTTATTTTCACCTTTTGTTTTGTGTTTTCCTTTTGGGAATGACTCAAAGTGTTGAGACACCCTATGTCTCTTCCATGTTGACCCAAATGGTCCCTTTTCCTTTTTCACTTTTCTTTTCTTGTGTTTCCTTTTTGGGGATGACGCAAAGCATTGAAATGCCCTATGTCTCTTCCATGTTGACCCAAAAGGTCCCTTTTCCTTTTTCTCTTTTTATTTTTTATTTTTTCCTTTTGGGGATGATGCAAGGCCTTGAGACCGAAATGTATCCTTCATGTTGACCCAAAAGTATTTCTTTTTTGTTTCACCTTTTTCTTTTCTCTTTTCACTTTTGTTTTGTGTTTTCCTTTTGGGGATGATGCAAAGCGTTGAGACGCCCTATGTCTCTTCCATGTTGACCCAAAAGGGTTCTTTTTATTTTGTTTTCTCTCTATTTGTGTCATTCTTCCAGTTTTATGTATTTGGGGAATGGTGACAGTTCCATGCTCTTTAATAAAAACATTGCAGCAATGAACACATTGACCCCAAATCCATAGATCCCTTATGTGCTTGGTGTTTTCCTCATTGGAGATAACCCATTTTCCTTTGCTTTATCCTTTACATGATGAAACCTTACTTGAAAAAATATGACTTGGCATAAGGGATTTTCGAGTTGGCTCTCATTTCTTCTTTTCTTGTTTGCTTTTTTTTTCGCTCCTTTAAAGTAATTGCTCATAGAATGGTGTGTAGCAATTCATTTAAATTGGGGGCATACATTAGAATTATTCATTTTAATTTTCCTTTTTATTGGTTCTTAGTGTAGCCTTGTTACTTCACACGATGCATTTATCACTTTGTGGATGACATTGGGTATGATGTCCTTCATAAGTGTGATCTATCTTAGCATATTACATTCCTCTTAGTGGCCTGATGTGACACACTGCATCCCCTAAGTTGTGGATATTCTATTATTTGATTGGTCCTCTCTTGGAGACATTAGACACAATGTTCCCTAAGTTATAGATGTCGCATAAACCAAACAAGACTCCTTTGAACATTTTTGCATTTATGGCCACCTTGCATAACACATCTTGCATACCTATGGTGTCATCTTGTTTGTTCACGAGTTCTAAGCATACAAAATTTTTCTTGTCCTATGAAGCACAAATCGACCTTTTCCTTTGTGGCACCTTATTAAAGTTATCAGGAGGTATAACATTGGTATGGTTGAACGGGAAGCCCATTCCAAGGCATGACTTTCCCCATAGCCACCTATGTGTTTGTGAGTGCATACCAACTAGTGTATGTTCCTTACCTTTTGGGCCTTCTCACCCGATAGAAAGCCATGAGTTTTGTCACCCCAGAGTGAGTATGCATTTCTCTTTTTGGACAAACAACCTAGATCTGATCCACAACTAGCTGGACAAATGATCGAAGCTTGATCCACCTTTTTCTCTTTCTCTCTTTTTCTCTTTCATGTGTGTTCCTTTGTTCTTATGTTTAGTTTGTCATGGGATCTTCATCTTGGGGGCTTGATCATCCCTCTTGATTGTTGTTGTCTCATCTTGCTAGCATAAGTACACTTGGATCCCTCTTGATGTGCATGGCTACTTTAGTGTGAGTTTGAAGCAAGTTCATCCTCTCACTAAAGTGGGGGCTAAATGTGTTGTAGAAAAATGGACCTTTGACATTTTCACAATCATTTAGGTTTTTTTCCTTTGATGCTTGACCTATTTTTCTTGATTTAATGTTGTAATGTGGCTTATACATTCACATTAGGTCTTGAATATTTCAATTATTAAGATTTTATCATGTCTTGTAAAGGTGTTGTGAAGTGTTGTAACACATTTCTACACTTTTCTAGACTCTTATTATTATAATTCATCTAAATATTCCCTTTTTATCCCTTACCAAGTCTTATTTTGAAGTTTTGTAGTCTTGTAACAAACTTTCACACTTCTCTAGGCTTGTCATCACTAATTACACCTTTCTTATGTCTTATTTGGCCCTTTTGTGCACTTACAGGTCATAATTAAGTGTATTTTTGAATTCAAACCTGATAAACATCATTAAATGCATCTTAATCCCCAACACCCACTTGCATGCCTTGAGTGGGACCCATTCGCCATGGGTGGCGAATGAGTCACTCTTGGCACAAAATTCAAAATAAATTCAAATTTCTTTTAGGTTTTTATTCATTAAGGCCTTAGGTTGGCCTGCGATGTTGTATTTTTAGGAAATTAGGGCATAAGTGTGTATAAATATATGTTTTTCTCTCATTTTATCATCCCATTCATTCAAGCATTCAATCCATCATAGTATTCAAGCATCATAGCATCATTTCATCAAGAAAATAATTAAGCATTTTTGGAGCAGCCATTGACATATCTTCAAACTTCATCAACAATGGTTTGGTAAGTTTATGACATTACATGTTGTCTATTTATCGTTCTCTTCATATTTTATTTCATTATCTAGGGTTTGATTACCAAAGTGGGGTTTGACCAAGGCAAACCCCTATACTCTAACCCTTAACCATTTTTCCCTCTTTGCATGTGTGTTTGCAGGTCTTGTAGGAAGATGTGTCAAAGAAATAGGTGTTTAAAAGTGGTCAACAAGTCATCAAAGCTATTCAAATCAACAAAGACCTAATTCAAGCTTGGAGACAACATTCAACTCATTTTCTGTAGATTTGGTCCCATAGAGTTGACTTCAGAAATTGCAGTTTTTTGTAGGTGGACTGATTCACCATCATTGGTGAATGAGTCCCACTGCCAGGCTGGAAAAAGTGATTTTTGAGGTTTTTCAGTTTCTGACACTCTGAAACCTATTTCAGCTAAGTTTACCAAAACTTGGACTAATTTGCCATCAGTGGCGAATGAGTCTACTGGTCATCAACATTGAATTTTATAGCATTCCAAAACCTCCTCAGATCTTCAATCTACCTCTAGGTGCACTCCATTTAATCCCATTCAATTATGTTTTCATTTGTGCATGTTTCTAGTTTATGTTTGCAAACAACATTGTGTTTTCCAGCACTTCACATTTCTTAGGTTTTGCATTAATAATCAATCATTTTTATTAGTTTTTTACATCTAGGACATTACATTTAGGCATATTTTCATTGTACTTGCATTAGTTTGAGTGAACCGCCTAGATTTTGGGGTCTATCTATCTATCTCTCTCTCTCTCTATTTTAGGTGAAAAACCCTAATTAAGCAAGAGATTCATAGCACCTTTACCAAAAATCTATGGTTTAGAGCGATGATTGAAGCAAAAGTGGAGACAAACGCAAAAGAAAAGACAAAAGTAGAAGCGAAGACAAAAGCAAAAGTAGAGGTAGAAATAGAAGGGTCCCCTTTGTTCTTCTACAAGGCCTCACATTCCCAGGCTAATTCCCATTGGCGACTCTTATGCTCATGTGCAAGTCATTTACGACAGATGTGTGCATATGAAGGAAAGCTTGAGTAGACTCTAGGGGATCTTGTTCCACCAAAGGAGTAGTCTCCATAGCCATTGTCAGTGGAAGAGTAGGCTCCTAAGGAGGAGAAGGAGGAGGAGGCATAGAGATAGATACAAGGGTCTCGACCATGGGCCTCTTTCCTTTGTTTGCTTTAGAGGCAGGTGGAGGAAGAGGAAGAGGCTGTGGAGGCTGAGATGTAGGAATAAATCCATGTGTATGCTTCCCCTTTTTGTACATGGTGGGTCAAGGGATAGTGGGAAAAACCAAGAGTTGGAAGACCTGCAGTTTAGACTTCCACAACACAGACACCTTTCCTTTTCTTGTGTCAAGCACAATAGAAGGAACTAAGGAAACCAATAGGGGTTGTGAAGTTACAAAAGAAGAGGAAGGTTTATAGGTGAAAGATTGCTTGTCCTTAGCCTTTAAAGGTGCAAAGGACAAGGCATGTTGTTGCATGCACACAGAGGTCTTTATATAAATTGAATGAGGAGAAGGTAGGAAAATAAAATTAAGGGTCGAGCCTCCAGTCTTGTACCTAAAGTAGTTCTTGTAAAACAAGTCCCCTCAAGGCAGCAAGGGTCCAACTAGAGCAGGCCAGAAATGGTCTAGAGAAAAGCCCCCACACAACACGAGTGGTTTATATCCAACATTCTAAATAGTATCCACCATAGCATCATGGGGAAATTTTACGGATTTATGGACAACTGAGGTGATTTCATTCATGGATATTATCCATGAAATGCCTAGTCTAACCCTGAATAGGTCATATTCAGGTATCACAACAAATGGTACATCAAGAGATTTAGGAACAACAAGGACTGACAAAGAAATAGAAACCATAAGCAAGACAAAAATACCATAATGGGTAAGGATCGTGGCCTTTGACTCATCATACTTCTTATACAAATTGTTAATAAAGAGGGCCTCATTTATAATGACATTGACCTAACTAGTAGGGTCAACCATAATTTTGTTCAGGACATTACTGTTGACTTGAGCTAGTATGTATAATAGAGAAGGTTCCCTGTTGAGAGGCGAGTCTTGTGGTTTGAATGTTATGTCGGGTATCTTATTCACATGAATTGAAGGAGGAATATGAGTGAATGATACCATGTTCATGTACTCATAAGGGTTAGGATCAACAAAGGAAGAAGCAGACATTATCAGATTAGAAGAATGGGAAGGGAAAGGATCTATGTATATCTGCAGTTAGCTATTAGGCTTGGCTATAGATTTATTTGAATTTTGTTTCTTACCATTGAGTTAGATGGTACTATTGTCTATGTGGTCTTGGATGCCATACCTAAGGTGCACACAATGTTTGGTATCATGACTAGAGACCCGATGGTATTGACAAATTTTCTATGCATCATACAAATTGGGATAAGGTTTGAACAATACTCTTATTTCTAGGATGGAGATCAAACCATATTTTAATAATTTTTGAGCAACATTAGTGTAGGATAAATAATTTTGTGAAGATTCTATTATGTCCTACAGAGCTCTTTTTGGTAGGAACAAAAACCACATTTTCTAATGCTTTATTCTTTTTTGATTCCCCATAAACGTACATAACTAACCAATTGTCAAGACAGGAGGATGAGGAGGAATCCTCGTACTATATCACCCTCTACTAGTATTCTCTTAATGCGACACATAGATGGATGGAGGGTACTTCATCAAGAGGAACTTCTCTCAATGTCAACAACATATTTCTGATAAACACATGTTGTCAATCAAAATTGGATAGGGTGTAGGAGATTTGGGAGAACATGGATTGGTATCAAGCAATGAAATCAATTTCTTTTTCATGAGTTCCCTACTTGCAACATACAAGGTCAATGAAGGTGATCTTTGGCCTGATGTTTGCTTGAAATTGTTGCAAGAACTAATTGACCAATTGATTGAAGGAAAAGATGGAGTTATCAGGAAGCGATCAAAACCATTCCAACGTACCATCCTTGAGGGACCATAGGAATAGATTTTCTAACAAAGCATCATGAAAAAAGAAATTAGTACACATAGTGATTAAGGAAGAGACATGTGTCTACGGGTCTCCCCTATCATTATACTTATCAAAATTAGGAATTTCTACCCCTTGGGGTATAGGAACATTTAGAATAGCAAGGGCTAGATGATTGCAATGAAAGTAAAATTTTAATGTAGATTGAGAGGTGGAGTTAGTCAGGTTGGCCAACTGCAATTGCATCTATCCAATGTTTTGTAACAAAGCATTAAGGATGAGATCAGTGACAAAATGTCTTTAATGCAATCATTTATTGGAAAGTGGCACATTCTTGTGATGGATTTGGCTCATACCCTGATCCCTTTCAATTCTTATTTCTTTCCTCTTATACTTATTCAAACACATTTGATATTTATCTCACTTATTACACCAATTCATGCTTACCTCAGTACATTTTCTCTTTGCCTCAAGTTTAATATTTAATTTCCTAGGTTCATTTTTACACTACTTAGGAATGATCTTGTGATGTGTGAGAATCAACACAAACTATAAATATTCAAATTCAAATTTAAGTTTTCTTGCTCCTTTTCACTACCCATTGAGAATCAACTTGGTTCATGTTTGAGTGAAATTTTTCTACCTCTTGGCAATCATTTGATGTAATATTAATTTAGGAGGTAAGGAAAATGTTAAATAAAGATAAATAATTAGATAACACTCTAATTTTTAAGGGACACAAAATTAAAATTTCATCATCTACATGTAGGTCACTTATATGCTTGTGTATGTTTTCTTCAAATTTTCTCTTAGTAAAGCAAGTTGAAACAAGGGCTTGACCTAGATAAATTGACCTAAGTGATCTAATAGATTTCCTTAATGTGTTTATAAGCGCCATAATCCTTACAAGCACATACATAATAGGGATCAAAGTGAACAATTTTTAAGAATATGTTTCATTAGTTAAAATTTGTGCATCAAGAATAAGATCTATGTCAATGAGGATTGAACCCACAACACGCGAGATTGACCTTGAGAGTTTTTTGTGGTTGTTTGGACTTTAAGTCATTCACCAGACTAAGAGAAATATATTTTATACCTTTGCAAACGATTCCAAAATGAGTGTAAAATTTTCATCATTGTTCCTTGAGCTAAATATCTAACTCCTCTCATTTAATTATTGTATTTATTAGTAATTTATTGTCACCAACCCAAATCTTAATTTAATCTAGGATAACTATGTGATTATTTATTGTATTTATATATTTACCTAGATTAGATATTGTAAGTCTAGTACAGTTTATTTCATTACATTCATTGGTGAACTTAACTTTTCTTACACTTCTTTTAGTCCCCCTTAGGATTTCTTCTTCTTTAGGGTTTTTCAAACTGTACTTTGTAATTAGTTTATCATATGTTTAGATCTTGTAAGGGTTTTTACTCTTTATTATATTGCACTTCATAGTTATACCTCCAAGCTTATCTAAAATCTCTATCATAGTTACAATCATCATGCTTTCCATTGTTATTTATAAGTAGGTGATTTAGTTCTATATGAGAGCTACCGCAATATAAATGCCCCAACAAATTGTAACAAAAAATTAGTCACAACTGACACAATTCTTACTTTGTCACCTTTTTTATGGTTTTGGGGCTTATGACATCTCTATTATGGATGGAAATCTTCTTAAGGATCCTTAATTATTTTCATTCATATGTGACATTTGTATAACACTTCATTCCTCTCAAGTCTGATGATGTTTATCCTTGTCATTCCATTGGCATAATTATTTTGTGTTATGATCTTCATTGGCATTTGAATTATACACAAATATAAGATCCATGCTCTTAAAGCATAATGCATCAAATTGTTTGGTGTTTGTTAACCTTTACAGTCATGTACATGTTTCTTGTTTCAATTCTTCCCACATTTTTTGTTGTCTTGAATTATATGAGTAGTTGTCATTCATTTATGAAAATGACTCATTTTTCTTTATTATGTTTATTGTAAAATTGCTTAATTAAATGTTTATAGTATTTAATCAAGAAGTATAATTTTATTGTTTAATTATATTTTTACTTGTATTTGAATAATAAATTCAATTTTATTATTATTAGATCTTTTTTTATTTAGTTGAACAATTTTTTTTATATTGCTTGATTTGATTAGATCACTTACCTCTATATATGGAGTCACTACTCAACTCACTACCTTAACTAATCTAGTTTGAGTGTTCAATAGTCTTGATTGCATGAAATTTTCTCTTTGAAATCACTCCAGGTGCTCAAAATGTCCAAATATTTCTAGTGAAAATTGATAACAAAATTGTTTTTTCTACTATTAAGAGTAAAAAAATGAAATTCTTGAAGCACCCTTTGCATGAAAATTTTCATAGCTTTGAGATATGGACTTGGATTTTCATTTTGTCTTCTCTATGTAGATCTTGGCTCTATTTTCTTCAATGTGATATATTTTTCACCATGATGTTATTTTTGGAAAGCATTTCTACAACTTTTCTCTGAATCTCATAGTGGTAAATTAACCTTCATGTTTTCACCTCCTATAGTTCAAGAAAAAATATGAGGCTAACGTTCTTTGTCTTGCATGATTATATTTTGTATTTTTTAAAAATCTAGTTTAGTGATTTTGTAGGATTATGGCACCTAATGTTGTGGTTTTATAGGTTTTGAGCTTGAGGGCATCATCCTTTAACCTAGAGAACTTTTATGTCCTCTGTAGTATCTTTTTGGGTATCCTTTTTGTATGCTTTTTGAATTTCAATTTTGTACGTTAGTAGTATATCCTATCAATTAGTGTCATCATCCCATTAAAGTGAGGTAAAATATAACATAGAAAACTCATACTCGCACAATTTTATGCTATCTTTCGAACTTGCTTTAGTGTCCACTCTTATAGCATGTTTGAGGTCCACTTAAGCTTGAACCTTGGCATGTTTCCTTACACCAAGGTTTTCTTGCTATTTTGGACTGCAATATCGTTTTAGCCTTTGTTTTTGATAAATGTAAAATCTTGGATAATTTCTTTGGGATGTGAGCATGATACGTGAACATTTGTGCAACACACTAGCATTCCCAAAGTTTCCGAATCTAAAACATGGGTTTTTCGCATATCTATTTTGTGACGCTTGTTGTAATGCTCAACTAAGAAAATGCTCTATATTATCCCATTTAACAAAATAAAAACTCAAATTTTCTCATTCAAATGAATCTTGTTATTTTTTCATCTCTTTTACTCTTCATTTTAGCTCTCTTTGAAAGACTCCCAAAATCTCTATTGAAGCTAATGGGTTATTACATTGTTTTGCTACATTCAACTATTTGAAGCTCTCAAAGGAACACTCAACTTACACATCATACAATTTTTTTGACAAGCTTCATATTTGTGGTAATATTGCTCTATTTTGTTCAAATAAAACACTATTTTCTTCAAATATTTTTTGTCCATTAATTGTTAGGAAAATCTAATTAGTTTAAATCACTTCTTTGTTTGCATTATCCATTCACAATGTTAGTTTTCCTTGTAGCCAAGAGTTGACACCACTAGCATTGATTATATTTTATTTTATTGTTCTTTATTCCTCAAGCACATAGGATAAGATCACACTTCATTTTTATTATATTTTTTTGTTCTAACTATCTTGGTGGTAGAAATACTAATATGATGATTTGGATGAGGCAAGCCCCTAAACAACACCAACAAATGTTCTCTTATTTTCTATGTTTTTAGTCTCTAGTGTATCGTTGTGCATGTTTTAACAAATTTGACCAATTATAGGATTGGAACCATACATTCTAGAACTTTATGTTGTTGAGGTTGTATGGATGACAATGCAACATGTAGATGTTCATGCAATGTACTAGTGTCCTAAACATTGAGCTCTAGCATCCAATACTAGGTGCTTCTCTTTTCTCTCTTTCTAGTCTTATAATAAAAATTGGTTAATCATTATCTAGTTTTTGTAGAACAACATTTTTCTACGAGCTTTAATATTTTAATTAAGTAAATACTTCTTGTTTATAAAGCAATATAATATTTCTAAGATTATTAATATTATTTTATTCTTTTTTTATTATGTAAAAGGAAAAATATTATCATTTAAAGCTTTGCAATCTTAAAATAGTGTGATAAATAATTTGTTTAGTTAGAAAGAAAACATTTCATAGCTAGATCAAATTTCCTCTATTACACCATATTAAAAACATGCCGACAAAAATACTCCAACTAGTTATTTTTAGCTAAGTGTAAGGGAATTTGAGAAATGATTGTTTGCATGTTGAGGAGGGTGCTCCACCTAGCTATTTGTAGCTACTAGATGAGATTTTGTTAGGTGGAGGGGGTTATGCTTTAACTATGCACACATTCTTGAATTTGGTGTCTCAATTTGAGGAGAAAACTACAAATAAATTCTAATGCTTAGAAATTGATGGGACTGTTAGCTTCTAGTGTGGTTGGTTGCATGAAGGAGCTTGAAGTTATTCTTTGTTTGTATGCTACCAAGAAGCTCAAGTTTAGAGACTAAAGTTGTTAACACATGGATTTTCTTGCATGTTTTATATTAGTTTGGGTTGTCATTGTGTATGTTGCTTTGCAAGTTCAAATGTTGAGTTTACAAAGGAAAATTTTGCCATATTTTCCTCAAAATTAGGTGTTGTATATCACTAGCACTTGTACCAAAAGAGGGTGCAATGGTCACACTGATAGAAAAATATCTATAAGTTAGTATAATAGAGTACAATTCAATTTGTACATAGAAGATGTTTATATTTTTAATTTTTTATATATAAAAATATTTAAAGAATGATGCATTAGACTACTATGTTTTTGTATATAATATTATTTTTGTTGATTCAATTTTATTTTGTAGATTACATTAATAAAGATGATAAACATGTCTGAAGGTGGTATTCGAAATATGCTTGCATGCATATTTTTATAATCAATTGAAGAAATGCTTTATAACAACTGTAATTTTGTTTGGAATAGAAGTTAACAATACATACACAATAGATGAAGATGGCTACTTTTCCAACCATTGTAGATGGAACAATTCCTATTCTAAAGGGATATTTTTGCAAGATCAGGCAACAAAGGCCTAATAGGAACCACTACCTTCCCACTGGCTCTCTCAAAATAGGATAAACTTTCTTTCTATTTCAAATCATGATCTGATTATAATAAAGGAATGCCAATGAATTGATTTAAAGATGCATTGTAAGTTAGATATTTGTCTTCTATTGTCTTTCAATGCCTCAACAACATACCGCGCTTTGAAGGGCCATTCAACAACTTGAGTAAATGGGAAATTTGAGTTGCACACAACATGATCAATCAATATTAAAGCTCATAAATGTGGAAATTTGAAGTCCTGATATTTTATGCTAGCAACTATAGTGGAATACCAAACAATCATGTCAGTATTAAACGAGTTTTCTAACCACTTAAAAGTTGATCCAACTTGAGGCACCTAATTACCTCTCAAACTTGAATGTCTTCCAAGCCATCAAGAATCCTACAATTCTCATTGCTATTTGATAGATGGAATTCCAAATCATTTCATAAATTAATGATATTGGAAGGAATTTTAGGATGCAATTTCACAAATTTTTGAAACCTTAGTACCATTATATAATGATCCAAGATTGATTTTTTTTTCCCTATTAGATCAAGAAATTCAAAGACATCTACATAAAATAGTTCCACTTTATTTGCAACCTCTACGTCTTCTTTTCTAATCCATTCTTACTAACTAGGGTCTTTGAATTCTAAATTTTAAGGTGGTAAATACGCCAAAATAACATTAATGGTGTAAGGTCTAGCCTTGCCTACAATTCTTGTGGCACTTTTCCCTACATTGGCCCTAATGTTGCTAGCTAGTTGGATCTTTTGGTGAATCTTGTTACTCTTGTCCTAATATACTTTCAATAACATTAACTCTTCAACGAACCCTATATATAATTTTTTACATTAGAAACCTAATATTATAATTTTTTATTGCTATTAAGTTTTTACATAATTGTTACTTGATTCTCCTTTTAGTGTGAAACTCATTATATCTTGTATCAATACCAAAACATGGTTATAGACTTACAATTTTTATTTGATTAATATCTATTTGAATTGGAAGTTCCATTTGATGTGCGGTTGTGTCAAGTTATGAGATAATTATGCTAACCCTAAGAAAGTTATTGTGATGCTTACATAAATAATTGAGTTAGATTGTGTTATGTGAATATGTGAATGCTAATCCTAATGGAAGAAAAACTCTTAAGGTTAGAAGTTTAGTGTTATTATTGTCTTGGAACCCCAACACAAGTACCTATCGGTAGGAAACTTGAGAGAAGGTTTTTCCCTAAGCTCAAGACATCGAGTTTGCTCATGAATTTTTTAAGTGTTGGATGGAGAAATCAATTCTAAATTTATACAAATCTATTATCTTGAAACAAATATATATATTTTAAGTATATATCTTCAAATAAATTCTTGTATATAAATGTTCCTTAACCAAATTTAATGTTTTAAATATATATTTTTGTTAATTATTATTTGTACCAATTTAATTGAAAAATTGCATACAAATATATATGTAAATGGTTGGATCTATTCACAATAAATAAAATCAACACACAAACTATTAACTAAATTGCTAGAAAATTAAAACCTAAACACAATCAAACCTAGCTAGTAAGAAGTACAAATGAATTGGAAAACTTTACCATGTTCTTGAATAACTGATAAGAGCAATTACACAATATTCATGACCTACCATTATATATAACTTTATCAAATATAACAAATGTATAATAGAAACTGATGAGTTGTAGTTGTTCCTAAGAGCAATGTATGCCATTGCAATAATAGGCTTGTTTGTGAGTTATCATATACAATTAGCCTACCTTGAACTACTAAAAAAGTTGATTTGTGCCAACATTTCTCAAAATTTGCAGACCCAAATCAAATGATCCAATGATTACGGCTAGTGAGCATGTCAATTGTATTGGCAAGCCTTTTGTAGTGACATTATGGTCTTCAATGTGTTTGTACAAGATTACAATGGATTTCTTTTTGGAACTTGGGCTTAACCAACTTACTTAATACATAAGCCCTTGATCTTATGCCAAATACAAGTTCCAAAGGAATGCCCCCATCTACCCCATATAGAGGAACCTTCTTCCCTTCCACCATTGTGGACATAGTGTGGTGGCTTTGTCTTGACCACTAATATTCTTACAATTGCATCCAGATTGAAAATTTTAATTATCAATCTTTTGGACCTAAAGTTTTCCAAATAAGGCTACAATTTTTAAACATACACATCGCCTAGTGGATTTGGATGTAGATAAGATTCCATGAAAATAAGACTAATGCCATTGTATAAGTAGAACTATAAACATTGATTTAGCCAGTGGTGAAGAAAAAAAAAATGTTAAACAGACTAGATGCATGTTTAAGCAAAGTATGCTCTCTCCAAAAATATGGGCAAAAATGGTTACAACAAAATGTGTTGTACATAAGTGATACCAACTCATTTCCACCTCTCTGTAGTCTTCCTCTTAATGTGTCACAATTAAGCTTCATGGATTACTCTTAGAAAATATAATAATTTACTCAAATTTGACATGTTTTAGGAGGAATTCAAGAGATAAGAGGTGTCAATTTATTTGCATTGCAATCCCCTGATGTGGTTAATTTATTTGTGGGTACAAAAACACATGGATTATCCTGGGTCTATTGGATACCTCTTAATGAAAGGAAAATCCAAGTGAAAATGGATCTCAACATCCTCTGAATCATTCCATTACCTTTGTCTTTATCTAAACCGCCATAACTAACACCTTTGCAAGAGGAAACACCATTGTTGTTGCCATTGTCATTGCAGAGGCCGCCACCACTAAGGTTTTAGATGCCATTATCAATAAAAATAATAATAATTATTTAAAAAATACATGAACCACAAGATGTCAAAATCAATAAGAAATACACTCAAACATTCATACATATTATATATTTCTTTCACAAATAAGATGATTTTAGATTTTAATACTTACTTTAATTACAAACCTTTTGTACAAACTTTTTTATTTTATATAAGAACACTCTAAACCCTTCCTTTTAATTTACTCTACTAAACTTAATCTTCAATTCTATTAATTCTTTAAAAATATTATTAAATTAATAATTTTAATTTCTTTCTACATTTAATTTAATGCATTGATTTGAAAACAAACCCATTTTACATTATTCAATTTTTATTTTATATTTTGCCCCTAACCCATGGAGATGCATAAAGGTTTTATATATATTTAAGGGCAAATATTTTTAAATACATAAAACTTCTACTGATATAACCAGACATTCAGAGCCAATGGTTCCTGTCATCTCATATAACATTCCACCAATATAACAATACATATACAACAGGCAACTTCATTTATCCTAAATTTTTATGGACTGAGAAATGATAGATTTTAATACATTATATTATTTCAGTTCAATTTTGTTAATTTTATATATATTTAAGACTCAATATATCTAGTTTTTGTACTGTAGTTGCTGCTTCAAAGAATATTTTAAGAAAATCTAACATCCCCTCTGGCTGGTGGGAAGTTCTGCAATTGTGTTACCAATCCTAGAGCAGTAGACATTTAAAAGCTCCAAAACAAGATTACAAATGAGAAGTTATTTTATTCATAGTGTAATATCTGAAAATAAAAAAATTAATTAAAAAAACTGTTGCAACAATTTAAACTCTGCTCTCTAATAAGAAAAGTATATGCATGGCTGTTGATGAGACTGGGATTGAAATTGTAGATATTCAATTTCTGTCTTCAGCTTCTTAGCAACGTGGGGGTTTCTCACCATCTCACTCATTGCCCACTCTAAGGTGTTGATCATTGTCTTCAATCCCCCTAGAAACATGTCCTGTCAAAAGCAAGAAAAGAATTAGGAAACCCTTCAATCCCTGGCACTGAATTAAAATAAGTCAATTAAAAGCAGAGGGGGAGGTCAGCATACAAAAAATGTTGCTTTAATGTGTTCTCGGGTGATTTTCGTTTCATTTTCATTCTGTGCCATCTCCAGAAGTACATCTATCAGGGTCTTAGTATGGTCTTCATTTTCCTTATTTCCCCTGTGCCTGCGCTCTTCCATGTGTTCATCTATAATCTTCTCAACAACTGCATCAAAGAAATTGTGGGCCTTCTTCATCTTCCCCTTTACACCACTCAAGTCATCAATCCAAATCATATGTATGTATATCAATTACGTAATTTGAATAAGATCTCAACTATTGTTATGTTTTGTAAATTTGAACCTTTGTGGGTTGGATATTAAATTTAAGAAATTGAAATCTTGTGGGTGTGTGTGGAGGTGTTGGCTGCAAGGACGAGGTTGCTATTCATTTAGCCCTCTATCCTTAGTTCATCAAGGGAAACAGGAGATATTTATTTGCAAGTATATTGAGTAACAACTATCAGGGAGGGGAACCAAATCTCCAAAGAAACCATATCCAACATGCATTTTCATTCCTCAATACTGGTTACATGTAAGGGACTTTGTGTAACCACTGGTTACACTTCATTATCATGGTATCAACATGATACTATCAGCTCAATATTTCTAAAACATCCTGTACAACCAGGAAAATCCGAATTAATAGTGGATCAAACGCCAAAGGCTTAGATATCAAAGATTAATGCACAATCAGAAGACTTGTGCTATGAAGAAGCATAGAATTATGGGATCGGAAAGATCTCAAGCATTTGCACAAAATACTGTCAACATCATTCATCAAGCACTAACATGCTTTGTTTGTTGTGCCAATGACAATAATATACATGAAGAAATCAATTATCTCAGAATTAGAAGTTTATGTTGGCTATCCTGCCTCCTTGATTTGTCTAGATGATGTGTCTAGCTATTCACAGATTTTTATTTCTGGATATAACCTGTCTCCAGCATAGAAAACATGCACAGCATTATTAACATCTAGCCAGCTGCATCCAGAAGTCCTTTCTACTCCTCTGTCTTTCATCAGATTTCTCAGTTTTTGGCTTTCAATCCATCTTCCAGCTGCACCATACATGTTTGATAGCAACACATATTGCGCACGAAT
Source organism: Sequoia sempervirens (assembly GCA_007258455.2). Lineage (NCBI taxonomy): Eukaryota > Viridiplantae > Streptophyta > Pinopsida > Cupressales > Cupressaceae > Sequoia > Sequoia sempervirens. The sequence continues at coordinate 107,941,579 of VDFB02047397.1, read as the reverse complement.
TTCAGGGTTCAATGCACAAATGCGTTCCGCTGCATGTTCCGCATACTCTATATTGGCATGGATTCGACGGGCAAAGAGGAAAGACACACAAATTGCATCAATTGGTTCTATTACCATCTATTTGATAATCTTTAGGGCCTCATCAAGTTGCCCTGCACGACCAAGTAGATCAACCATACAGCAGTAGTGGTCTAATGAAGGTTTTATATGGTAATCTTGACTCATGCTGCAAAAGTATTTCTAGCCCTACTACACCAGGCCTCCATGGCAATAGGCGGAGAGAACTCCTATGAATGTAACATGGTTCGACTTTGTCCTGGACTGTTGCATTTGTTCAAAGAGTTGAAGGGACATCTTAGCACACCCATGGATAGCATATCCTACAATCATTGCAGTCCATGACACAACATCTTGTTCAGACATGTTGTCAAAGATTTTGTGTGCTTCCTTTATGCAACCACATTTGGCATAGAAAGTCTACAAGCGCACTGCTCACAAAGTTGTCTGTCTCATATCCATCCCTTATTATTCCTCCATGCACCTGCTTGCCATGTTCAAAAGCTGTCAAGTTGGAACATGCAGGAAGAACGCTGGCAAAGGTAGTTGAGTTTAGGCTCAAACCAGTCAGCTGCATTTGTCGAAAGAGATTCGGACTCTTCAAATTTCCCATTCTGTGCATATTCAGCAATCATCGCATTCCATGAAACCGTATTTCTTTCTGGCATTTTCTGAAACAACTCCATTGCCTCGTCAACATACCCATTCTGTGCATAACCAGCAACCATGGTGCTCCAGGCAAAAACGTCCCATTGAGGCATATCCTGAAAGAGCTTCCGAGCCTCTTCTAGGACTCCATTATGTGCATATCCTCCCAAGAGTGCATTCCATGTGATAAAATTTCTTTCTGGCATTTTGTTAAACACCTTGCAGGCATCATCCGAGCTTCCAAATTTGGCATACATATTTATAAGGGCAGTCCCTTCATGGACATCAGGCTGAAACCCACTTCTTAAAATGGCTCCATGTATCTCCTTGCCATATGGAAGATTTTTCAACTGGGAAAATGCAGGAAGAAGGCAGGTATAAGTGACAGAACTTGGTATCACATTCGCAAGTAGCATTCCTCTAAAGAAGTCAACAGCCTCACAGCACAGCCCATTCTGAACACATCCTCCGATTATTGCATTCCATGAGATTAAATCCTTTTCAGGCATTTTCTGAAAAAGGTTACAAGCATGGTCAAGCTGTCCACTCTTTGATAATCCAGAATTCATTGTATTCGAAACCACATTTCGTTCAGGCATTTTGTCAAACACTTTTGCGGCCTCATCAAGATACACCATTTTCACACAAGCCGCAACTATTGTAGTCCATGTGACCACATAACGTTCAGGCATTCCATCAAAAAGCCTGTGAGCATCATACAGAGTCCCACACTCGACATGGAGAATCAAAAGCTTGGTTTGCAGAAACACGTCAGCCTTAAATCCCAACTGCATAATGTGGGCATGCACTAGTTTGCCTTGAGAAGGAGTTTTAATGTTAATGGCGTCCTGCAACACACACGCATAGCTGTAATAATCTGCTTTGTAGTTAAGCAGCTTAGTGACTTTACTCTGGTTTTTCTCACCGTTTGAATAAGAATAATAGTTTCCATTAGCCAATTGATGAGCAGAGTGGTACTGCTCAATATCACAAGTGGTTTTAAGGAAGATGGACTTGGAAGAAGGGAAAAGAAAAACAACCATTTTAGTGATCCATGATGCCATGGACAGTGTTCTGCACTCACAATCATAGTTGATATATTTCAGTTCATTAAATCAACTTGCGTTTCTGTTAATGCTCAATGCTCAATAAGGGATGTTCCTCAATGCAATGTTGTTAAAGACTGGTACCCTGGTGGAAATATGTATTTTACTCTTTCCAATCTCAAAGTCCTCTGCGTTGACAATTTTCCTAAGGAATTGGGTACAGTGATAGGTAGTTGTAGAATCGGCTCAATTAAAGACCAGCTATTGTATATTTTTCTCTATTTTTCTTTTATGACAGGATCATGGAGTCTGATCAGAAGTGAAACATCAGTCAAGATCAGAAAGGAACATCAGTCAAGATCAAAAGCAATGTACAATAATATTATAGATTATAGAAATCATGTCTTTAAAAACCAGCTACACAAACATACATAAAATGAAGTAATTAATCAATAAGTAAAAAAAATTACAATGAAGAGTTGAAATTAAAATATTATACATAAATATTCATCTTCATTAATAAGCATTAAAAATAATAAAAGAAATAAATGTATTTAGTTATATAATTTATTGTAGAAATAGCACTTGCACCTAAAAGAGGTTCAAGGATTATGTCGATAGAAAATTATATGTTAATATGTTAGAGAGTGTGTATTTGTGCATGCAAATTCTAGTTTTTGATTAGAGGTAAAAAACAGGTTTTGAAAGGGCCCAAAACCCTTTACAAAAGAAAGTAGCTGAAACTAAAGAAAACTACAATAAGCATATCAGCCCATACGCAACGAACCAACAACAAAACATCAGCCAAAAAGGAGGACCCCAAACAACAACACTACATATTCTTCAGGATATCAGCAGCCTCCACATTGCTCGCCCCAACCTTTTGACCATCATCCACGACATTAGACAACTCTTTGCCAGGACCCCCAGCCTGAGCCTTGGTCTTGTTTCTAGTTCTAGCCCTAGGCTCATCCGTATTCACCTCATTAATCAAAACACTATTCTTATCCCCACCCTTATCAACAAAAACCTCTTTCTCCATCAACTTGCCACCAATACCAATCTCTTCAACATAAACAATCTCCTTGCGATTCTTGGCACTAACAAAAGGAGAGGTAATACCAATAGATTCAAAGTTAACCATAGACTTAGTCCCCTCCCTACCCTTGACCATGCTAGCACAAATTCTCTCCAATTGATCCTCCAGGGTGAGAACTCTACCTTCTATATTTTGTTTCATTTTAAGAGTTTCCTTCACCACAATATTCAAGGAATTAAATAATTCATCAATTTGGTTCTGAACTGAAGACTCTTTAGTTTTACTCATCACACCCCGTACTTTGACATTTGTCATATTAAGTTCATGGAAAACCCATTTGAACAATTTGAATAAAACAATGGAACCTTCTCTAGCAGTTCCCAAAACATTAGAAATATTTTCCTTATCAAAATTGAAAACCCCCTTACCAGCAGCATCATCCTCCTGAGAGGAGCTTACCTTGTCCTGATTGGTAGAGACGTCCTTACCTTTCCCAACAACAACTAAAATTTTGATTTTGCGAAAGGCATCTGTAATCTCCTCAGCCATAGCCTTTCTTTTCTTTAGCTGATCTAGGTCCACAACTAGGGTATCCACATCCTATCTGCCTTCAACCACAACCTTTCTTATCTTCTGCATATCCAAGTTCACAACCAAGGATCATCAACATCCTATTCGCCTATGATCCTGAGGGGAGAGTCCCTGTCCAACATTTGACTCGCAGACCTTAAAACTAGTTTCTTCTTACTTCCCATCTCCAGCTCCTTCTACTTTGTCATAGGGGGCGATGACTACGTCTCACCATACAAATCATTCTTCTCCTTCAAGCAAGTACTCGACATAGTAGCAGTCACCTCATCACTGCAAGTCTCATAACCCTTATTAGGGCTCGACACCCCTTTCTTAGACTTCCCCACAATAGGGAGTTGTGGAGCCACCTCCATAGAAGCAAGAGAGTCTGGGACATAGTCCACATCCTCCTCGGATTTTGACTCCTTTTCCAAGACAATTTTTCTCTTCATTTTTTTACTAACCGGTTCCTCTCCAGAGACTGTCTCATATTCCTCCATCGGCTTTAACTGCTTACCCTTAGGGGTAGCAATCAACTTAGCCACCTCAAAAGATTTAGCATACTCTAAAATTAAAAGGATTAGCCCCACATGTAGAACTGGATTTTGGGGTTTCTCTTATGGTCCTTGAGACCAAAATCCAATGACGCTAGGAGATAATAGGGAAAGAAAATTATTTTCTTGTGGTGGAAATGATTAAGCATAAGGAAGTGGTAAGCATTTACCACAGAGAAGCATCCTTCCAGGGTAATATAACATATGAGTTCCTCAGCCACATCTCCCCACAACGCCTTGAGAGAGCTCCTCTAGTAACCCCCATTCTTCGTCGATTTCAAATCTTTAACTTCATTCCCCTTGAAAAAATTTTTGCATGGCAATTTGCAACTCCTTGTCTCTGAAAAATTCCATACTATCTATAGGCAACCTAGTGATATTTTCTATAAAATCTTCATTCACATCAAACTTTGTTCCTCCCAACTTCAATACCCTGTTGTTCCATGCTTTTGCAAACAATGTCGTCATTTGTGGGTTGTTACCATGCAATCTCTTCAGGTATGGAGTCAACCCACCTTTCTCTAACACCTGCCAAACCTCTGGGTTCTTCTTGACAACTTCACAAGAGAAGGGTTCCACACGATTCCTATCACCTCTACATAATCATCACAAGAGAAGGGTTCTACAAAATTTGCAAAGTCTATAAGCTTGAGAGCTTTGAATGCAATGAGAAGAAACCTCGAGAAGACAATGCAAATAATGCCCATAATTCGTGTGAAAACAGAATTAAGGATATAATTATGATCCTAGAGTTTCGTTCCCTATGGATATCAACCACTATATCGTAAGCTCGTTTCAAATATGGATTACCATCCCTCCACATAATCATCGATCACGTGAAGATAGTCATGCACGCCGCAAGCCATAATAAATCCTTAACCATTTTAAATTTGGCAATCATGATTAATACTAGTTATTGCCTCTATAGGGAGGGGGTCATTCAAACCCCATTCCCTAACACCTCTAACTCCAAGATTAGCGAAGACATCAACTAATCCATTGCCCTCTCTCAAAATATGAGAAATGTAATATTCGTCAAAAGAATTAAGAATATCAATAGAGTCCCTAATCAAAGATTCAATAGTCCATGAAGGGGTAGCACAATTCTTCAAAGTATTGATGATATTGAGAGAGTCCCCCTCAAGCCATACTTTCTTATAACCTTTAACTTGTGCCAAATTTAGACCATGATAGGCTGCAACCACTTCCTCATAGTGGTTTGTTTGGATTCCCAAAGGGAGCGCCACAACATAAATGAGCCTACCATTAGAATTTTTGATCACTCCCCTAAAACCTGCAGATCTTGGATTCCCTTTAGAAACTCCATCAAAGTTAACCTTCACCCAACCATCCGAAGGAGCTTTCCAAACAACATCTTCCCTAGAGGTTTTCCCTTTAGTCACCAGGAGGGAAATATCATAGGGCAACTTCCACTTTTTTTCTATAGAGATATCATAGGGGCTAAGATTAATCTTTGGCCCATTGTGAAAAGTGATCCCAAAAACAAAATTTTCTTTAATAGCCACACATATTTTATAGACCATAGAGATAGTAGGGAGGGAAAAACTCCTAAAAATCATGTTATTGTGCTCAAGCCAAACACCCCAAGCAATGTGAGGAAGAGAAAGAGACCACATAACCAACAAAGCAAGATTGGATGAAGGTCCAACCCATTGAGACCACAAATCCTTAATTGAAGCAAGAAACACCCAACTTAGGTTCCATAGAGAGAACACATGGGCCCACACAATTCTAACAAATTTGCAACCAATCAACAAATGACAAGCATTTTTGGCTTTTTCTTCACAAAGAAAGCACCTGTTAGGGATCATAAAACCTCTTTTGACCAAATTGTCAATAGTTAATATCTTGTTCTGGCAAAAGAGCCAAAAGAAAACATTAACCTTAGGAATCAATATAGAGGACCAAATAGAGGGCCAAAAAGGATCAGGACCAACATAGGAATCATTAATATGAAAAACTGAGGTAACAAAGAATTTACCATTAGAAGAAGGCTTCCAAACAAATTTATCATAAGAATGGAGAGAAGGAATATGAGCCAAAGAGAGGGCCTTAAAAACATCCTCCAGCCCTGGATCAACCTTGTGCAACCTTTTCCAACAACCTCCCTTAATCTAACCAACAACAAATCTGCCAAACCTTCATACACAAAGATCCATGAAAGGTTGAGCCCATGGCTCATCTTTAAGAGGCCTATTACCAAACCAACTATCTTCCCAAAATAGAATATTTCTGCCAAAAAAGACCCTCGAAAACAAGCCTACAGGCCTTAACCATACAATTCCAAAGAGCAGATCTAGACAGGGGGGAAAAGTCATGAGATAAGAAATCCCTTATACCATCAACACCACGTAAGTATTTTCTCCAAGCAATTTTTGCCCATTCACTCTTAGCTAGCATAAGGTTCCACAACTGTTTTCCAAGAAGGGCAATATTAAACTCTCTAATTTTACGGATTCCAAGACCACCAAACTTTTTGGGTCTATAGACATCATCCCAAGCAACCAAATGAATTCTTCTCTTATCCTCAACATTGGACCAAAGGAATTTTTTTTGAATTCCTTCCAATTTATCCACAAATTTCCTAGGCATATAAAATTAACTGAGAGCATAAACAGGAAGATTATGAAAAGTAGACTTAATTAGCTACACTTTCCTAGATTGGCTCAACAACACACCCTTCCAACCAGCCAATTTAGAATTAAATTTATCAATAATCCTTCGCCAAAAAGATTCAGGAACATTTGAGCACAAGGGAAGACCCAAATAATACATAGGGAGTTCACCAATCTGGCATTGCAAAATTCTAGCAATTTTAATCTGCCTGTGGACTAAAGTGTTGAAAAAGAAATTAACACTCTTGGGTAAGCTAACCTTCTGCCCCAAAGCAACCTCATACTTCTATAAAATAAGTTTAATAGCCTTAGCCTCCTTAATAGATGAATCTCCAAGCATAAGAGAATCATCCACAAAATATTGATGGGAACATATAAGATTGTTGGAAGAGGGGGCCAAATAGACATAAAACCAATGTTAATAAATCTTTGGATGAGATGACCCAAAGATTCCACAATAATAATAAATAGAAAAGGAGATACCGAATCTCCTTGCCTCAAACCCCTGGAGCAATCAAAGAGAGGAGAAGGAGACCCATTGATAAGGACTAAAAACCGAGGGGTGGAGATAAGCTGAAGCATAAGAGCCACCAATTTCTCCCCAAAACCAAAAGAGGCCAAAATCTTAGAAAGAAAGCCTCAATCAACTCTATCATAAGCTTTAAGCAAGTCAAGCTTCAAAACAAACCCAACATGCTTATTAACAAGAAGAGAGTGAATATTCTCATGAACAAAGAGAATAGAATCCAAATTTTTCCTACCAACCATAGACCCATTTTGCTGAGGCAAAATGATAAGAGGCAAGACCCTTTGCAATCTGACTGCAACACCTTAGAGAAGATCTTATAAACTGAGTTACATAAGTTGATAGGATGAAACTCATCAAAAGAAGCAACACCAGGTTTCTTAGGCACAAGAACAATAAAAGAGGAGTTCAATTCCTTCAAAAGAGAACCAAACCTAAAGAACTCCTTGGTAGCCGTAATGACATCCTTGGCAATAATTTCCCATAAGGACTAAAAAAGAACATAGGAAAGCCATCCGGACTCGACGCCTTATTTTATTCAAAAGAGAAAACAACACTTCTAATCTCCTCTGCTGAAGGAATGCATACCATCTGCCTATTAATATCATCATTTATGAGCTAAGGGATATCCCTAAGAATATCCTCCTGACATGCCAAGTCAAGCTCCCCTTCCACCACAAGTAGATTAGAAAAGTAGGAAGAAGCAACAAACTACAAATCAACATCCTTCTCCAAAACTTGATTATTGAAGTTGATCATTTTGATTCGTTTAGAAGCTCTGTGTTTAAGCATAGAGAGGTGAAAAAACTTAGTATTCCTGTCCCCACTTTTCAACCACATAATCCTAGAACACTGCTTCCAAAATTCATCCTCCTTAGCAACAATATTATGCAATTTGGAGAGGAATTTTTCCTTCATAACCAAGGCATGATCATACCCAGACACTTGGATAGATTGTTGCACAACTTGAATCTCCTTAGACACCCCTTCCTCCAAAAAAATGTGACTAAAAGAAGTCTGATTCCATTTTCTAACAGTATCCTTTACATTAGCAAGATTTTTAGCAACTCTGAACATAACCAAGCCATCCACTTGAATATTCCACCAATCATGAACCAAATTACTGAGATCAAGATGAAAATTCCACATCTTCTCAAATCTAAATAGAAATTTTTTCTTTCCACCCAACAGATCCATCAACAAAGACAAGTGGAAGTGGTCCGACCCAAGTCTTGCCAAAGCTGAGAGTGAACATGAATAATGAACCAGCCACTCAGGGGTAATAAGAGCACTTTCAAACTTGACCTGGATAAGCTCATCTCCCACTCACTAATTCGACCAAGTGAAAGAAGCACCTTTGAGGTCCAAGTCAAGAAGAACATTATCATTAATAAGATTCATTAGATCATATCTACTATCATCCACAATCTATGAGCCACCCATCTTATTAGCATCATGCAAAGGCGTATTAAATTCCCCCATAACCAACTAATTACCAATAGGGTGCAATTCTTTGAAGGAGCCAAGACTCTCCCAAAACCTTTTTCTAGCACTCTTATAATTAGGAGCATAGATGTTAGACATAGTCCAAGAGAACTTATCACACAAATGGTTAAAGGAAGTTGCCACATGGTTACAACCATTGAACACCTCAACCCCCTAAATCATCCTAAGATTCCAAAAAGTCACAATTCCTCTCGATACACCCACTGCATCAAAGCAATGCATCCCACGATCCTTAAAATTTTTATTCTTCGACCTAGATAATTTATCCATACCCATTTTAGTTTCTTGAATTAACACAATATTAGGGCGATGATCTCTTACCAGATTAGCAAGAAGATCATGCTTATGAGGGTGATTTAACCCTCTCATTTTCTAGGAAATTATCTTCATAAGAGATTTTGGGAGGTGCTCTTGGAGCACATCTCTAGTAAATTTTTATGCGTACCATTAGTAATGTCCATTCAACTCTCCTTCTCCCTGGTAACATTTGCAAGAGGACAACCTTTGCCTCTCAGCTCAGACCCATGGTTTGACCTTTGTTTGTTCCCTGTCACAACTCCCAATGAGGGGGAATGCTTTTTTTGTTATGCCCTTGAACCATAATGTAAGGAGGATTATCTAGATCCTTAGATTCCCCATTGTCCTTAACTTTAGAAAAAACCTCCAATCCCTCAACCTTCAAACCATCATCTTGTACCTGAATTTCCCCCAAAGGAGGAGAGCCTAAACCATCATTCACAAAAGCCTTATCAACCTCTGTAACCTCAATCCTCACCTCTTCAATAGACTCTACTGTATCATGACTAGGGGAGGAAAAATCCTCACCTCCCTACTCCTATTCCTAATTCAACTCTACCAAGTCCACCTGGCCCTCAAGATTATCAACCTTCTTAGCCACTACCAGGCCCATTTCCACAAGTTTTTCAGCCATAGCTTCACATAGGGTTGACCACCCTTTTTCCAAATGCTCCAAGTCCTATTCTAGAGCTTTCTCCTTCTCTCTCCACTATTTAGTCACCTGCTTTGGCACTTCGAGAGGACATTTCTTTTCCCAATGGCCAAATTTTTTACAATGGAAGCAAGAAAAAGGATTAGACTCAAATTCAACCGCTTGTTCTCAAACCCCAAACTTAGAGTTAATCTTTATCAAGGTGGGAAAATCAGCTAATTGCTCCACATTCACACAAAATATGGTGTAAACCAGCCACTTCCTAGAAGCCGTCATTTGGTCAATCGACAACAAACACTCGAAAGTGCTTGCAATCCCTTTAAACACTTCCTCATCCCAAAATTCCATAAGGAGACTAGGAATTCTAACCCAAATTAGAGCAGCTAAGGAGCACGAGTTTGGGTAAAAACCTGGTTCCCACCTTTTTAACATCAAAGAGGACTTCCCAATGAACCATGGGCTACCTGTTAGTGCCACCACTAAATCATCTTCATAGTTGAATATAAAAGAAAAGAAACCTTTAGCCATTGCAACCACATCAATTTGTCCCTTAGGTTTCTAACGATTTAAAGCAAACTTGCGCACCAACTCAATATGAGGTTGAGGTCCAAAAAATTTACCCAACAAAGCCATATCCATATTTGACATGCTTTTATCAACAATACAGTCTAGGATAGAGATAGAGTATTCTTCAGTCTTCGCATTAGCAACAAACAACACAGGAGGAGAAGTACTTTTACCTTTAGGCTTCACCCCAAAAAAATTCATCCACTTAAGAGATGAACTCGACAAGAAATCATTATTATTCTTATCAATCCCAAGACCCGCACCATTAGGAGTCCCATCACAAGCACCAGACGATAGGCTTGGCCTAGACTTTTTAGCCCCGAGATTCCCCTTTTTAGAGGACACCAAGGGATGCATTGGACATGCAACCTTTGGATCCCCTTTCCCCCTAGTAAATTCATTAACCACTAAAGGGGAACCACAACTCTTACCTACAATAAAGGACCCAACTGACATTACCTTCCCATCAACAAACAATTTTCCATTAACACCTGCAACATCATCAAAAAATCTCGCCTTTTTAAAAATTGAAATTTCACCACCACCATCGGAACCGCCTGAGGAGTTCTCCATTTCATAACATTTCTTGTACTATTAATGTCATGTAGCATGAAAATTCTAGTTGCATGTGGTTAGATCAATATTTACATATATATTTAAATATAAAGCAATGCAAATGAAAAAAAAAGTTACCATCAAATTGACAAAAAACATGCAAATGGAAATAGAATTTTCCCATCCAACTGTCAAATCAATATTTATATGGCTTTTATGTGATAGCTATCGGCTAATAAATAAAATAAATGTAAGGTTCTAAGGTTTATTGTAAAATACATTATAAGAAATGATGTTTTGTGATTTATTATTATTATTGCACTATAAAAATTAGAACAAACCAAAACATTAAAAAGAATAAATAACACATTATTTTAATATATGCAAACCTTTATTTGAGTAAGGACAGGATGTGGTCTTGATGAAGTTGATATGTGGTTGCTCTTGTTTTGCTATCATAACAATAACAATCTCTAAATTATGAAATTAAGAGGATTACTTTGTAGTAAAATTGTTGATGAAAATGATAGATTTGATAATGAGTTTATAGAATTTTGAAAGAATAGATGGATTGCTCACATTAAATCTTGAATCAAGAGTTTCATCCATAATTGAAGGATGTGATTAGGAGAGGTGTCAATCATGGAGAAGTTGAGAATTAATTTATTTTTAATTAAAATAATGATGATTAGTAAATTAAATTTTATGAGTAAGTTATGAAGATTAATTGAATGCATGGAGAATAGAAAGTTGAGTTCACTTAGTGCATCATGAAGGAGTTCAGTGGTTGCATGAATGAGTTGATTGAGTGATTTGATTTATGAGTTGACTAATTAGACAAATGAGTTAACTACTTTTGATTGATTAGTCAACTAAATGAGGTAGATGTTGAAGATTTTATAATTTTTATTTAATAGATAATGTGATAATATTAGGTGGAATTAATTTTTTTATTTAAATATTTGATAGATAATAAGAAATAACTCATTTGATTTGTATAAATAAAATAGGGAAATTATTTCACTTAAATTAAATAATAAGAATTATTCAATTTAAATGATGATGAATTAAAGAAAATGATAAAATGGTAATGGAGAATGAAGAATAATGTTAATACGATAATAATAGTAGAAGCAAAATTATCAATGTCTACATTTTTCTCTTCTTTAGGAGGATGTTCGAAGTGACATTGTCTCAAAGAAAAGAAAATGAACTTAAGAAGAATGGATTAGAAGATTAGGAAAGTGATGGTATGACTTGGTTAAGAAAAAGGAATGATGCAAGACTAGTTATTAGATGATAACCCCTCAAGAGGTTTTAAGTAGACAAAAACTATCCAAATAATTTCTTGAAAGAATAAATATGAAGAAAAAGTCAAATAGAAAATAGAAAGCGATGGAAGAGAAATTAGGGGAAAATTAGAGAAATGAATGCAAGAAAAGTGAAGTGAGTTGAAAAATGTGATATGGATAAATGGATCCATGATTATGGATTTATTTATGATGATGTGTGAGTGATTAATTTTTTTGAATGCATTTATTATGTATATATTTCGAGAGAAACCTTATTTTAATATAACAAAGGATGTTATGCACCATAATAGAAAGACCAAGGTCATGATGGCTATAATGCATGGATTGAATCATAAAGATGCCCCAACACTTGCAAGGCATTTGAAATCTTGATGGTTCTTGTGATGGGGAAATCAATTGACATAAGGAATAAGCCCCTACACATCACAAGGTGTTTGACGTTGGTGGGTCTTGTGAGGGTACAACGAAAAACCATGACACATAGAAGTAATAGGGCATGCCATAATATATACCATTCAGGACACACCATGATATATAGTGATTGTGGTGGAATTTAGTAGGCATAATATGGGTCAAAACATAAATCAAAGGAAATAAAAATAAAATATTGATTCTTTCCAAGGTGTATGAAAAGACAAATAGATGATGGTTAGACCAAATTTGGGGAAGGATGCATTCCATGAAGGAAAGAGACATGGATGAAAATGAAATTTTCACAGTGAAAAATGATTGGACAATTACATGTTATTGAGGTTGAGATTGATGTAGAGTTCTTGATTTTTTCATTAAAGAGTGGCATTTCAAGTGTGTAGTTTGTGGTGTAAAGTGTTTGTTTCTATTTGATGTTTATAGAAACATAGATAGTTCGAAATAAATGAAACTTATTTATTATGGAATACATACAAATCATGAAGTGAGACAAAAACCATATCTCAAGGTTCATGTGTGAGACTTGTTTCAGGGTCAAATCTCACACTATATGTAGCCTATGAGCTAATAAAGAAAATAAATGTAAGGTTCTAGGGTTTATTGTAAAATATATTATAAGAAATGACATTTTGTGATTTTTTATTATATGTCATTGCACTCAATACAAATTAGAAAAAAACAAAACATTAAAAATAACATTTAATACATTATTTTAATATAAGCAAACCTTTATTTGAGTAAGGATAGGATGTGCTCTAAGTGATGAAGTTGATATGCGGTTGCTCTTGTTTTTCTAGCATAAAAATAACAAACTCTAAATTATGAAATTAAGAGGATTACTTTGTACTAAAGATTGTTGATGAAAATGATGGATTTGATAATGAGTTTATAGAATTTTGGAGGAAAAGATGGATTGCTCACATTAAATCTTGAATCAAGAGTTTCATCCATAATTGAAGGATGTGATTAAGAGAGGTGTCAATCATGGAGGAGTTGAGAATTAGTTTATTTTTAATTAAAATAATGATGATTAGTCAATTAAATTTGATGAGTAAGGAAGATTAATTGATTGCATGGAAAATAGAAAGGTGAGTTGATTGAGTGATTTGATTTATGAGTTGACTAATTAGATGAATGAGTTAACTACTTTTGATTGATTAGTTAGCTGAATGAGGTAGATGTTAAAGATTTTATAATTTATTTAATAGATAATGTGATAATATTAGGTGGAATTATTATTTTTATTTAAATATTTGTTAGATAATAAGAAATAACTCATTTGATTTATATAAATAAAATAGGGAAATTATTTCACTTAAATTAAATAATAAGAATTATTCAATTTAAATGATGATGAATTAAGGAAAATGATAAAATGGTAATGGAGATTGAAGAATAATGTTAGTACGATAATAATAGTAGAAGCAAAATTATCAATGTCTACATTTTGCTCTTCTTTAGGACAATGTTCGAAGTGACATTGTCTCAAAGAAAAGAAAATGAAATTAAGAAGAATGGATTAGAAGATTAGGAAAGTGATGGTATGACTTGGTTAAGAAAAAGGAATGATGCCCCCTCGAGAGGTTTTAAGTAGACAAAAACTATGCAAATAATTTCTTGAAAGAATAAATATGAAGAAAAAGTCAAATAGAAAATAGAAAGTGATGGAAGAGAAATTAGGGGAAAATTAGAGAAATGAATGCAAGAAAAGTGAAGTGAGTTGAAAAATGTGATATGGATAAATGAATGCATGATTATGGATTTATTTATAATGATGCCTGAGTGATTAATTATTTTTAATGCATTTATTGTGTTTATATTTGGAGAGAAACCTTATTTTAATATAACAAAGGATGTTATGCACCATAATATAAAGACCAAGGTCATGATGGCTAGAATGCATGGGTTGACTCATAAAGATGCCCCAACACTCGCAAGGAATTTGACATCTTGATGGGTATTGTGATGGGGAAATCAATTGACATAAAGAATAAGCCCCTACATATCATAAGGTGTTTGACGTCGGTGGGTCTTATGAGGGTACAATGAACAACCATGACACATAGAAATAATAGAGAATGCCCTAATAAATACCATTCGGGACACACCATGATATATAGTGATTGAGGTGGACTTTAGTAGGCATAATATGGGTCAAAACATAAATCAAAGGAATAAAACATTAAGTATTAATTCTTTCTAAGGTGTATGAAAAGATAAATAAATGATGGTTATACCAAATTTGGGGAAGGATGCATTCCATGAAGGAAAGAGATGGATGAAAATGAAATTTTCACACTGACAAATGATTAGACAATTGCATGTTATTGAGGTTGAGATTAATGTAGAGTTCTTTATTTTTCATTAAAGAGTGATATTTCAAATGTGTAGTTTGCAGTGTAAAGTGTTTGTTTCTATTTTATGTTTATAGAAACATAGATAGTGCAAAATGCATGAAACTTATTTATTATGGAATACATACAAATCATGAAGTGATACAAAAAAAATAATCTCAAGGTTCATTATAAAGCATGAAGTAATCACCTAGCCCTAGTGAAGAACAAGGCATAGGATGCTATGGATGGAGAAATAGACTCATGTGATAGGGATGGGCATTGAAGGATGTGGACTTGAAAGATGGTGGAGTCAAGTTATTACATATGACACTTGCACATAATTGTTTTTCCATGGTAATTGTCTAAGGTGCCACTAGAAGTGGTTTTCACCAAAGGATGATACTTGTATTTATACTATTTTATTCTTTTGTATTTTTCAATTTTTAAAATTTTAATTGATATTCTTCAAATTAGGCATTAAATCATTTAAGGTGCATGATGTTGATAGGTTCATTGAGCTATTAACCATTGAGGGTAGATAGCTAATAGCGACTTGATCCATATTTTGCAATGATGATATAAGGTCCTAACCAATTAGGTTCAAATTTACCTTTCTTGTATTGGTCCTAAAGATTTCTTTGATTTTGCTTAAGCACAAAATCACCAATCTCAAACTAAAGGGATTTTATTTTCTTATTTTAATGATGATGGAGATGATTCTAGTATGATTGAAGGTGGTAGACGATGTTGAGTCACTATTCATTAAGAATTTATATCTCATGCAAGCATGAAACCTGATAGTCCTCATCATCAAAGAGTTTTCACAAAGAAACATTCAAGGGTGAAAGTTAAATCTCAATTGGTAAGATGTTATTGAAGCCAAAGATAATGGAGTATGGAATCATACCAATTGGTGTGTGGATGCTAGTGAAATAGACCCAAATGTAGGGTTAATTTATAAATTCCTATCATGACCAACATCATTGACTATATTATTGAAGATATTTAGTAATATTTTATAATATACATTTACTTGACCATTAATTTGTGAGTATTATAAGTTGGACCAAGGATATTGAATGTGAAAGCATTCACAAATAGCATAGACATCTTGATTTTTTAAATATTCCTACCATTGCTAGTGAAAATAGAAAAGAGAGTGTCATAATAACAAATGATGTAGTGGAGGATGGACTTGGAAATTTGTTGGCTAATGGTATGTGTAAGGGAAATATATTCAACCCATTTGGGGAAGAATTCAATGGAAAATGTTAAGAACTTATGGCCATTAGAGGAACATGGGTGAATATTAACAATGAGATCAAGGCCCCACTATGAAAAGGGCCAAGGAGTGGTGATGGTTTGCAACACCTACAAGGGTGTATGAATTATGTCTATGTTGCTAGTAGACTAAAAATTTATTTACATATTGATACACATAATGTTTATAGGGATAAATTAGTAGCCTATTCTCAAGATATTTTTTGCTAAGACCATGTCATTAGTGTTTGCAGCATAGATACCATCATGTGCATCTTTCAACATGCGATAATCCTATTTTGAGTTAAGGAAACTAAGTATGGTATCATCAAAACTACTTTGATATAGTGTTTTGGACACTAAGGATGGTGAAACAAGATGAAATATGGACAAAGGTTTTTTTTTAGTATATGATAGGTTTGGTGATAGGATGCGATCACAAAGGTAAGTGTCATGATACTAGGGATTGTTTAGACCAAAAATTTCATTCACAAGTTCCAATTCAAGGATGTCATACATGGGGACCAAAATATTTTTAACCAAGAATTCACAACATCAACTATCTTGCAACATACCTAGAAGGGATTTGATGGTGGCCTTAGCATTGATTTCTCTATTATTTATTCATGACTCCTATTCAAATTGGATGTTGATGAAGTAGTCTTTGAGGTTTTTAACCATTCATTTTTACAAATTTAGCTTTCCATTCTTCATTTGATTCATTGTTTACTTGGTTTATGATGAGTCGTGAATCTCCAAAGACTAGGAGATGTTGGATATTCCATTTAATTTTCACCAATAGAAGTGGCCAAAGATGAGAATAGTGTATTGTGGTCAAATGATAACAAACAACTATTCTATTATACACTAAGTTGACTAATGAAAATGAATTGTGCATCGATGAGAGTACTCCTCATTATAATAGTCTCTTGTCCATGTGAGATAAGCCTTATTCGACCTTTAGTACGATGAACCGTCAAAACTGTCTCTACGTAATCCTAAATGGCTCTATTGAAATCATGATTTAACATCACCCAAATTGAGTAGGAAAGAACTAATGCCATGGTTATGAACAAAAAAATAAAGTGGAAATGGATATTTGGTCAAGTTAAGGATTGTTACATATCTTATTTCTATAGAATAATTGATTGAAGAAGAATGGAGTTCAAATCTGTACACTACCTAGTGCATTCGTCAAAAAATTTCTTGAGTCTTGACAATAAATCTATTATGTGCAAAACTTGATGTTGTGGTACTCTATGAGACAATTTTTCTTTTAAGGTATTCTTTCAACAATTCACATCCCTTGTTCATGCTTTCACATTTTTCATACACATCTACAAGGTCAAGTGCAACTACAATATTTGTTGAAATTCTTGTATTCTTTATGTTTTAATGGATTCCCATACCTTCTCCAATGCTCCCATTTTGACATAAGTTGGGAATATGTTGATAAATGAAAATTAATCAAGTTAAAAACCTATTAATTTTATTTGGTGAAATAGTATCTACAAGGTCAAGTGTAACTTAAACCTATTAATTTTATTTGCTGAAATTTCTATATTTATTATGTTTTGATGGATACCCATACCCTTCTTCAATGCTCCCATTTTGACGTAGGTTGGGAGTACACTTGACAAATGAAAACTAATCAAGTTGGAAACCTATTTATTTTATTTGGTTAAATAGTATCTACAAGGTCAAGTGTAACTACAAATTTTATGGAAATTCTTATATTCCTTATGTTTTGATGGATACTCATACCTTTCTCAATGCTCCCATATTCACATAGGTTGGGAGTACACTAACAAATGACCTATTAATATCATTTGGTGAAATATTAAATTATGTCTTTTATAGGCTACAATAGTCATTCCCGTGAAATTTTGTATTGTTCTTGAATGTGCTTAAAACACAAATAACTTTTTTTTATAAATTATCTTTAAGCATTTCTTGTCAAATATTTTATCTCGTTTCAATATGTATAAGAGTGAATTTGCACCCCATCTGAAAAATCCCCTTTTTGTCTTTACCCACCTTAGAAAACCAAGTTCAGAGGCTTAATTCCACCTAAGCTCGCTGAGTGCATCCCACTTGGCGCCTGTTTAGAGCGTCGATGGAGGCATTTCTGTTAGAGATGCATGTGTAGCGTGCAAATGTCCTTGTGGCTCGCTTACGTCCCTAGAAGATTCATGTGGTTGAACCAGCAAAGGCATTACAATTCTCATTGGAGGCAAAGTTATAATGCCCCCTTCGGTCGACCAACCCGAATATCGTCGTTTTTCTCAATCCTTCAAATTCATCCCTTCAACATTCAATCCAACTTCTTTTGAGCTATTGCACACTTCAAGCTTCCATACTCATATTTTTGCATTCACTCACACTCACTCCAAGCATTCAAGCATTTCATTGCAACTAAAGCAACACTCCATCACTTCGATAGAGCAAGTTTGGGACCACATCATAGCAATAGAGGCTCAAGTACTCTCATTTTCTCCCCCAAGCAGCCTTGAGTGCTCTTGGTGGAGGTGGTAAGCTTCCCTCTCCTCTCCTCTATGACTTGGTTGAGTAGTGTAACACTATTTTGTAGTGCTTCTTTGATCTTCATTATATTATTTCCTTTATCTCGTTTCCTTGGTTGTCAGTGGAGGTGGAAACACCTAAATAGGGGTTTGACTGAGGCAAGCCCCTATATAGCCACCCAAAATTTTCACTCTTTCTATGTGTACAGGTGTGCGTGTTTCTCAGAGAACTACCTGGAGAATGAGTTCCTTGGTGAGATTCTCCTTATTCTTTTCACTCTTGCATATTTACTTTATAATATTAGAGAGTATTTCATTTATTTAGTCACATCATTTTGGCCCTTTAGTTAGTCAATGAGGTTGTTAGCTAGTTTTGTTGGTTTGACCTTGTCTTCATTGTTGTCTGACCATATAGATTACATCGCACTTTTGAGATGCTAGCACGCCGCACTAACATCCAAAGATCGCGCTTTTGTCCTTGGATAGAGAAATTTCTAAGGCATAGTGTTATACCTAAAAACTGGCTCGCCTAGCCTCTTCCTATTTTTTGGGTCTATAAATTGACTAAGAGGCCTTACAGTCCTCGTTATTCTTACCTCACATCCCCTTACATTACACTTTGTTGAGGTAAGTTAGGGCAGCCTTTCGCGTCTTGGCCCTCCATGACCTAGGATCTTGCATGTGGTGGTCCCCCTCTATTACATTTTTGGTGAACCTAACATGAACCAACATCCGTTCATCTGTCGGTGTTGAAGCTTCCTTTGGGTAGACCGTGATTGTTGTGCTCTTAAGTGCTATGAAGGCTTATGAGCATCACAACCAAATCCACAACTTCTGGGTACATCATTAGGAGAAGTATACGACACCTTCTGATGGAAAGGATGAAGGTCTCTATTGAGTTACATTCCTTTTCTCTGGTCCCACTGTTAGTGTAGCCGCATAGGAGTAGTTGTCAAGGAACAAGATGGGGTTCATTGATGAAACTGATCACATTCCCTCTCCTCCTACATCTCCTATGCCATCATCAGTGGATAAGCATGAGGCCATTCAAATCCCTTCAAAATATGTGTCTACCCTTGCTAAAGGATTGGGCAACTTAGAAAACCACTTGGAAATAAATTCGAAGATGGCTAGAGTCGCTCGGGTTGTTAGTGAGTTAAAACATATGATGGGTAAATATCAAACATGTATAGAGCTTCTAAGTAGTCTCCTTGGTCTTACTGAAGCATGCGCTCCTTCAAGCAACCCTAGTTTTGCACAAGGAGTCACTTTCGAGGAGCGTGAAGGACAATTAGGGGTATCGATGCCTCCCACTTCCATTTACATGGATGATGTGGTCCCTTCTATTAGTATCCCTTTTGCCTTTGAACAACCTAAAACTATCAAAGTAAATAAGGCTCCCTTGGGCTTTATTTTCACCCCTCCTATCACCTCTAGTGGTGGAGGCTTTGGTAGTGGCGGTGGATTCGACAACGAAGGTGGTGCTGGTGGAGGCGGCCCCAGTCAAGGTCATGGCGGTGGTTTCAGCAAAGGTCGTACTAGCGATGATGGCTCTAGTTGAAGTCATACTGGTGGCAGTTCAGGAGGTGGCCTTAGCGGTGGTTCTGGGGGAGGTTCCCCTGGCCCTCTATCTCCTAACAACCCTATTCTAAATACTCTACTTCAAAATATGGGTAAGATGCAGAGCCAATTGGCGAGCCTTTCCCAAGCCTCTACTTAACCTATCTTCCATCCCTTCTTCTAACATATACCATTGTTGGTGGCCATCTCAAATACTCTGTTCCCTCAAGGAATGGAGATCCCTAAATTTGAGAAGTATGGTGGTAAGGGAGATACGCAAACACATATGTCCACCTTTAACGCCATGTGCACCGACTTCTTCCATCATGATGCATTGATGGATAAACTATTTCCCCAATCCCTCAAGGACACAACACTCGAGTGGTATTGTTCCTTCCCTGACAACTCTATTTTCTCATTCGACCAAATTCTTAATCAATTCCTTAGACAATTCCAAGAAAACATTGGGTTGAAGATGACCTTTTCGGATCTTGTCCGATGGAAACAAGGAGATAATGAAAAGATCACTGATTTCATAGCATGCTACCAAGCACTCCTCTCGCAGATATCTTATTAGCTGCCCGATTATGATGTGTAGAAGGTGTTCATCAGGAACTTAAAAAGGCCTTGGAAAGAGAAGTTCTCCCTAATGAAATACCCTTCTTTCATGCACTTGTTTGCAGCCATACGAGAATACCAACAGACAGTTGTTCAATTCCAGGGATCATTCTCGCACTCCCATTCTGAAGGGAAATCTATCATATCAATTTATGGAAAAGGTAAAGCCATTGCAAATGTAGTAACCGCTACTAATGACAATAGCCTCAAATGCAACCAAAAATTCACAAAGTTATCAAAATCTTATACTTCTATCTTATAGAAGTTGTTGAAGGATAAGATCATAACTTTGTCGACCCCTAAGCCTGTTAAGGAACCCTACCCTAGTTGGTACGATGGGAGCACTTATTTCCAATACCATTGTGTTAATGGACATGATACCAAACATTGTATGTGGTCGCATCATGAGATTCAAGACTGCATCAAGGATGATACCATTCGTCTTGATGGAAATAAATAGAACACTAACAAAATAGTGGAAAAGGCTAATAGTGAATTGCAAATATACACAGATTCATTTCTGTCACATTCTGCTAATATGATTATTGATCCCACTGATTTTGTTACTCAACCTGAGGCCTATGTTAATATGGTCATGTTAACTTCCACTGCTCCATCCACACCTGGTTCACCGGATATTACATTCACATCACATGATTTACCCTTAAGCAACAAACCTTCACCTCTCTACATTCCTGCTTGTGTCAATGGTAATATTGTGACAAGAGTCTTAATAGACCCTGCGAGCCCTGTGAATGTTTTCATCAAAGAAACATTAGTATTAAATTCATTACAAAAGGAAAATTATGAAGAAACAAAATCCACCATTCATACGCATGATGGTATGAGTCTTAAACCCTATGGCTTGATAACCTTGTCCATTATGGTTGGACCTAGAATTGTTGACACAGTTTTCAATGTCATCCCAGAGTCGGATTTGTTTAGGGTGATGCTAGGCATTCCTTGTCTAGCTTCCATGAATGGGATCGCTTCCATTATTCACAAATGTTTAAATTTTTCTCATGAGGTGTCATGCACATAGTGCATGACACTAGATACTATCCCTTGGTGTCCTGTGGTGGATACTCATTGGATCACTTTTGGCCCTCCCCAGTCAGTCTACTTCCTCCAAGAACATACCTACTTTACAAGAACTATGTGAAGTATCAAACTGGTGGCAAAGGGGAGCCAAAGCTGACCCTTCCTGTGATAGAACAATCGATCACCTCCTCTTCCCGAGAAGAGAAGAAGAAGCCTGCATCAATTACTCTCCCTTCCCCAAAAGGGAAGGAAAAGTGGATGCATCGGCCCCCACTCCTCGTAAAGATAAAGACAAGGTTGCACCGACCGCAACCTCTTCCCCAAAGAAAGAGGAGAAGCCTATGTTGGCTCCCTCTCCTTCTCACAAAGGCAAAGAAAAGGTGACTTTTCCCCAAACCACCTTGTCCTCTCCCCTTTCCTAGGAGGAGTACTGGATGAGCAGGGCCGACAGCTACCCATTAAGTTCGATGATCCCTCCTTGGAGTAGGCCGATCCCTCCTTGGAGTAGGCCCAAGGGTAGGATCACGAATCTTCCCAATGAATACCCTAGACCATGGTATTATTTGTACAATAGAAAGAAAGGTCCTCATAGAGAATTTGATCTGCAGCCTCCTACTACTCCTGCTCCTAAGGCGATGAGTGAAAAGAGGCCCACTGCCAATGTTCTCAAGTCGACTCCTATTGCTCCCCAGCCTGTTCCTCCTGCTCCTGTGCAGGAATTTGTCCCTCCACCAGAAACAACCATGGTGGACATTTCCATGGTTGAGGAGGAACCCTCTGTCCCTTCACAAATTCTAGCCTCTAACTCCAAGAGTCGTAGAAACCACCTTGCATGTGAACTCAAGCGCCGACGAAAGGATCTCTTGGCTAAGCAAGCCACCTTGCAAAGGAAGGAAGAAATGACTGCCCCTACTTCAAGGCCTCCTACAACATCTTCTTCCTCCCTTCGTGAATTGCTTCTCTCTAGTTTGTTCCTATACTACTCCTGGCTCCCGTTGCGAGTACAAATGCACCTAACCATAAACGGGTACATGTGTTCATTGTTCCTCTAGTGGAGCTTCCTTTGCTAATGTCTGTACCAGATATCCAACCTTTCTCAAAGCCCATGGACATGGTTAATAGCTCAGTCACCTCTAACCTCATCCATGGGGAGTTCATCTCCTTTGAAGAAATAAGAAACAGAGGGTGGTCCTTTCAACAATGAAGGATGTAAGAGAATTTTTCCTCATTTGCAAGGTGGCCCCGCATTGACTTGCTCTGTCTTAGTGACAAAACTAGTCCCAACTTACCCTGAGTTTGTCATTGCTCCCGAGTCATTTGGTGAGCCTAGTAGTTAAACTCGGGCGCAACCCATCCTGTCGGCCGAAGGTAGACATGACACTCCTATGGGGTGCATGTTTAATTTCATGGATGAAGTTTCAGCCTTGTCAGAGATCTTTGCTAAATCGCTAACTTTGACTCCATAAGAGCTCAATGGAGAGGACCTCAAGGGGCCCTCTTCCTTGGTCCTTGTTGTGGGAGGACTAGATGCTCCTCCTCTTAACATCCCGCCATTGCAGGCTCATCCTCCTTCCCCTTATGAGGATTTAAATTGGGAAGCAAACGATCTCTTGGCTGATCAATGTTATAAGGAGGCCTCTTCTTGATCTTGTGTGTGTGTTTTTTGTGATGTGTTCCCCATTATCGTGCTTTATGTGCCTAGATGACCCTTGTCACCCTTGTTGGTTCTTGGATACAGGCATGGTTTTTGTGTCATAAACCACCTTCTATTTGTATCATCATTCTTCCATGTTTGTGCTTGGTTTTCGATAAATTGGGGACGATGCAAAGCGTTGGGAGCATTTAGGCTTCCCTTCCATGTTGACCCAATTTTTTATTTTTACTTTGTCTTCTCGTGCATTCTTCACATGGCCTGATATAGTAGGGGGTTGATGACAATTCATTTATATACTATTAATACACATAATTATATATATTTATGAGCAATTTTGACCCTGAAATATCATGCTACCCATGTGTCCTTTATTTTCTTTTTCTCTTTTTCTTTTTCCTTCTCTCTTCTTTGCTTGAGTTGTCCCTCCTATGTGTGACACGTCCTTTCTTTAACATCTTGATTTTCAAAAAATGCATTCGTTGTCAATGAATCTTTTCTCAAAAATCCACACAAACTTTTCTTTGGAATCACATTCTCAACTTGGAACCCTAGCGGAATGTGTTTCCTTCATCATGGGTTCGTAGAGAAAGGACTTGAAGACCTTCCTCCGAAGTAGGAACAAATTTGACCTTCCCCATGCATGGGGGAACATTCTTCCTTTCAAATTCATTGATGATTAACATCTTTCAAAAGGATTCCTTGATGATGGATCACTTTGAGAAGAAAATAATATATGCTTTCGAATTGTGTGTCCTTTGAGTGGACCCCTCTTTTTCTTCATGACGAGTTCCCGAGGGACCCTCCATTGAAATTATTTACCTCAAATGGATTCCTTCACGTCTAGCTTGGGGGAAACCCAACTAGACTTGTTCCATTCCTATGTTCACGTCTAGCTCAAGGGCAGCCCAACTAGACCCGGTTCATATCTTCACGTCTAGCTCGGGGGCAACCCAGCTAGACCTGTTTCATATCTTCACATCTAGCTTGGAGGCAACCTGACCACACCTTACCTTTCAAACAACATGACCCTTGAGTGTACCCCTCTCATTTTGAAGGGTTCTTGAGGGACCCCTTTGAAACACTTCTCAATCATTGATAGTCTGTGTGACTATCCGCCTACTTGACTATTTGGCTACTTCTTGACTCTATCAAGTCCGCTTCCTTGGGGTTTCCTTCATGCTAGATTTTTTGGGGGATACCTTCCTTGCAAGTTTGTGGACCTATAAGGCACTCACTTCACAGGGCTTCCTTCATGCGAGTGATCTTGGGGGTTGCCTCCTTGCACGTCCACGAGCTTGTAAGACGTTTTTTTTTTTCCAACTTCATAGTTCTGAGTAGCTCTGGAGTCCTTTTCTTTTCTTGATCCTTTAGGTAAGCTAGACTAAGTACTACTTCCTCAATAGTTTAGGTATACGTTTCTAACCCTACACTCTTTCTTGATCTACTTTATCGAGCACTCATTAATATTCGTGCTCGCTAAAGTGGGGGAAAAATGTATGAGTGAATTTGCACCCCATGTGCAAATCCCCTTTTTTCCTTTACCCACCTTAGAAAACCAAGTTCAGAGGCTTAATTTCACTTAAGCCTACTACATGCATCCCACTTGGTGCCTGTTTAGAGTGTTAGTGGAGGTTTTTCTGTCAGGGATGCTCGCGCAACACGTAGATGTCCACGCGATGTGCTTACATCCTTGGAAGATTACTGTGGCTAAACCTGCAGAGGCGCTACACTTCTCATTGGAGGCGAAGTTGTAACAACCCCTTCTATCGACTGACCTGAATATGGTCATTTTTCTACATGCTTAATTCAAATTCATCCCTTCAACATTCAATCTAACTTCTTCACAACTTCTTTTGAGCTATTGCACACTTCAAGCTTCCATACTCACATTTTTTCATTCACTCTCACTCACTCCAAGCATTCCATTGCAGCCAAAGCAACACTCCATCACTTCGGTAGAGCAAGTTTGGGAGTACACCAAAGCAGTAAAGGCTCAAGTACTCTCATTTTCTCCCCCAAGCAGCCTTGAGTGCTCTTGATGGGGGTGGTAAGCTTCCCTCTCCTCTCCTCTATCACTTGTTTGAGTAGCGTAACACTATTTTGTAGTGCTTCTTTTCTCTTCATTATAATATTTCCTTTATCTCATTTCCTTGGCTTTCCGTGGAGGTGGAAACACCTAAACAATGGTTTAACTGAGGCAGGCCCATATATAGCTACCCAACATTTTCCCTCTTTCTGTGTGTAGGTGTGTGTGTTTCTTAGAGAACCAGCTGGCGAATGAGTTCCTTGGTGAGATTCTCCTTATTCTTGTCACTCTTGCATATTTACTTTATAATATTAGAGAGTATTTCATTTATTTAGTCACATCATTCTAGCCCTTTAGTTAGTTAGCTAGGCCATTAGCTAGTTTTGTTGGTTTGACCTTGTCTTCCTTGTTGTTTGACTGTACGAACAATAGTGCACTTTTGAGATGCCAGCACGCCACGCTAACATCCAAAGATCACGCTTCTATCCTCAGACATAGAACTTTCTAAGGCATAGTGTTAGACCTAAAAATTGGCTCGCCAAGCCTCTTCCTATTTTTCGGGTTTGCAGAGTGACTGAGAGGCCTTATGGTCCTTGTTACTCTTTCCTCATATCCCCTTACATTACACTTTGCTTAGGTAAGTTAGGGAAGCCTCTCATATCTTGGTCCTCCGTGACCTAGGGTCTTGCATGTGGTGGTCCCCCTCTATTACATTTATGGTGAACCTAATGTGAACCAACGTCCATTCATCCGTCGGTGTTGAAGCTTCCTTCGAGTAGTCCATGATTTTTGTGCTCTTGAGTGTTGTGAAGGTTTATGAGCATCACAACCCAATCCACAACTTCTGGGTACATCATTAGGAGAAGGATACGACACCTTCTGATGGAAAGGATGAAGGTCTCTATTGGGTTAACTATAGGCCTTTTCTTTGGTCCCATTGTTAGTGTAGTTGCATAGGAGTAGTTGTCAAGGAATGAGACGGGGTTCATTGATGAAACTAATCACATTCCCTCTCCTCTCGTGTCTCCTACACCATCATCAGTGGACAAGCATGAGGCCATTCAAATCCCTATAGAATATGTGTCTGCCCTTGCTAAAGGATTGGGTGACTTAGAAAACCACTTGGAAATAAATCTGAAGATGGCTAGAGCCGCTCAGGTTGTTAGTGAGTTAAAACATATGATGGGTAAAGATCAAACAGTTATAGAGCTTCTAAGTAGTCTCCTTGGTCTTACCAAAGCGTGTGCTCCTTCAAGCAACCCTAGTTTTGCACAAGGAGTCACTTTCGAGGAGCGTGAAGGACATTTAGGGGTATCGATGCCTCCAAATTATGTTTGCATGGCCGACATGGTCCCTTCTATTAGTATCCCTTCTACCTCTCAAACAACCTGAAACTATCAAAGTAAATAAGGTCCCCTTGGGCTTTAGTTTCACCCCTCTTATCACCTCTAGTGGTGAAGGCTTTGGCAAGCTGAGTGGTGGAGGCTTTGGTAGTGGCGTTGGATTCGGTAGCAAAGGTAGTGCTAGCGGAGGTGGCCACGATGGAGGTCATGGCGGTGGTTCTAGAAGAGGCCCTTCTGGTAGAGATGGCTCTGGTGGTCACTCTGGAAAAATTCATACCAGTGGAGATTCAGGAGGTGGCCTTGGTGTTGGTCCTGGAGGAGGTTCCTCTGGCCCTCTATCTTCTAACCTTATTCTAAATACTCTCCTTCAAAATATGGGTAAGATGCAGAGCTAGTTGGCGAGCCTTTCCCAAGACTCTGCTCAACCTATCTTCCAACCCTTCTTCTAACATAGACCATAGTCAGTGGCCATCTTGAATAATTCATGCCCTCAAGGAATGGGATCCCTAAATTTGAGAAGTATGGTGGTAAGGGAGATCCACAGACACACATGTCTGCATTTAACGCCCTATGCACCAACTTCTTCCATCATGATTTATTGATGGCTAAATTGTTTCCCCGATCCCTTAAGGACACAACACTCGAGTGGTATTGTTCCTTGCCTAACAACTCTATTTTCTCATTCGACCAACTTGTTAATCAATTCCTTAGAAAATTCCAAGAAAACATCAAGTCAAAGATGACCTATTCGAATCTTGTCCGATGTAAACAAGGAGATAATGAAAAAATCACTAATTTTATAGCACACTACCAAGCACTCCTCTCGCAAATATCTTATCATTTGCCCTATTCTGACGTGCAAAAGGTGTTCATCAGGAACTTACAAAGGCCTTGGCAAGAGAAGTTTGCCCTGATGAAATACCCTTATTTCATGCACTTGTGTGCAACCTTACGAGAATACCAACAGACAGTTTTTTAGTTCGAGGGATCATCCTCGTGCTCCCATTCTGAAGGGAAATCTATCGTATCAATTTCTGGAAAAGGTAAAGTCATTGCAAATGTAGTAGCCATTGTTGATGAAAAAGGCCTCAAACGCAACTAAAAATTCACAAATTTATCAGAATCTTATACTTTTGTCTTACAGAAGTTGTTGAAGGATAAGATCATAACTTTGTTGACCCCTAAGCCTGTTAAGGAACCCTACCCTAGTTGGTATGATAGGATCACTTATTGCCAATACCATCATGTTAATGGACATGATACTAAATGCTTTATGCGGTTGTGTCATGATATACAAGACCCCATCGAGGATGGTACCATTCGTCTCAATGGAATTAAACAAAACACTAACAAATTAGTGGCGAAGGCTAATAGTGAATTGCAAATATACATGGACCCATTTCTGTCACATTCTGCTAATATGATTATTGATCCCATTGATTCTATTACTCAACCTGAGGCCTATGTTAATATGGTCATGGTAACTTTCACTGCTCCACCCGCACTTGGTTCGTTGGGAATTACATTCACATCACAGGATTTACCCTTAAACAAAAAACCTTCACCTCTCTACATTCCCGCTCGTGTCAATGGTAATATTGTGACAAGAGTCTTAATAGACCCCGTGAGCCATGTGAATGTTATCACTGAAGAAACATTAATATTAAATTAATTACAAAAGGGAAAATATGAAGAAACAAAATCCACCATTCGTACACGTGATGGTATGAGTCTTAAACCCTGTGGCTTGATAACCTTGTTTGTTCTGGTTGGACCCAGAACTATTGACATAGTTTTCGATGTCATCTCAGAGTCAGATCTATTCAGGGTGAAGCTAGGAATTCCTTGGCTAGCTTCCATGAATGGGATCACCTCCGTTATTCACAGATGTTTAAAGTTTTCTCATGAAGGTTTCGTGCACATAGTGCATGACACTAGATACCATCCCTTGGTGTCCCATGGTGGATACTAGTTGGATCACTTTTGGCCCTCCCCGGTAGGTTTGATTCCTCCAAGAACAAACCTACTTTACAAGAACTATGTGATGTATAAAACTGGGGGCAAAGGGGAGCCAAAGCTAACCCTTCTTGTGAGAGAATAATTGGTCACCTCCTCTTCTCGAGAAGAGAAGAAGAAGCTTGCATCAATTACTCTCCCTTCCCCTAAAGGGAAGGAGAAGTCTGCGCTGGCCCCCACTCCTTCCCGTAAAGAGAAAGAGAAGTTTGCACTGACCACTCCCTCTTCCCCAAAGAAAGAGGAGAAGTTCATGCTAGCTCCCTCTCCTTCTCACAAAGGCAAAGAAAAGGTGACTTTTCCCCAGACTGTCTTGTCCTCCCCCCTTTCCTAGGAGGAGTACTGGATGAGCAAGCCTGGCAGCTACCCATTAAGTCTGATGATCCCTCCTTGGTGTAGGCCCAAGGTCAGGATTGCGGATCTTCCCAATGAATACCCCAGACCATGGTATTATTTGTATGATAGAAAGAAAGGTCCTTATAGAGAATTTGATCCATGGCCTCCTACTACTCTTGATCCTAAGATGGTGAGTGGAAAGAGGCCCACTACTGAGGCTCTCAAGTCGAATCCTCCTGTCGCTCCCCATCTTTTTCCTCCTGCTCTTGTGCAGGAATCTATCCCTCCACCGGAAATAGACATGGTGGATGTTTCCATCCTTGAGGAGGAACCCTCTATCCCTTCACAAATTTTGTCCTCTAACTCCAAGAGCCATAGAAACTGCCTTGTGCGTGAACGCAAGCGTTGGTGAAAGGATCTCTTGGTTGAGCAGGTTGCCTCGCAAAGAAAGGAGGAAGAAACAACCACCCCTTCTTCAGGGCCTCCTACAGCGTCTTCTTCCTCCCTTCCTTCTGCTTCTCTCCAGTCTAGTCCAATATTGCTTCTGACTCCCATTGCTAGTACGAATGTGCCTAACCCTAAATGGGTATAGATGTTCATTGCTCCTTCAGTGGAGCCACCTTTGTTGATCTTTGTTCCAGATATCTAGCCTTTCTTGAAGCCCATGGACATGGTTAATACCTCGGTGACCTCTATCCTCATCCGTGGGGAGTTCATCTCCTCCGAAGAAATAGGAAACAAAGGGTGGTCCTTCTAACAATGAAGGACGTAAGAGAATTCCACCTCACTCGCAAGGTGGCCTCGTGTCGACTTGCTTTGTCTTAGTGATGGAACTAGTCCTAGCTTCCCCTAAGTTTTTCACCACTTCCAAGTCATTCGGCGAGCCTAGCTATGAAACTCGGGCGTAACTTGTCTTGTCTGCCGAAGGTAGACATGATGCCCCTATGGGTTGCATGTTTAATTATGTGGATGAAGTTTTGGTCTTGTCACTGATCTTTGCTAAATTGCTAACTTTGAATCCATAAGAGCTCGGTGGAGAGGACCTCAATGGGCCCTCTTCCTTGGCCCTTGTTGTGGGAAGACCGGATGCTCTTCCTCTTAACATCCTGTCATTGCAAGATTGTATGCCTTCCCCTTATGAGGATTTAAATTGGGAAGGAAAAGACCTCTTGGTTGATCAATGTTACGAGGAGGCCTCTTCTTGATCTTGGGTGTGTGTGTGTTTTGTGATGTGTTCCCCCGTGATATTTCTTTGTGTTCTTGGATTGCTTGGATACAGGCGTGGTTTTTGTGTCATAAACCTTTTTCTATTTGTATCATCATTGTTCCATGTTTGTGCTTGGTTTGCTTTAAATTGGGGATGATGCAATGTGTTGGGAGCATTTAGGCTTCCCTTCCATGTTGAACCAATTTTTTTATTTTTACTTTGTCTTCTCGCGCATTCTTCACATGACCTGATATAGTAGGGGGTTGATGACAATTCATTTATATACTATTACTACACATACTTATATATATATATATATATATATTTATGAGGAGTTCTGACCCTAAAATATCACACTACCCATGTGTCCTTTATTTTCTTTTTCTCTCTTTTGCTTTATCTATCTCTCTTATTTGCTTGAGTTGTCCCTCCTATGTGTGACAATGCCCTTTCTTTAACGTCTTGATTTTTAGAAAATGCATTCGTTGTCAATGAATCTTTTCTTGAAAATCCACACAAACTTTTCTTTGGAATCGCATTCTCAACTTGGAACCCTAGCGAAATGTGTTTCCTTCATCATGGGTTCGTAAAGAAAGGACTTGAAGACCTTCCTTTGAAGCAGGAACAACTCAATACCTTCCCCATGCATGGGGGCATATTCTTCCTTTCGAATTCCTTGATGAAATGAACATATTTTGAAAGGATTCCTTGATGATGGATCAATCTAAGAAGAAAAGAACATCTACTTTGAAATTGTGTGTCCCTTGAGTGGACCCCTCTTTTTCTTCATGACGGGTTCCCGAGGGACCCTCCTTTGAAAGTATTTACCTCAAATGGATTCCTCCACTTCTAGCTTGGGGACAACTTGACTAGAATTGTTCCATTCCTATTTTCAAGTCTAGCTCAAGGGCAACCCAGCTAGACCCGATTCATATCTTCATGTCTAGCTCGAGGGTAGCCTAGCTAGACCCGTTTCATATCTTCACATCTAGCTTGGGGGAAGCTTGACTAGACCTTACCTTTCAAACAACACATTCCTTAAGTGGACCCCTCTCCTTTTAAAGGGTTCCTGAGGGAACCCTTTGAAATACTTTTGAATCATGGATGGTTTGTGTGACTATCCGCCTACTTGCCTATTTGGCCACTTCTTGACTCTGTGTAGTCCACTTCCTTGGGGTTTCCTTCATGCTAGAGTTTTTGGGGGATACCTTCCTTATAGGTTTGTAAACCTTTAAGGCGCTCACTTCACGAGGCTTCCTTCATGTGAGAGATCTTGGGGGTTGCCTCCTTGCAGGTCTGCGAGCTTGTAAGACACTTTATTTTTTCTAGCTTCATAGTTTCGAGTAGCTATGGAGTCCTTTTCTTTTCTTGTACCTTGAGGTATGCCAGAATGAGTACTACTTCCTCAAGGGTTCAAGTATACATTTCTAACCCTACACTCTTTCTTGATCTACTTTATCGAACACTCATTAGTATTTGTGCCTACTAAAGTGGGGGAAAAATGTATGAGTGAATCTGCACCCCATGTGCAAATCCCCTTTTTGCCTTTACCCACCTTAGAAAACCAAGTTTAGAGGCTTAATTCCACCTAATCCCGCTACGTGCATCCCACTTGGCACCTATTTAGAGCGTCAGTGGAGGTGTTTTTGTTGGGGACACTTGCGCAACGCGCAAATGTCCTTGTGATGCGCTTACGTCCCTGGAAGATTCCTACGGTTAGACCTACAAAGGCGTTACACTTTTTATTGGAGGTGAATTTGTAACACCCCCTTTGGTCAACCGACCCAAATATGGTCATTTTTCTCCATCCTTCCTTCAAATTCATATTGTCGAACCCCAATCCAAATACCTGCAAAACACAATGAACAAACACATTAGAAGATAAAATGCAAGAAAGAACAAGGATTCCCCATGAAATCCATTAGCAGAGTTTCAAATAAGAAATAAAGCAAGCTAATCCTATTGAAAACAAATGCAAACTCTTGATCCCATGGGGGAATTGGTGCCAATTTGATGTGAAAGTTGGCCCTTTCCCAATTCCTATGATGCAAGATTGATATGTGATGAGAAGTGATCCACTTTGTTGATGCTTGATGAGTGCTCCAATAGAAAAATATGCATAACCTAGCTATGAACTCACTAATGATGGATGAAAGTTGCTAATTATTTGAGCATAGTAAGTTTACTCGAATTGTGGATGGATCAAATGAAGGATGAGCTCTTCATTTAAAGATGAGATTGATTAGAGAAGAGGTAAAAGGGATGAATGTGGGACTAATCTTCAACAAATGAGAAGAAGCCACATGTCATCATGTGAATGGTTGAGGAATGAGCACATTTTGAAGAATGTGCAAAGAGGGGGGAGATTCAAATTCAAAATATGGCTTGAAGGATGAGGTGAAAGATGAAGCAAATGCACATGGCTCAAGAAAAGGACATGTAAGAGAATTTAAATGATTTCTTGGAAGGGACAAGTCCTGTTGGGGGGAGATTTCAAATTTGAGGAATATTCCCACTTGGATGCCTTTTTTGAATGAAAATAGATGATTTATAAATCAATTAAATTAATTTTCATGTGCAAGTTGCAAAATCTAGAGGATCTGAGTGATTAGGACTAAGATTAATGAGTATTTGATTAATTTAAAGGAGATTAGTTGATTTGACCATTTTGACTTAGATTTTAGGATTTAAATAACTCAAAATGAGAAAAGAATGATTTAGACTTAGTTAAATAAATATTTTTTATTTATTTAACCAAAGGGGGTGATGTTAGATTAAATTAGATGAATGTTTGATTTATTTAATTTAATTAGATGAACTTTAGAGATTTAATCAAATAATATGGATTATTTAATTAAATAAAGATAGGAAGATGAAATGACCTAGCTAATTACATAGAGACAATGATTTAATTAAATCGAGGGATTTATTTTATTAAAAAGAGAATTATGATGAATTTAATCAAATAAGGCTATTTGATTAAATGGTTAGACAAAGGGATAATTCAGGATGAAACGATGTTAGTAGATCAAGATCGAGTGTGCAATATCAATCTGTATATTTTCTATGTCTACACATCCCTACAACATTCAATCCAACTTCTTCACAACTTTTTTTGAGCTATTGCGCACTTCAAGCTTCCATACTCACATTTTTGTATTCACTCTCACTCACTCCAAGCATTCAAGCATTCCATTGCAGCCAAAGCAACACTCCATCACTTCGGTAGAGCAAGTTTGGGACCACACCATAGCAGCAAAGGCTCAAGTACTCTCATTTTCTCCCCAAGCAACCTTGAGTGCTCTTGGTGGAGGTGGTAAGCTTCCCTCTCCTCTCCTCTATCACTTGGTTGAGTAGTGTAACACTGTTTTGTAGTGCTTCTTTTCTCTTCATTATATTATTTCCTATATCTCATTTCCTTGGTTGTCTATGGAGGTGGAAACACCTAAACAGGGGTTTAACTGAGGCAGGCCCCTATATAGCCACCCAACATTTTCCCTCTTTCTATGTGTAGGTGTGCATGTTTCTTAGAGAACCAGCTAGTGAATGAGTTCCTTGGTGAGATTCTCCTTATTCTTGTCACTCTTGCATATTTACTTTATAATAATAGAGAGTATTTCATTTATTTAGTCACATCATTTTGGCCCTTTAGTTAGTCAGTTGAGTCGTTAGCTAGATTTGTTGGCTTGACCTCATCTTCATTATTGTCTGACTGTATGAACAAGAATGCATTTTTGAGACGCCAATGCACCGCGCTGACGTCTAGAGATCACGCTTCTATCCTTAGACAAAGAGCTTTATGAGGTGTAGTGTTAAACCTAAAAACTGGCTCACCTAGCCTCTTCCTATTTTTTAAGTCTACAGAGTGACTGAGAGGCCTTATGGTCCTCGTTACTCTCACCTTGCATCCCCTTACATTACACTTTGTTGAGGTAAGTTAGGGCAGCCTCTCGCATCTTGGCCTGGGGTCTTGCACGCGGTGGTCCCCCTTTCTTACACAATATTCTTTCTGAGATATAGTTTTTAGTTCCATCTACCAAAAAATCACTCTCTAAATTAATAATTTCATATAATTAATAACATGTTAGCCCATTTTTCTTTAGATTGGAGAGTGAATTCATTTTTTCTAAAATGTTATGTTCAATTATTTAAATTCATAAAATAAAAACTAGTAGATTACAACATCAAACACCCATTGCATACATGTATAGATTTATCATGACCTCCTAGATACTACATAAGGTCGTGTTTAGCTTAGAAATTAGATATATAAAATCCTAATTCGATCTCTTATAAGATTATTTATGATTCAAAGATTTGCTATGAATATTGAGTAAGATCCATTCTTAGCTCCAATCTTGTCAACCTTAAAGTACTACTCCATTACAATAATTTACATAATAATGAATGTTTTTGCAAACTAATACTTATTTCATCTATGTGCAAAGAAGGCTATATATTTTTTATAATTTTTAAATGTTAATGGATTTTTTAGGACTTCTCAACCGTCAATATGCCCATGATATAGATATACCAAGATTTTGATTATACTATAAGTGGAGATATAAAGTTGACCATGACTAGATATTATGAAGATAACATAGAGTTCTCACTCAAGTATGGGTACAGATGAAAAAATATCACCTCTTTTAAATCCTTTGTACAAGTATCAAATGAAGTTTATTCTTTTTAAAATCTAGTGTTTTAAATGTGCTTCTCTCTCCCTTGCTGGACACTCTTATTTTTACTATTCTTTGGGTGAAGCTCCAGACGAAGTTGCCAATACTAGTCATTCTAATGTCCCCCACTCTTGCAATTGAGATATGAGAATCATCAACTTTATAAGAATACTAGTATTAGAGCTCTAAGTATCTCTTTGACAAAAGTATTATAAAATAATTTTAGAAGATTATGTTATGGAATATATTTTTGCACGTTACCTTATTTCTAGAAACCTTACAAGTTGTTAATATGCAACAAAATTGTGCTAAAATAAATAAAATCAAAGTATGCCTCAAGCTATGGAACAATTAAAATTTTGAGTTCTTGAAGTATAAAAAATAGTTACCATATTTTTTTAATCTTACAAACAATGTATATTCTATTAGTATGAGATTTTCATTCTTTTAAGCTTAAACCTAAATGCCATCACTTTATCAATGATAAATGCATGTGTTAGGATGAATTTTTTAATGTCATCGAGTTGATTTGGTGCTCTCTTAAGATAAGAATTCAAGCCTTATCAAAGATAATCTATACAAGGATCAATTATTATTACTTTTTTATGCATAATTAGTTACTACTATAATAACATTTGACTTGTAGATTGTCTCAAATATTTGTAATGTTGCATGAAAGAAATCTCAAATAGTAACCTTCTTATGTATCATATGCATTGAAAAGCTATATTAGTTAAAATAGAAACTTCATTACGGTGGTTACACATATATGTAGTAAAGATCTCAATTCCATTCACAAGGATCAAACCATCATATAGAACCATCCATTCACCAAGAAGAGCAACTCTTATTAATAAATTATATGGTGCTTCAAAAGGAACCATATGATAGTCTTGATAAGATAAATATGTATTTTATATAATTTATTAGTGTAAAGTCTATAAGAGTAATATTTTTTGTCTCATAGTTATAACTAGGTATCAACATTTTATATATACCAAATTTGATATAATACCATGGAATATTTTTGGACCCTAAAGAAAATAAGTAGTCTTTAAAACCATCTAAGAAAAACACTATTTTAGTCAAAGAATTCTTGTTCTTGTTATATTAAAATGGTCAATTTCATTCATTTTCACTAAAACATAAGGATGACAAGGTGAATCAAAAATTAAAGGGTTAAAAGTTTCAAACTCTTGCACACCCATAAAATATAAAATTTCATAAACTTTCAAAGTATCTTTTGGCTATTATCTTTTCTTTTATATTGAATGATACTTTATCTAGCATTATTTTTGAGCTTCATGTATTCTCTAAAATTATTAGGTGTAAATCACCTACTTATAATGGGTGGTTATCATCGCCCTCATAATTTTTTTGGGGAGCAAGCCTAGAAAGAATAGCTCACTTGTTGCTTAATTTTTTTGTGGATCATTATTATATATATAGGAAAATTGCCACCAGAGATGGTAGCACTCTATATTCAATGAAAAAATATTTACAATCCACATCAAGATAAATGATTAAACCCATGCCCCACTATTACCATATTTTATGGTATATATAAGTAACATATGGTGTTTTCTAGCCAAATATTTCCTTCTCTTAACCTTAGTCTGATCTTTATCACATTGACAGAAATCCATAGTAACATGCTCTGCAACTACTGGGAGAATTTTCCTCCTTAATTCACCCAATTTAGATAGAGCATCGCCCCCTAATCTTGAATGACCCAACGTAGATGCATGAGAGATTGAAGGCTTGGAGGCTTCACTACCTTTGGAGAGAATTGTGTAAGTTGTATCCTTTGTAGGAAAGACTGAAGAACAACCCCCAGGAGGGGGATGGGAGATTTTCTTTGGAGAAATATATTGATGTACATAATCTTTTGGTAGAATGGGTGGAATGATATAGTGTTGAGATTCTACCCCAATCCACCAAGTTAGTTTACTCAAGTTCAAGTTCCCTAAATTGCATTACAAATGAAATTTAGAGGAGACGTGTTACGTTGAGAAACATTTCTTACACCTAAATGCATTTTTTTTGTAATTAATTGGTTTCCTACTGCATCTATTTCAAACCTTCAATAGAATCTCAGTAGGAATGCCATTGGCTAGATCCATTTCGACACAAATGCAAGTAAACAAAATTTTGATAATTGATAGTTTCCTTAGAAGAAAAATGATACTTTCTGAGGCTGTTTCCAATAGCCCTCAAGAAATCTAGTTCCCATAATTGAATGTGGATATATGAAAGTATTACCCACAAAATTGCAATGGTGAAATTTTTTGTACGCGGATTGAAATTAGGAAACCAAGGTTTCATGCACAAAAATCTCCTTGATAGATCCATGGTCCATTTTCCAGCACCAACTCCTTGTCTTCTTATGAATCAAACTCTAAAATGAAGAACCCCTTTGCACAAGGGTAAATATTGATTTCTCCTAAAAATTCTTTCCATTTTTCTGAGACCCAAGCATGTAGATCACATAGCTTTGGCCAAGTCTTCATAAACTGACAAATCAAAGCATGGTCAAATAGAAAAACCTCCTTGTCTAGTGCCAAACTATCCAAACAGACTTTCAGTGTTTTATAAGAGGGGTGGATCAAGAAATACAAACACATTTTTGTGGAGTCATTTTCAGTGGAAACACCACACAAGGCCAAATGAGAAACCTGTCTCTAGCCGAGTTGGACGAGTCGTGCCCTAACCCCTATTTTTTAGATACACACCCATGTTGCAGATCAAATGCCCTAATGATGGAGCCCTTCATAGCATTGGAAAAATTGAATCCTTAAGGCCTTACACGAGGGGGAAAATCCATTCTATCATTGTGTGAGCCATCCAAAAGGATAATTGAAGGTATAGAATCTATGCAAAAAGGAAACAAGTGCGACATGGAGAGCAGCCTTGGTTTCACACAAACTGAGAAAGTTGATCCTAAAATTTTAATTCAAAGTTTAACAATCATTATTATATTTTTAGTAGCATGACTATTTTTCATAAAGAGTCATGGAAAATTATTTATGGACCAATATTTTATTTATTTTTTGAATGAAAAATGTGTATAATTAATTAAGATCCTTATTACTCCTATACCAAGAATCAAATTTACTTGATTATTGTGTTACTGACTATTTTGATGATTCTATTTTAGATTTTCTTCAAAATAAATGGAGTAGGTTTTATTCCATGTATGGATTAATACTTTAAAATATATCTTCTATGTTACTTAAACAAAACCCAAAATACAAAAGTAACTCTTCAAGAATCAAGTGGCTTTGAAGAATTATGGAAGAGTTTCAATTAGATATTTATAAAAGTACCACCTAACTATATGATAACTAGATATATTTTAATCTTAGCAAAGAATCTCATTTCTAAAAAGAGAAAAGTATATTGAAGATCATGGGAACCTCAGTCAAGTGAAATTATTCCATCATAAAAGTTCTACTCAAGTGAAAGTATTTTATCATAAAATTTATCTCCAATTTTATTCAAGAAAATGTATTTTATTGTAAAAATTATCTCTAATTCTATTCAAGTAAATGTATGCTACGAGAAAGAAGAAAAATATTGAAATATTATTCCACTTATCAAAATTTTGTGTATTGATTGACCTTAGGTGATTCCATTGAGGAGAAGTGTGCATAACACCACCTCATGGATAAATCCTAAATGTAAGACCTAATAGGCATAATATAAGACCTCTAGACATTATATGCTCCAAATTTAGATAAATATTGACCTTAGGTGATGCCATTGAGGGGGAGTGTGCATTTCAATGCCACCACCTAGTGGCTAAATCCTTGATGTATAATTCTTATGGACATCTATTATGCACTATGTAATGAGCATAGGGTGAGGCTAATTTGAGGAGAACTAGGCTCTAATAAAAATATTTGTAAGACCTCATATATATAGCATCATTTTAAAATACTAGAATTAAAATTATGACAAGATGAATTTCATGTAGTCTAGAATGCATGTCTTTCATTTTTCCATATATTTGTTTCCTATAAATCACTTTCAAAGAAGACTACATTTTTTATTAAGGAAAAATAGGTTTTGAAGGGGTCTTGAAACCCTTTACAACAAGAATAGGCTGCAAAAGATAAACACAAGGACAACAGGTAGCCACCAAAAACAAAAATAGTTATTAAATAATAAGCATTAACAAACCAACAACTAAACCATCAATAAAACATCAACCAAAAGAGCCACTAACAGTAGAGACTATTGTAATTTTTCTAAAACTTAGTAGCTTCTAAATCACTGGAGATGTCATTCTCATGCATCTCCACCACATCATCCAGTTGTTGAATAGGAATGCAACCCTCTTCTTAGCATTTATTCTAGTTCTAACACATGACCCCTCATCCTTGCTCTTCTCCATCAGATTTTTCTAACCCTCTTCAACAAACTCCTACACATTCTCACCAATATCAAGTGGTTTTTCAGTCCACATGCAAGATTTTTCGTTCATCATAGTGAGCCCTTGGGCACTAGTATCGAGAGACTGACTACTAACCTGTACAATAGTACTCATGTCTTCACATATTTTATTGACTTTATCCTCAAGGGAAACCAACCTCAACTCATGATCCCTACCCAATTTAGTAGCATTGGCCACCACCTTTTCAAGAACAACATTCATAGTTTTAACCTTGTTGTGCACAATCCATTACTTTTTATTATTATTGATCAAACCAAAATTGATGTTATACATAGTATTCATTTTGATGTTAATTTCTTTGACCATCAAAAGAAGCCATCTAAATAGAGAAAGGAGGTTTCTTATTCCATCCTCAACCATCCTAACCACAACATCCATATTAAGCTTCTCTTAATTGAGAGGCTCTTCCTCAAGATTAGCTGACCTCTCAAGCTGGTCCTTGGATGCCTTGACTTTTCCCTTTGAAACACCATGAATAGGAGAATCATATAAGTCAACCACTTCAATATCAACCTTCTTGGAGTGAGAAATGGTGTCTTCCAACAAATCCAAATGACCCTTCCCATCTTTGGC
Organism: Sequoia sempervirens; assembly: GCA_007258455.2. Classification (NCBI taxonomy): domain Eukaryota; kingdom Viridiplantae; phylum Streptophyta; class Pinopsida; order Cupressales; family Cupressaceae; genus Sequoia; species Sequoia sempervirens. Next base: position 107,901,560 of record VDFB02047397.1, on the reverse strand, counting down.
AACACCCTGCACATTACCCCAACCATTAAGAGAAGAAATCCCATTCTGATTGGGGGAATTATCCCAAACTCCTTTATCCCCTTCCCCTGCCATGCCTTTACCTTTCTCATGAGCTAGATTAGCCTCTTTTTGACTCCCTTTCTTCCCCATCACCACACTCTTAACACACTAGAAGGAACCTCCTTCATTTCCATATATGTATATACCCACCCGACCAAGAATGAGACGCCTTAGACTTAGAATTCTTCTTTGGATTCTTACCACCAGCTTTCTCCAAGGTCAAAATCTCCTCAAAAGACCTCGCCTTATCTTCCCCTTCCCACTCCTCAGTAGAATCCCCCATTTCATAACCAAGAAGGGCACCCTTACATTTACAACCACTGAAGATCTTAGGAATTTTAGGGACATACTTAGCTTTCATAAACTCCATAATTAGAAGCATAAGCCCCTCATGTAAAATGGGTTTATTAGGATTTATTCTATTCTCCACAATACCATTTTCCATCGATAACAACAGATAGAATGGAAAATAAGCCAAATTATTATGCCTAAAATGGTTTAACAATATGAAATGAAAACCATAGATGATTGAGAATTTTCCATCTAAGGTAAAATACCTTATGATATCCAAGATGACATTCCTCAAAATGGGTTTGATGGAGAAGTAAGCATACCCACCGCACCCGAAGCTCCTAAGCTTAACATTGGATGTTATGGTTGTGTTGTTGATATGTGGTTGTCATTGATGTCAACACTATTAGCATTAATTCATTAGAAGTTGTATATGTCTAGGATATTGAGAAAATTTTAATGGAATGAGTTGAGGTTGTCAATGGTGAAGTGAAGTTCAGTATGTCGGTAAGTTTTGTACGTTGATGATTAGAGGTTATGGACTAAAGGGTTTTTTGTTGAGTGTATCTAGTTTATCCACGTCGAGTTTCAGAGATCCGCGTGAAGATTTGATTAAGTTATGAAGATTTATATTCTAACAGTTTTTTTGTTGCTTCGGTTGGTGTTACTGATTGAAGATGATATGATTTTAGTTAGTTCAGTTGTTGCGGATGCTTCTCTGGTGATTCATGATGTTTTTATATTTTTCTAGATTGTGCTCTATCTTTGTTGCATGTTTGCATTGATCGTTGTGCTTGTGGTTGGCGATTTTCTCTTGCATGTTCATGTTTTTCTTGTTCTTGGCTAACATGGTGTTTGTAGCATGTTGTGGATCTTCAAGGAGTAATTAATTGAAGTGTTTTCATGTTGGAATGTTGATTTATATCTTCACTAAGTTGTGGTTGACCTTGGTTGATTCACATTAATAATCTTTAGTGTTTTTGGGCTAACAGTTTATATTCATTTTATTATTTTGTTGAAGTCAACATGTAGGGATGAAATTTCTTGTTGCATATATATATAAGCAATTGTTTATTCGAAATGATGCATGCCAGTGGATGTCGAGTGTGTGTGTATGTGTGAATAAAGTCTTAATCATTCAAAGGCAGAGCAGAGTGTGAATAAGAGTGAAGAAGAGTAAAGAAATGTTCATGTGCTTAACCAAAACTGTGATAAGGCATTAACAGATGCTAATTTATCAGTTTAAATCCTTGCGGATGTAATCTGATTATTTTTGTAAGATAGTGTGTCTTCCTTTGGGCTGTTAGCCTTGTTGTAATTGAGCAGTGAGCTCTAGGCAGTGTGCCTGAATGCATGTGCATTCCCCATATTTCATTTCTTTATACTTTTAACAGGGTATAATCTTGTGGACTAACCTCCATGGTGGTTTTTCCCCTAACAGGGTTTCCACGTAAAAAAAAAATTGGTGTTATGTGTGTTTCTAATGTGTTGATGATTTATACTTTCATGGTTAATAATCAGATTTGAGAATAAGGTTATTAAATTGAACAAGTTTTAAATATCTGGGACAACTGATTCACCCCCCTCTCAGTAGTCTACCCTTGTGTTTCCAACACTTAATCCATTCCTTGTCCTTGAAAAAATTAGCCAGAGCACACTTTGAGGCCGAATGGTCTTTGTAGAATTTCTTCCCCTTAGTAGGCAATCCAATCACTTCAGTAATGAAGCCTTCCATGATGTTAACCTCCACACCAAGAACATGCAACACACAATTGTTCCATCCATTAACAAACTCCTTGGTGACCTGTGAATCAAAACCACAAAGCTTAAGAAGATAAGAGCATACTCCCCCCTTCTCTAGGATCTCCCACACCATGGAATTGTCTCTAAACTCATCATAAGTAATAGGTTCTTGTCTACAATGATTTCCCCCATGGTAGCAAGAGAACCCCACACTGTCACCTTCTCCTTAGTTTGGATCACAGAAAAAAAAAGAAGAAAGTTCTAGATACAAAGGGAAAAAGCACCCATAATCTATGTGAATTGGACAACTCGAGGACTCCCATAAATAATGACCACATCCTTCAGCTCATTACCACAAGATTTGCAATTATTAACTAGAAATTTGTTGAATTCCATACGTCTAATCCAAATAGAGAGGAGATAAAAACCAAAATAAATATCCTTTACCACCCAAAAGGACCACCGGCTTGACGTAATATTTGATCATGATTAATAATGCTCTGACTATTAATTGGGATGACATCATGAGAATTCCAACACATGAGAAGATACCCCCACGTTCGCAAATCCATCAGCTAAGGAATTAGCTTCATGAAACACATGTGACACATAAAATTGACCAAACGAGTTTAGAAGGGATGAAGTATCCTCAATGATATGCAAAATGGACCATGATGGAGGGTGCTTATTTTTTAAACAATTAACAATGTTAAGCGAATCACCTTCCAATTAGATTTTCCTAACCTCTTCCTCTTTTGCAAGGAGGCCATGATAGGCTGCTGACGAAAAAATAAGACTACTTTACTAGGGTAATTCATTCTTTCTTTTATGGAAAATTACATGTGATGCCCCATACTAACATTAAGAGGGAGAGTTAGAACATAATTTTATTAGGGGTCGATGCCCTTAAAACATTTATATAATGTTCTAATATAAGGTTATTAAACCTTATATATTATATGCTTTATTAATCATATCCCATTTAAAATAATTGTATTCTAATAACTATTAATTATTTATGAATAGTTAATTTGAATAGGTTTAACTAATGCCACTTAAGGTATTATGCCACCTTTTCTCCTATATTTAAGGAGGTTCCCTCTCATTTGAGAGTGGAAAAATTTGGAGATTGATAGTGAGTTATCACTTTGCACATCAGTTACTATTAGCCATGTGGAAGTATGGAGATGTGTTCCCCAAGTTCGGTCTATGTTAGAATAGACCATTTTTATGTGTTTTAATAAAATAATTTCTAACATTTTTAGTGTAGGTACTTTCACGAGTGTGTTTGAAATGCACTATAAATTGTGACACATAAATTTTGAATAGACCATTTGGCTACTATCTAAGTTGCACTTAAGGGGTATGTTAGAGTAAAAGGTATTTTCCTAATTAATTATTTAATTACATAGGTCCCTTTTCACTCTAACTACTTAATATTACTTAGGTCACATGAATTTTATACATATCAAGTCATACGATGAGGACACATGTCATGATCTCCTTTTATCCTCACCTAGGGTTTCTCTAGGGATGGTTTTTTCTTTTTTCTTTTTTCCCTTTTATAAAGATTCTTTACTGCATTCACTTAATTGTGAGGTAATACACATAATGATTCATTGATGTTTTGGATCAATATTTCTTGGCCTTCATAACTTTTATTTTCACTCTTTCTTTGATAGGTGTTTGCTTGTAGGTGATCCTTGGGAACTATAGGGTTGAGGGATCAAATACAACAACCCCATCATATTTATTATCATCCTCTAAGAGTAAATTGTCCTCTCCTCTAATGAGACCCTCACTATCTCCTAATAGAACACCTTATCCCCCTCCAAGGAAGATTACTACTCCATCACCAAGGACGTCTCCTAAATCTTCTTCTCCAATCATAAATCCTTCTCCAAATTTTCATCATAGTCCTCTAAAATTATAATAAATGGATGATAAAACAAGATACAGGGATACACAAAAATAATAGTATTATCAAAATTAGGGTATATAGGGTTAGGAATCTTTCAAACAATAGATAAAAAATGAAAATTACCACAATAGTTCAGCTAGATAATTTAGAGTATGAAAAGGGTATTTCAACCACATATGATTGATTATGCATAGATACCATCTATGATTACAAGACTGCATATTCCAAAGCAATATCAAGTTAGATCCACCATTAATATAGATGCACAAGGATTTGAGCAGGAATATATAAATACCCCATTAAAATATTTCACAAAAATAGAATTCTAGTCTTTGATTATATTGTTACTACTATTACATTAGGGAAATTATCAGGGAAAGGAGCACAAGTTGCTAAAGATTTGGTGGAATTGATGGTATAAAATTTTGATATAGGATGAGCCTTAAAAATGAGAAGTAAAATAAAATGTAGCTTATTTGACATCTTATATTGAAAATTTGGTTGGTCCGATTAATTCTTTTTTCAAATTTTTAGCTTCACAACCAACTTCAAGAACAAGTTTAGGAATATCATAGACTAGTGAAGCTAGAAATATTGTAATTGCTACAAGATCTTGGAGCAATGAATTGATGACAATAGGTTAGCAAGCTATTGAGAGAATGGTAGAAGAATGTAAAAGAATCAAAATAAGGAAAGATGTAATGAAAATTGTTAATGTTGATCAAGGGATAAAGGAAATTTATAATGATCTTCCTTACATTTTGGTGTTTTTTAGCATTGATTATAAGATTTTGGTTAGAAAAAATATTTTGGATGGAAGTGATGACTTTTTTTAAGGGGTAAATGCTTTTAACCTAGAACAATGAACCAATGGTGAGGTCACAAGCATGGGACCTCATCCCTAATTTAAACATTCAACAATTACACCCCAATGGGGTTTGAACCTTGATGGAAAGAACAACACTACAACAACTTAACCATCATACAATGCCACAATTGGTGGAAGTGATGAGTTATTATACAAGATGGATAGAAAAATATAAGTTTAAGAAGTTGCAGCTTCTTCAATAGTCCTATTCTTTCTTCCAGCCACTTCATTCTACTGAGGAGTCCTAGGGGCAAATAAATGCCTCTTTATTTCATGATTCTAACAAAAGATGTTAAACTCATTGGAGGTGAACTCTCCACCTTTGTAAAAACTCAAACATTTGATTTCCATACCCATTTCATTCTCAACCATTACTTTGAATGCTTTAAACATATCTCTACCTTCTAATTTTTCTTTGAGAAAAGTAACCCATGTCATTCTAGAATAATCATCAATCAATAGAATGAAATACCTGTCACCTTGAAGACTTGTTGATCTAATAGGACCACAAAGATCTATATGCACCAATTCCAATAGTCTAGTAGAGGATTGTTCTTTTACTTTGAAACTTATTCTTGCTTGCTTTCTAAGTTGGCATTCCTTGTAGACAACGTTGATAGGCTTTGTAATATTTGGCAGATCTCTCACAGCTTGAACTAAACTTATTCTCACTAGGCTATCAAAATTGATGTGAAAATTTCTTCTATTCCATAGCCAACTCATTGATCCAAGTCATGAAACAATAACCATCAACACCTTTGAGGTGATAGACATTTCCATCTATCCTTATTCCAACAAAAATTACAATTTCAAAGCCTTTTTGATCTCACAACCATCATTTTGAAACATAAGATTGTATCCTTTACTACACATTTTTCCAACAATCAAGAGGTTATGCCTTAAACCCTTAACATAAAGAACATCATCACTGTTATGCTTGCATCAAATTTGATTAAACCTTTTCCACCTATCTTAGCAGATGCATCATCACCAAATCTAACTAGTCCTCCTTCATATTTTTTAAGTTTGACAAACTTAATCTTATCACCGATCATATGATTAAAGCATCCACTATCAATGATCTAGTAGTTATTTTCTTGTCTAGCATGAAAAGTAGACACCAAAGTTCCTTCAATATTAGCACTTTCTTTTAGATCCATTTCATTTGCACATATCCAAGAGTTAGTAGAATTAGTTTCATCTTTTAAAGCCATGAACAAGCATTCACCATCCTCATCATCTCCATAATCAGATTCATCATTAGATATACTTACATCTTCTCTAACATAATAACTTTTCTTGATCATCTTACCTTTGTTCTCCCTATTTTTGTCATTCACAACTTTGTTTGTGCATCTTGAAGCACAATGACCTATCTTTCCACAACTGAAACATTTGAAAGGTAACTTACCTCTATAATTTCTAGTACCCTTTTTCAATCTTCTCACAAAGTTAGCTTCCACATTATCAAGATCCTCCTGATTTGATTCCACATTCTTCTCTGATTTTACAGCCTTAAAAGCAGTCTCAAATTTTGCACTACTTATACCAAATTCTCTCATTTCAAAGGTAATTAAAGAACCATACAATTGATCTTTGGTATATTGATTTAAATTTTGTAATTCTTCAATGGCAGAAACTTTATGGCAGTAAGCTTTAGGAAGAGTTCTAAGTACCTTCTTTACCACTTCTTCTTTTAGTTCTCCACCAAGACCTCTGATATCATTGACAATGTCATCCACCTTCTGCAAGTAGCTTGTGATGTTTTCATCTTCAAACATTCACATGGTCTCAAACATGGTCTTCAAATTCTGCATCTTAGCTTGCTTGATCTTATCATCTCCTTCATAAATGCTTTCTAACTTTACCCAAAATTCTCTAGCAATTTTCAAATTCATAACTTTCACTAATTCAGAATTAGCAAGACCACTTAAGAGAGCATACCTTGCTTTGCCATTATTTTTATAGGCCTTGATCTCATCATCAGTGCTCAAACCATTTACAGGAATAGTATATCCTCTCTCAACAAACCTCCAAATATTAAATATGAGAGAAACCTAAAAATCTTCCATTCTTTTCTTCCAAAATGCATAATTTGATCCATCAAACATATGAACATATTTCTTGTGCACCATCCCAGATCTACCTCAAGTAGTTAAGATTTCTTCCAAGGAACCTTGCTCTGATACCAATTGTTGAATACAAGATAGTTGAGATGGGGGTGAATCAGTTGTACCTTAAAACTTCAAAACCCTCACAAACATTTAGATCCACATTAATCCAATTAACCATTAATTTGGTAGAATGATTTATCAAGAAATCAAATAACATAAACATAACTAAATCAACACCATACATAAAGAAACACCAGATTTACATGGAAAACCAAGATGGGAAAAACCACGGTGAGAACTAACTCACAATATAAAGTAATATCAACACCGAATATAATAGGGCTCACTATTGGAGGGATTACTACCTAGAAGAAAGAAAGGCTCACTACCAGAATATAAAAGAAGATAGAGAAGAGTGTTACAATGAGAAATCTATCTTAGTGCAATGAAAAAATCCACCACAATGTCACCAACACCTTTGCAGTCTTTTTGAAGAATTGCAAATACCTTCTACTCACTACATTTAATAATCTAACTCATGAAAGCTTACACTATACTTCACCAATTTTCACCCTATAACTCTATAATTCATATCACTCACATCATACTCATCTATTATATTATCCCTCGACAACTTAACACTTATTTATACCATCTTCAACCTTGATTTAACATTCTCCAAGGTCAACTATGCATCTCAATTGTGCAAATTCAAATTAGTTCAGCTCTAAAACATTCTCGTGATGGAAAGGAATGAAGGAAAACCACAACATACCTTAGCTAAGACCTAAATCCACTCATACATTTCACAACATGCTTCCAAAAACATTAAAGCAACTATGCAATTAGTGTAAACACCCAAGGTCATCTGAACCTATGTTAACACCATTAACACTTAAATACACACTTCCTCAAATCCAAAATGACTCGTGGAAAAAATGTAACATTTTAACACAATCTAGAATATTCCACAAACACCTTGGAATTAAAAAACTTTCACTTGAATAATGTACGCACCCAGTACACTCAAACAACTCTACCATACATTGCAACTCAATAATTTGACTTTCGAAGTAATAATCTACAAAAACTTCATCTAAAGAAATATACACACATTATCAACACCCTTCTAGATTCAGAAGACCTAAAACCACTTTGCGAAGAGATGCAAAGCAAAAAAATTCTCCTAGACACTTCTGTAATACACAACTCACATATTGGTAAACAAACCTTCCTTTGTGCAATGATCCAACACACCAAATTATGAATGCAACACCTTTGAACACCTTTGATTAACATATATAATCTACACAAGTAGATATTCAACCCAAAAGAAAGGAAGACCCAAAATAGAATGCTAGTTTGCAACGTAAAACACCATTGCTACACACTGTTTCCTCTTTTTATTCAATTTTCTCGAACACCAAAAACATATATTCAACATATTCAATACTTCCTCATCACCACCAAGCCAACTGCAACATAAAAACTCAACCATACATCCATAGACAAAAGCTTGTCAAGGCAACACTAGAGGTTGACACCAACAACTTACTAATGATAACATGATGCAACTAATCATTGCATCATCAGGGACAACACCAACTCAATACCAATTTCTCACATTATTGCAACAATCTCTTGCTCATACAGTTGACATCATTGACAATATGAAAGCTTGTTGACATCAATGACAACAACAACTACTCATACTTGCAACAACCCTAAATAAGAAATGCAAACTAATCTAATGCAAGATCTATATTTAGGGTGGATTTTAGAAGGTATATAATGTTTAAAAGTTAGGTTCACCAAAACAAAACATAGAAAAAGTGAACCCTAATATTTAACCCTAGGATTTATACACTTTTTCAAGATGTTTCATTAAAGATTTGAGATTTGAATGGATTGAGTTGTTTGATGGATTTGGACAAGGTTTGAGATTGACTTACAACCTAATAGGTGAGTCAACCAACCCTTAACCAAATATTGAAATGTCCTAATGATGAAATGTAATGATCTAATTATGTTAACAATGCAATTTGTTATTTTGATGCAAATTCAAAAAGTAAGAAGTTCACAGACAAAGAACGAACAATAGAAATGAGAAAAGTAGGACACAATACACCTATGGTTCAAATTTTTGGCAGAAAATGGAGGACACGGATGCCTAGGGCATGAGTGTCCTTGTATTCTTTTTTGGATATATTTTTGGGTTCGTCTGATGTCGGATCTAAGCTTCAAAATTCTACCTTCAAATCTGTCAGAACACTTATGGATATTTCTATAATTGAGTTTTCATGACTCGAGAAGGGGTATGACAACAAATACAACAATGAACAATTTGTGTTCAAGATCCTTCCAATATCCAAGTTCAAACCGAAGATTTGCACATTCGCAAAGAGAAGAAATGTTGGGCCATTTTAGGGGCTTTCCTTAGTCAAACCTCGTGTAAGTGTTTCCACTTCCACAATGACAAATATCAATGATAAATGGATAATTAATAGGAGGGAACGATGAAATCACAAAGTGTTGCAACTCACCACCATTCAATGGATTCTTTGAGGGAATGAAGTCATGCACATCACTTCAATGTCTTGATATTGCTTTGCTTGAATGCTTAAATGCTTTGGAGACCTACAAAAGTGTTAGACTTCACAAAACAATGATAACATGAACACACATAAACTTGCATTATAGAATTGGACATGATGTTAGGATCTTGGATTGCTACAATAAAGCTCTCAAATGTTACTCTTGACTTGCTCAATAGTGCTCATGATCATATTTTTTCCACATAGAAATGATGCAATAACTAGGTATTTATAGGAATTTATTTAATTTCCCAAAAAATAAATCCCAATGGCTGACTTTAGATAATTAAATTGCCAACACTGACATATTTGAATTTGGATCCAAAATAGGGGGACACTCATGCCCAAGATGTGAGTGTCCTTGCCCTATTTTTTGATATTTTAGGTGTCAGGAGCAAGGTCTTAGATAGATGCAATTGATTCCCACTTGCAATTCCTCATAAATTGTCAAAAATAGGCCATAGAATGCATAATTTAGGAAATTAAATACTCAACTAGGTCCAATAATTTAAGGGAGGAGCAAATAGGAGGTGAAATTGTCATGGGTAACAATTTAAAATGGTACAAGAAATAATCCTAAGAAATATATATAGGCTTGAGGATAACATACATGATTTATATACATTTAAAAAAAAAATTAATGAAATACCAATATGAACTAGAATACAAAAAATATTATCCATACATAGCCTTCTATGGTTTAGTACAAGGCTACTTATACACCTTCTTAATTTGAAGGAACTTAAAGAGATTAAAAGGCCTAGAAAATCTCAACTTGCACATTTACAATGTTTAAGCATAAAGGACTTAATATATGTATGCCTTCCAATGATCCTTGTGGCAAACTTGTTGCTTGTATACTATGGAAATAAAAGAAGAATAAGGGAATTAACTCATGTTTGATTCTAAGGGCACTAATTATTCATAGATATTTAAGAAAGATGATGTGATTAATTTTTTAGAGTTTCTTTATGGAGCCACCTCCAAAGATGTGAGAACAATGAGTAGAGAAGGAAAAGTTAATAATTGATCCTATTTCTAATTTTTTTACCAAGAGTAACATCTCTTATCATGATGCTAAACATTTACTTGATGATGTCAAATTTGATGCTATTTATTAGGGCAATGACGATCTCTTAAATTGTGATCTCTCTAATATTGTTGTTTGAGACCTTAATCATTCTAACATTTTAATTATTTACTTAATGAGCATTAATTTTTCTCTCACATGTCCTTAAATTTTGGCCTTTATACATGCCATTTTTTGTGCATCTCCTATGTTCATTTTTCCTTATATATTTTTTCTTCTCTTTGTTTCTTAGCTTGGTGGGCATTTTCCTTTGGATTCTTCTATGTTCAATACCTAATTTATTTTCTACATGCCTTGTTTGTTCGCATGATCTATGATCTATCATGTTGCTTCTATGTTTGTACATTACACATTCATTATGCTTGTATGCTTCCTATATTCCATGTCTATGATGTCTAACTCTTATGATGTTTGCATGTCATGCTTATTAGGCATACCTTTATTATTTTCGTAATGCTTACATATACTTATGATAGACCTCTTACATGTTTATTAGGTTATCATGATCATATAATTTACATCTTAAGATACTTAAATGTTATGTTTATGACATTTACATATTTTCTAATAGAACTCATGCTAATATTTTATTGTATCATGTTTCCACTTACATGTTTTTCTTATACTCTCATGTCTATATGTTTTGATCCTTATCATGTTTATATCTTATGATTCGATGTTAGGAGGACTCATCATACTCTTACCTAACATTTAGATGTCTACCAATACTTTTTCGTTTGCCTTCATTAGGGGTAGTTGTGTGGGTACGTTGATTTCCCCCTTGTTATATGCACTTTTATGATCACATCTTACTTATGTTATTATATGTTCCTCATGTGATGACATCTTTAATTTTTTACATGTTTTATCATGATCACATTTTTTCTTTTTACCTCCAATTCCTTTCATCCTTTGTATGCAATTAATTGAAGGGACACATATTTCACTAGAATTCCTTTTGTGAGTTATATTTTTCAGTGACACTCACAATCATTCCCATATTCAAGGGACCTTTACCAATCTTTATGTGTTGTTACAATCTTCTACTTATATAGGGTCCTTACATTTTTTTCTACTTAGTCAGTGTCCTACCACTTTTTAACTAGATAAAATCTTTCACCCTTCTTCTTGCTATTACTATTTTCAAAGATACTTCTTGTTAATTATGTCTCTTGACACAATTTCACTTCATACATAGGTACAACAAGTCAAGGAGCTTCTGCATTAGTCATTAATTGTCAACTAGTTCAATTCTATGGTTTAGGTTATTTTTGTGTACCTGTCACTTTCACAAACATGTAGTTCATAGGCATGACTTTGAACTAGAATAAAATACAAATAATTTTCAATTTTGAGGTATTTTGTGATGAAGCCCTATTTTAAAATCAATTTCCAACACCAACTTATTCCCTTATTTAAATTTAAAACTAATTATCTCATTGAATTTATTTAAATTATTTAAATCTAATTTTAAAATTTTATTATTCTAATCTCAAGTCTCAAAACTCAAATTATTATCATTATTAGTTCTTTCCAAACAAAACTCATTTTTTAATTTTTATACAATTTATCTAAAAAATATTTTTCTTTTGTAAAGTAAAATATAAATTTTATAATTAATATTGACATAGTGTGATGGTTTAAATGTGGTGTTGTTTTTTCCACCAAAGTTCAAACCCCATAATTTCATTGATACATATATTTTATATTTTATATACTATTTTTTTATAATAAATTTGATTTTCTATATATATATAATTTTATTTACTAAAGTGTATGATTATTTACTATTTTATTTATTAAAATAATTCTACTAAAATTATATTTTATTTTATAAATCAAAATAATCATATATACAAGTATTTTTATTATTTTTAGAATCTAAAGCTAAAACATAAAGCATTTGATATATTTAAGATGTTTTAAAAAATAGTAAATTCGATTTATTATTATTATTATTTTTTTTATAGATGAGTGTTACCAGAAATGTGGGGGTAACTCCCGAGTACAATTTGCAAAGAACTTCCCTAACTCCATTCACTCTGCCTTAAAAGCACTAATCCTACCCATTACAAGAAGGGCGTCCAAAAGCCTGCCGGGATACACTCCGGCCACGCCAAAAAGCCAACCCAGACCATGAACATACAAAGAGACTAACTATACCTCCCTACCACCTAACCCCCCAGGCATTGGTTCAAGATAGCCATCTGACCACCCAGAACAGTCAGATGCCGAAGGCTATTCGAGCCAATCCAGGCCCTATCCGCTTGCATGAATCGGGAGAAAGCATTCATGTCATTATTTTTAACTCCAGCGCGGAACACCTCCCAAGCGTCCGCCATGAAACTCTTTGAAGCCTCTGCCGCAGCTGCATCCAAATCCTCGTCCAACACTAAGCCAGGGTCAAAATAAGTTTTCAGAAAGCTCCCCCAGCCTTCCGCAGGAAGCTCCAACGTTGCATTGGCCACAGCAACGACGTAGGAATCCGATACAATTCTATTCAGCCTCACTGCCACCCATTCCCTAGATTCGTGGACATCCGCCAGAGCACCACAAATGTTCGCACAGATCCTGCCGTCGCACCAGTGTTGGTGTTCTCCAAGCACCAAAGAAGAAATGGCCAAGCACGCACCCACCGCCATACCGTGCTGTTGAGAGAATAGGCGGGCACACTGACTAGCCAGAGACTCCTTCGCACACACACAGGCGACGCCGAACAAAAAGACCATGATCGCCGGAGGTTTTTGAGTGCCATGTGACTCCCGGGTGGAAGATATTAATAGCCCACAAGAGTGCCACTATGCCACTAGGAGAGGGACAGACAAGGGTCCATGCCGCATCAATCTAACAATGCAGCCTCCAAATCCGTCGGACGGGGCAACCAGAGATATGTGTGGGACAGGGCCAACAATCCAGAAATCGCTCGTACCGGGAGATCTCCAAAGGGACGCCAATGTGAAGTTAGATTGACACACCCCAAAGCCCAAGAGTACCATCCGCCAGCCGAAACCCATCCAACGCGGAGCTTGAGTCGACCCGTGAACGCGTGCTAGGGTGTAGTTGTACCACCCTTCTCCACCTCAACCAAATCCGAGAGACCGACCCAACGATCTACTTTGAAGTCGATTATCATCTCATCCTTTTGCCCAACCCCTGTGTTGGCCAAGCAATCGGCAGCCTTGTTAGCCTCTCTGTAGACATGCCCGAGTTTGAAGTTTTCCAACCTTTCTAGTTGACTCTTTATTTGTTTGACCCAGGTATCAAGAATCCAACTTGGCGATCTCCCACACGTGATTGCATTGATGCAAATCATAGAGTCCCCCTCGATTTCTATTAACTTTATACCTTTACTGATGCAGAGTTGTACTCCCATCAGAAGAGCCTTAAATTCTGCAACGTTGTTGGTTTTTACCCCCAGGTTTTTGGAGGCCGCCCAAACACACTCGCCCAGATGATTTCTAATTATGCACCCAGCCCCAGCCGCCCCGGGATTCCCTTTAGCAGCCCCGTCAAAGTTTAGCTTCCAAGGGAGATCCACGGGCTTCTCCCATCGTACTGTATTCCTATCAACCTTGTCGGATGCAGGGGGCGGGCCCTAGGCCTTTTTAGATTGCCCCACGTTTTCTGTATTTCTTCATCCCATTTTGTGAATTTAGACCATGCATTTACACATGTCCTGTTATTAGCTACTTCGATGATTGCAGCCTGAATTTTTTCGATCAGCTTGGAGGGGCAAAGAGCTACTCCCCTAAAAATTCTTCTATTCCATTCTTTCCAGATGTGCCATACAACCAATGAGGGAGCCAGTACCCACAGACTTTGCTAGTATCTATTTCTGTTGGCCATCTTCCATGAGTTGAGGAACTTGTGCAATGTTTTCTGTCTTGGGCCAGGTACAGAAAAATAATTTTGGAGCCAATCCCAGCAGGAGATTGCAACCGAACAAGTAAGGAATAAATGGTATGTGTCCTCACCGTTATTTTCACATAAGACACAACGGGAAGGACCAATGAATCCTATACTTTTCAACCGATCCATAGTTAAGCACCGCTTGTGCAAGGCGACCCACAGAAAAGCCCCAGCTTTGGGAAGCACAACTTGATCCCAGCATAGCCGCACCCACCAATCTCTCCTGCCACCAATTTCTTCTTGGATTTGGTAACCCAGTTTAGCCGAGTATTCGCCTGATTTCGCCCCGCACCACACAATGGAGTCTTCTTCGTTGGAAATCAGGACTGTGTGACTGCTTAGTTCTTATGTTATTTCCTGCAATTTCGATTGGTCTAGGTGGAGATGCTACATACTGATCCAGGGCGTTTTACCACCAACATAAGAAGCTGAAGGAGAGAGGTATCGGGCAAGTTCGATTCCCCCCCTACTCTCCAGATTTCCCACTTCAGCAACTAAATCAAATTGGTCAGCCAGGCTCCTATAACCATTCCAAGAGTCTGTCCAAAACCTTGCGCGATTGCCATTACCTATTCTCCAGGTTAAATGATTCGTTATTATTGAATGACTATTGCATATGAACTTCCAGATTGCGGAGCCACCACTTAACGCTTCTGCAGTTAAGATCCTTGTGGGGGAGTCATTGTCCAAATATTTGTTTTGCAGGATACGACACCATAATTTCTCTGGATGCCTGTACATTTTCCAGACCATTTTTGCTCCCAGTGCAAGATTTTGCCTTACTACACTTCTCAGCCCTGCTCCTCCCTCGAGTTTTGACTTGCATACAGTATCCCACTCGATGAGAGCAATCCGCTTCTCATTGTTTGATCCTTCCCATAGAAATCTTTTTAGAGCTGCCTCTATGTCTGCTGCAGTTCTCTTTGGTGCCTTGTAGCATGCAAGTGTAAAGATAGGGATAGCCGCGGGCACAGATTTGATCATGGTTATTCTGCCGGCCAAGGATAGCCACTTGTTCTTCCATGAGAGTGCCTTTGTTTTACATTTGTTCACGACTTCATGCCAATGTTTCGACTTGGTAGCCCCTTCATAAATCTGCACACCTAGAAATCTGGCCGGGAGTTTGTCAATGCAAAAACCCAGTTTCGCAGCAATGACCGTCTGGGTCTATACTTTCGTATTGAAGAAGTAAATCCTCGACTTCTCTTTGTTCATTATTTGCCCGGATTGTGACTCATAAGCCTCCAATGTTTCTTTAATACAGCTCGCCTCCCGCAGGTTTGCTTCACCGAATAATGTTGTATCATCTGCGAATTGAGAGTGTATAATGTTTTCGACATTAGGTGCAACCGCAACTCCCCTCCAGGCCTGCGACAGTCGTCTCATTTTGATGGCACAACTCAATGCCTCGGCCAGAATTATAAAAAGGAACGGGGACATGGGATCCCCCTGCCGTAACCCATTTGTGGCCCCAAAGAAGCCATTAAAAGTTTCGTTCACCATTATTGAGAACCTGACCGTAGATATGCAATGTCTAATGAGGGAGCACCAGTGATGATTAAAGCCCATGCGCTGCATTACCTTTAACAGGAATTCCCAGGAAACTTTGTCGTATGCTTTGCAGACGTCTAACTTAATTACCATTCCCGGAGTTTTACCCAGTTTTAGCGAATGCACTGCTTCACTGATTAGAAGTATGCTGTCGGTGATCTCCCTACCGGGTATGAAGCCATTTTGTTTGGGGCCAATGATTTTGCCAAGAATCTTCTTGAGCCTATTTGCAAGAACTTTTGCAATGATCTTGTATATGGTGTTGCAAAGAGAGATTGGTCTGTAGTCGCCAAAGGTTCTGCAATCAGATTTCTTAGGGATTAGGGCAATTACCGAGTTGTTGATGTCTTTGACAAATCTCCCCAATCTCTTGAAGTCTTCCGACAAATGCCACAAATCGGTCCCTAAGAAGTCCCAACACCTTTGGAAAAATCTTGCGGGGAAACCATCCGGACCAGGGGACTTGTCGGGGTGTAACTGAAAAAGAGCCGCCTTCACTTCCTCCTTTGAAATTGGCGCTATTAGCATCAGGTTGTCGGCTTCATTCACCCATTTACCAATAGCATCCAAAACAGCCCTTCCCCGATTGGACCAGCATCTTCCCCAAGCAGCCTTTTGAAGAAAGCCACGGCCTCCTGTCCCACAGCTTGGGAGCCACGCTTCAAGGAGCCATCGCTTGAGTAAACAGCCTCAATTTTGTTAGCCGCGCGTCTCGCAAGCATGGAGGCATGGAAGAATTTGGTATTGGAGTCTCCTTCTTTGAGCCACACTTCCCTGGATTTGTCCTACCAGAAGGCTTCCTCTCTTTTTAGTAGTTCAGACAGTACATTCTTTAACTCCTTCTCTTTGGTGTATTCCTCATTGCTCATGCCATGTCTAATGACATATTCATTCAATGCTTGCAACTCGGTCTCCACTCTAGCCTTTTCTGCGAAAATGTTCTGGAACTTCTCCTTGTTCCAAGTTTTGAGTTTGGACTTCAAAAATTGCAATTTTTTGATGAACTTAAAGCTTTCCGAGCCGCCCACATGGTGCCCTTTCCACCACGATTCTAATAGTTTGTATAGATTGTCATCATGCCACCACATGTTCAGGAATCTGAATGATGATCTAGGAGTGTTCGAGCCATATCCAAGGTGCAATTCCACCGGAAAATGATCTGATACAGAGATTGGCAAGATGCGAGCTTCAATGGTGGGGCAAAGATTGTGCCACCCACCCGAAATCAAGAACCTATCCAAACGCTCAGCGATTGCCGTAAAATCCTTTCTCCTATTGGTCCAAGTGAATACGCCATTCGAGGTTTGACAGTCTTCCAGTTTGGAGCTGGCAACGAAGTTCCTGAAGTCAGCCATTACCTGTGATTCGGAACTAATCCCTCCCCGTTTTTCGGACAGTTCAAGAATCGTGTTGAAGTCTCCACCCACCACCATATTGGCTCCAGAGTGATTGTTGATAAAGCCCAAAACCTTCGACCAAACACAGGCTTTCTCCTTTGTACCGATGGGGCCATAGATGTTGATAAGAGTGAAGGGGCAATCGAGGCTCATACTAAGTATATCAGCGGCGAGCCAATTAGAGTGAGAGCAAAGTAGTTTAACCGAAGCCGCATAATCTTTCCAGATAACCCCAAGACCACCTGATGCGCCATAAGATTCGTGGAAGAGGCCGTTCCACAGTCTGATGAATCTTAGGAAAGTGGCAGCTTCCGATTGGGACAGTTTTGTTTCTTGAAGGAGAATTATATCGCTTATACTATTTTGTAGGTGACGCCTGATGAGGCACCTTTTGTCAGGGGCCGTTAGGCCCCTAACATTCCAGGTGGAGATTTTCATTGTTTCCCAAGGGAGGCTAGTCCTCCCTTGGAACTTAAAAATTCTTTAATGCTGGGATAGTTTCTGGCTGACACCTCTTCCTCCCGAAGCTGTTTGATCGATTTTCTTCCACGCGCTTTCCTTTGTTTGCCAATTTTGCCCATACCTAGATGTGAGATTGCCGATTGGGATATGCACCTTTTGTCGATTATGTCTAGCTCATCTTCTGGTTCCGAATCGGTATCGGATTCAATTGGAGATTTGTAACCTTCCAACCGAGCTTGCTCTATTTTGGTCGTCTCCGGTTTTTCCCCTGGTGGCAGAGAATGAGAGGGGCTTGAGGACCCAATGAATTCTTTGCCAGATTCTTCGAATTCCTTACCCGTCGGCTCCCTATGTTCGGGATTTGGCCTCCTTGCCTCAAAAGGGACGAGTTGCCAACTATTATTTGCCCTTGCCACACTCTTCGGAGTACGTTCTTCCTACCCCTGCTTGCAATACATCTCATTGTGGCTTCTTGAACTGCATTTTAGACAAAAATTTTTATCCTCTTCAATCTCCACATCCTGACGCCAGGTTGCGCCATCTACCAGGAGCATAACAGATCGGGGAATAGTTTTGACTGTCGCGATTTGCAACCTCGCATATTTGTATAAATCACTGTCAATTATTTCCATATCGATATCCACTAGGGTTCCTAAAGATCTTCCGATTTTCTCCAAGCAACCATCGTTCCAGTATTCAAACGAGAGATTATAAAGACGAATCCACACCGGGCACTCGTAGGGCTTGAGCTGAGTAGGGTCGAAGTTTTTCTCCTAGGGCTGCATGTATAATGTGAGATTGCCCAAGCGCCACGTCCCAGCTTCGGTAACAGATTTCATTTCGACTTCATTCGCAAAGACAGCCACAAAGAAATTCTTAGGCAAAAACCTAAGGAGCACCTCGGTCCTCCATTCCGATCTTGCCCACTCTCTGATTTCCGCCAGACTAGCGTTCCCTCCAATGAATCGGCATATGATTGCAAATTCGCTTAAGATTTTGGCATCCTCCTTAACCTCCTGAGAGACGTATATCGACGGAGTTTCAGAATGACCAGTAGGTTTAGGGTTTTGTTCCTTCTGGCAAGCAGAGGGAGAAGCAGCCGAGCCGTCAATGCCGGTTCGGCTCTTCTTAGTTTTCCTCCACACTTTTTTATTCCAGAATTTATGTTTGTGGTTACGAACTCTGTGCGGCCTCACCGTATCCCCATCAACACCCCAGTGAGCATCTCTTGAGTCTTCAGAAGGGGTATCGTGCCTCCTACGAACAATACCTATCACTTCCTGATCTTCCCTTAACTTTCCTTGGTGGGCCGAGTAACACTGATCGATCCATTCGCCATTGATAAATACCCATTGTGGTATGTGACCAGCGACCTTTGACTTTGCTTTCTCTGGTTCTTCGTCTATTACTTCATCCACCCAACTTTTCCTGCCTGCAGCCTTCAACCCGGGGAGATCCACGCGCCTCGCTTCGCTCCTGCCCTCTGCCATTGTTATAAATTTCAAAAATATATTGTTAATGAGATAAATCTTTTCATTATTGTTAAAATTTGGGGTAAGCAATCTCAATTGTTGACATGGTAGAGAGTGATCCCATGTGGTTGAACCTTGGTTGTTGGCACTACAAGCAAGAAGCCTCACCATTTCACCATAGGGTCTCTCCCAATCTCAATTTTTGACACGGTAGAGATTGACCCCGTGAGGTTTGAACCTTGGTTGTTGGCACTACAGGCAAGAAGCCCCACCATTTCACCAAAGGATCGCCCCTAATTCGATTTATTATTATATACAATGTTTTGTATAATATTTAAATTTTTTTTATAAATAGACAAGATAATTATTAATTTTTTAAATCCACATATTTATTTATTATTCTTAATATAATGAATAAGTATACAAATTTTTATTAAAAAAATATTAATATTATTAAAAATTTAAATTATTATTTTCAATTAACTTTAATTACAATGAATAATAAACAACTCACATACCCATCACAATAATTATTTATGAAGGGAAGACTAATAACACCCTAACTAATAGAAAAATTACAAGCGCATAGCAAAAAGGAATTCATAACAAATTACAAAATCAATACTTAATTTCAGATAAAAATAGCAAAGATTAACATTTTATTTCGTACCAATCTTTTGACCATAATTATTTTTAATATTTATTGCTTGATTTACCACTCAAAAATCAAATCTATCACTTTGAACAATGATAAGAAAAATTTAAAATATATTTAAATATATATGTTATCCCACAATTAAATTGTAATAGACACATATAAATGTAATAAACATTTCCTAAACTATATCTCTCACATATATATATTTTTAAAATTATATATACCATTATTCATTACTTATTTATCCTAGAGGACATTGGAAGGCTATTTATTCTGACACAAAGTTAAATGTTAGAACTAACTTCTAAATTAATGTTAGGGTTACTTTATTCACCTACACTTGGACGAAGCTTAAAAACACATTTTGCCGTCCTGGTATCCTCGCAAACCCTTATATCGGTTAGGGTTAGGGTTTGAAAAATTTGCTTATATCTTCGATGAATGTTAAAATTTCTTTGAAGATTTCTTTACGCCCGCTATGTCTGAAGTGCAGAGTTCAGAGGGGTTTTTGCGCGTCTGTCAATAGTCACAGATTGAGTCGGTATGTACTGTGAAATTAACTTTGTTTTCCCTTTGTTAAATTGCTTAAACTTTACACTTAAGAGCGTTACAGTGTAGAATGCAATAGGCTACATGTACCAGGATTTGGGCGTAGTGTGATGGTCCACTTCTTGCTTTGCCACAGAGGCTGTAGCAACAGTAATCATTTTTACAGAAGCATATGGCCGTGAGCAATTGCTCATTTGCTCATGGTTACCGCGCTTCTTACATTTTCTGTTACTTTTTGCATTGAAGGGCAGAGTGGAGAGGCAGATTTGTTTTCTGCTGCCTTGCCTTAGTTACCCTTCGGACATAGATTTTCTGTTAGCCCTGTGAAAACACGGCTAGCATGCCACTATCCAAGCAGACCTTTATCTCTTTTTATTATGGTTGGTCTGTGTCAAATGGTGACCACATTTTGATTTATCCTTCGATAAATTTCTCTGGGATAGGGCTATAGTGATTTATTTGTCTTTTTGAGTGCTCTTGAATATGAGCTTGTTTGTTTTGTCTACCATATGTTCTTCCAGTTTGCATCTTACACGATTATTGATCTACCGGCAGGGAAAAATGGGTGTTGATTTGGTAGCAGGACTTCAAAGGCTCATTTGAATCCATGAGTAAAACAATTTTGTTGACTTTTTAATGCTTTTAACTTTCTGTTAAACATTGAATTCTTTGCTGGAAGTAAACCTACAGCCTCAAAATAAACCAAATATTATAGTAGTAATCTGATAAAAGAAATCGTGCTTTCTTTTCAAGCTCATCATCTTGTTGTCCTGTTCATTGGGATCTGGCAAGAGAATGTATTGATGATAATTATTTTCCGGAGAGTTTTCTTTTATTGAATGCTTTACGAGAAACTCAGTTGTGTGTTGTATTAATTGATCACTTAATAAAACATATATTTAAAATTTTAGCTTTTATTTAGAATGATCAAATGATAATGATGATAATCTAAAAAGTGAAATAATCCATGTGCTATAGCATAAGAGTTGCAGCTTGTTAACAGCAGATTTTTCTGTGTATTTTTAGTGTTTGGCTGGGACCTCTTGAGACCTTTTTGCTGCACTTCGGTGCTTTTGGTTAAATTGTAATTTTTATATTTCTTTTTAATAATTATATCTTCTTGTAATAAAAAAAAATGAAATATATTGTAATCCTACATGGATAAAATATAAATTAAAATTTTTCACATAAATAAGACATAAGTTTAAAGGTGATCATGCTTAAATGGATGTTAAAAGATAGAAATAATGGTTATCAAATTTTATTTTATTTCAAAAATGATATTTCAAAACTTATGGATATAACATGAATGTTAACATCAAGATCTAATATGAGTTCAACACCATTAAAAAATCTATATAAAATATGATAACCAAAATCATAAATCTAAAATTAAGAAAATAATTATTTTTTATTACAACTATTTATAAATTAGGATTGTATATAAATATGAATTTGAAATTATAGTTAAATTTTTATATTAGAGGGTATATCTAATATATTTGACATTTAATATAAACATTTCAAGATTGATATATTACTATATTTGAGTTAGGAGTGTTCATGATATCTATATTTAGTTTATAAATTCAACATTAATGATAAATTTAAATGAATTACAAGTGCAATATTGAGATAAATGATATATTCTTTTGTAGGGTTAGGGTTAGAGTTAGAGCTAAATTTGTTTTAAGAGTTAGAGTTAAATTTGTTCTAAGAGTAAAGAGTTAGTATCAATGTTGGTTTTAGCGTTGGGGTTAAGATTAAGTTTAGGGTTAAAATTAGAATTAGGTTAAGGTTAGAGTTATGATTAGAGTTAGAGTTATAGTTAGAGTTATAATTAATGTTAGCTTTAGGATTGGGTTAGGGTTAAGGTTAGAGTTGGTGTTATAGTTAGGTTTATTTTAAAGTTAACATTTGTTATAAATAGAAATAGAGTTAGGGTTATGGTTATAAATAGGTTTAGGGTTAAAGTTATAATTAGAATTAGTGTTAGCTTTAGAATTAGGGTAAGAATTAGAGTTGGGGTTAGGGTTTAAGGCTAGAATTTTAACACTAATTGTAATCATATGCCTAACCTTAAATCTATCTCTAACTCTAACACTAGCCCTAATTCTAACTTTAACCCTAATTATTTAATCAATTTCTTATAAATATATAAAACAAAACTAAGTATTTTAATTTATAATTTTATTTCTATGTGAAATTAAATATATTTTTAGAGTTAGAATTATTAACCATTGATAAGTAGGAGGTATTTTTCCACAACGAGTGCTAAGAGGACCATTCGATATCATGAGAGATGGGTTCTTGTTGAACCACTACTCATGAAACATGGGTCAATGAGTTTGACTCGAAACTACACGGTTGAATCCTGATAGCAATATCATAATTATTAACCATGTTGGAAATAAGTAATCAAATCGACACAAGAAAAGTATATCCCTACTTTTGAATTTTTGGGCTTAATTAGATTGAATAAATTTTAAAATTATCTAGTTAAAAAAATTATTAAATTATAGCAATTATTTAATAAAAAATAATTAAATAAAATTACATGTTCATTTAAAAATAATTTAGCAATTACTAATAAATCTCCACTTCTAGATTTTTCATTCTATTGAATTGTATTGAGCTTTAAATTTAAATTAAATAATAATGTATAATTATGGTTAGGGTATCTAAACCTAACTCTATTTTTTACCCTAAAAACTCTAAACCCTAATCTTAACCCTAATTCTAATTTTTACCCTAATCTTAATCCTAACCCCAACTCTAAAACCAACACTAATACTAACTCTAACTCTTACTACAAATTTAACTCTAACCCTAACCTTAACCTTAATCCTACAAAATAACTCTAATTAAGCACAAACCTTGTGTAAACAAAAACTCCTCAAAGGTAAACCCTAACCATTGAACTCTCTTAGTTTTAATGCTAATTGTAATCCTAACCCTACACCTAACTCTATTTCTAAGCCTTAAGCCTAAGCCTAACCATAAATGTAACCCAAGCCCTAATACTAATGCTAGCCCTAGCCTTAACCATAAGCCTATTGCTAGCCCCATTTCTTTCACTAACACTAACCCTCACCCTATCTAGAACCCCAATTTTATCTTTATGTATAACCCTAATTGTAATGTAACCCAAATCCAAACCCTAACCCTAATTGTAACCAAAACCCCAACCATACCCATAACCCTATCGGTAACCCTATTTCTATCTCTAACCCTAGCCCTATCCCTAATCTAAATTGTAAGCCTAAGCCTAGCACTTACACTATCACTAACCCTAGCCCCAATCTTAACCCAAACCCCAACCCTAAACCTAAACTTAACTCAAACTTTAATTTTAGATCTTACCCTAATTCTATTTGTAATCCTAACTATATCATGAACCCTAACTCTAATTCTAATCATAACCATAATGCTAACCCTATTTTTTCTCTAAACATAACCCTTACCCTATTTGTAACCCTAACCCTAACCCTAACCTTAATTTTATTTCTAATCCTAACCCTAGTTGCAACCCTAAACCTAACCTTAATCCTAAACCTAAGTCTAACCCTAATTCTATCTCTTACCTTAACCCTTACCCTAAAAGTATCTCTAACCTTAACCTTAACCCTAACCTTATCCCCAACCCTAACTTTAATTTTAACACTAATTATAATCATATGCCTAACCCTAAATCTATCTCTAACCCTAACACTAACCCTAATCCTAACCTTAACCCTAACTATTTAATCAATTTCTAGGGGTTCCTAATTTTTTTATCAATTTTTAAAATAAAAGTGCACTAGGCTCCTTGAGAAGGATATCTCTTTGCATATTTAGTGTTCATTTAGGGTTAGTTTTAGGGTTAGGGTTAGAGTATAATTAGACTTATTGTTTGGGTTCAATTAGGGTTAACAACTAGGATAAGGGTTAGGGTTAGAGTGTAATTATGATTAGAGTTTGGGTTTTATAAGGGTTACAAGATAAATATTTTAGGCTAGTTGTAGGGTTAGGGTTAAATTAGCATTAGGTTAGAATTAGGTTTAGCATTAGGATTATGGTTAAGGCTCACCTAGGGTTATGGTTATGGTTTAATTAGGATCAAGGTTCAATTATGGTTAAGGTTAGGGAAAATGTATAATTAGCATTAGGGTTAGAGTTAGGGTATAATTAGGGTTAAGGTTAGGGATAAGGTATAATTAGGGTTAGGGTTAGGGTTAGTAAAAGAAATGGGGTTAGCAATAGGCTTATGGTTAAGGTTAGGGCTAGCATTAGTGTTAGGGCCTGGGTTATATTTATGGTTAGGATTGGGCTTAGAAATAGAATTAGGTTTAGGGTTAGGGTTAGGGTTAGGGTTAGGGTTCTACGATAAATCTTAGGTTAAGGTTAAAATAAGGGTTGATATTATGGTTATGATTCAAATATGGGTTTAAGTTCAATTAGGATTCATGTTCAATTATGGTTAGGGTTGGGGATCCATTATAACCCTTATATTGATTCTATCAAAAAATTCTAACCCTAATTGTATACTAAATCTTAACCCTAACTATAATTTCAAAACATAAACCTAACATATTTATAAAAAATCCAAGAGATATCCTTTTCAAGGGGCCTACTTTTTAATCAATTTGTCACATAAAAGTGCATAGGCACCTCAAGATGGATATCTCTAACTTTTTATAAATATTATTAATAAATAATATATATATATACTAGTACTACTCCAACTCATATTAATAATATATATGCTAGTACTACTCCAACTCAAGCATGCTTAACCATGGAGTTTTCTCAAAGGTTAAGCTAACTTAGCTTGCAACCCCATTTGCAAAACCATTGCAAGTAATGTGCCTTATGAACCATTAATTATAGAGCCCCTTTAGCTCATCAATTGATAAGTAGGATGTATTTTCCCCAGTGTGTCAAATTTTAGAGCTCCTTTATTTTTTTTGGAGTCAAACTCATTGACCCATGTTTCATGATTAGTGATTCACAAGAACTCATCTCTTATCACACTTAAACCAACATAAACAATCAACCATTACAGGGTTTGAACTTTGGTGACAAGACCAACATTACACTTAAACCAACACATTAGTTGTTATTGTCTATTCTTAACATATATTTAAAATATTTTAAAATATTATCAATTTTTTTTTTATCTATAGATTTTTTTTTTTTAAATGATTTTAGAAGGCTTTGTCTTGTTACTTTAAAAATATATATATTTTTATGCTTAAAAATATTAAAGCTTTATATTATTTGTTTTTTTTTTTTTTGTCGGTAAAATATGTGTTTTTTATTATTAAATTATAATGTGAAAATATAAAAAATATGAAATGTCTGTTCTTGAGTGGTTGAAAGCCAACCCAACCATGATCCGACTGGAAACACACCAAAATTACAACCCCAACCTAGAAATTTACAATCACCCACCGAGTGTATAAATGCACAAACCAAAACAAAATTCACCAGCTCCACTACTTGAAACACCCCCAAAGCAAAATTTGCAAAACTGATAGCATTTACATGACCGCAGACAACCAGTAGCTAAAATAGCAAGAAGGGTAAAAGAAGACAAAAAAGGGCACTGGGCTACCCCAAATCATACCCTACGACCACGCCCTCGACTAGAACCGCGACCACGAGCCCTACCATTGCCTCATGCTTCACCACGACCCCTCCCACCATGACCAAGAGCCCTCCCCTACACCTCCATGTCCATCCACACACTAGCCAACTTGAAGCGAAAAAGTTCTGGATTCATTTGCTCTCTGGGAATCCCAACAACAATCACCAATTCCCAATCATGCACATAGTCTAGAATGAAAGCCCAGTATTTTTCGGCCTCTGCCTTCCTTTCTGGGATATTGCCAAGAGCTCTGTGCAAAAGAAAGGGGTGCCATTGTTGAAGCACACCTGGGAAACCAATCCAGCTGCCCTCAATGGCGACAAAACCATGCATTGGCACTGCATAAGCTAACAACTCCAAACCGACCCACCATTTTGATTTGATACAACGTTTCATCACCCTTTGAACCTCCTTCTATGAGCTGAAATGGAGACCCCATGCACAAAACAAAGAAGAGATATCTGTATTTGTGTGGTGATAAAATTTGGAACCAAAAATTCAATTCCCAAGAGAGCCCGGACCAAACTGAGGAAGAAAGGGTCACTTGTGGCAAACACATTCTTCAATCTTTCATCTATGACAAGTCCCCGAAATGCCATCTGTTGCTTCGAGGTGTTGAGAGCAAAATTTGCTTCCATTCTCCTGCAGACACCAACTTTTGGCATGCACCAACGAAAATCTACAAACACAAAATGGATGAACACATTGAAAATGGGGAGGAGTAAATATGCCTCAATCGCTCCCAGCATTCAAAGCCCTTGTACCAATGCAAAATGTAATAATGCCACTCAACATCTATCAACCACTTCATTAATGAGGTTAACATTGGCTGCCACCTTTTATCCCTCCTACCAAATGTCCGCTATATTTGATCCAAACTGCTCAGCCACTTTCATTGCCATTTTAGATAGTTGATCTGCTAAAGCGTTGCCTTCACGGTAGATATGAGAAATTTTAAAATTTGGAAAATTGTTGAGCTTGGTTCAGATTATGTTGACTATTTTGTCAAGTTTCCAAACTTGTGCTTTGCCATTGGCAATCATATTGACAATCACCTGCGAGTCCCCTTCCATATGTAATCTTTCTGCATGGAGCCTGTTTGCCAGATCCACTACTAAGAGTGCAACTTGCACCTTTGCCTCGTTATTTGTGCCTTCCACCAACTTCTTAGTCTCAATTGCTAAAATGTTACCGGTATCATCATGAGCAACACACCCAGCCCCCAAAGGTCCCAGATTACCTTTCGACACCCCATCAAAATTGATTTTTATCCACCCCCTTTCAGGTTTATACCACTGAATTGAAGCCCTTGCATGAGCAGAGGGATGAACCCCTAAAGACCCATTAACGGGTAAAGCTTTCTATTATTTGTTATTATATTATTTTATTTCTCATTTTTTCTTTTTCTAATTTTATACTTTTTGT
The DNA here is from genome assembly GCA_007258455.2 of Sequoia sempervirens. Taxonomy (NCBI): domain Eukaryota; kingdom Viridiplantae; phylum Streptophyta; class Pinopsida; order Cupressales; family Cupressaceae; genus Sequoia; species Sequoia sempervirens. Next base: position 107,873,827 of record VDFB02047397.1, on the reverse strand, counting down.
TGATTGTCACCATTTTGGCTACATACTTCAATGAAAATGAAGTAATCACTTGTATACATAGGTATTTGTATGAAGCACCATCAAATCCATGGAGCTTGTGATATGAAAAATTAGGAAATTGAATGAAACGAGTAAACATATTGTGACTAATTCAAAAGCTTTAGAAGAAACTCATAAGCCAACATTTCCTTAAGTTTCCATAGAGTAACATGTTGAAGACATCATTAATTCTTTTGAAATTCTCATTCCCGAGATCTCTTTGGAGTTGTGGATGGTATTATTACCTACATTAATTAAAATGTTTAGATATTCTAATTTATTTTCACCCATTTGATTATTTATTGATAAATGGTTAATTTGTTTTCGGTCATGGATTATTTATTAACCAATCTCTAACCCCATTAGTTTCCTTTAGTCATACAACAATTGAAGTTTGTGATTCAAATCTATGAGCATTATTCATACAACTTAACTAGCTAGTTATGTCATGTGGGCTTATTTGAATTATTTGTTGATCAACAATTGATATGTTCATTCCTCTCTAATTTGTTGATTTTAATCTCTTTCTTTGAGAAATAAAAAGTACATGCACATTTTAAAAGGTTTAGCTAACCCAACATTTCTTTTTAAGTTTTTAGTTTATTTATTGGTCCCTAGGATATCAGAAAAAATAAAATTGTTATGACCTAGAATAAATTTTTCAAAATGTCTTTTTATATAGTGTGATATTTTCAAAATGTTTGGTCCATATATGTTTCATCATTGGCCCTTATAAGGGGTGTTGCCCCTTAACCTCATGGCTATCACCTCTAGACCCTTCTTCAACATTTGAAAAATTAAAAGAATATATGGGGTTTGCACCAATAAACGACCTATAATTTGATTTTATGGTTAGCAAAAACTTTTTTTTTTTGTAAGAATGATTTACCATGGTAATTAATTCAATTAGTTAGGGTTTTTGAGGATTCATCAAGGATTTTGTTGAAATTTTTACTATTGTGCATAAATTTACTAGAGAAATTAATATTAAAAAAAAAAAGAATTTTCCATGAAAATTAGTGCATTAGCTAGGATATGCTAAAAATAAATAAAAAAATTAGGAACATTTTTTTAAAATCACTATTCTATAGTAATTCCATTAAGTTTCATGCACCTTCATGTGATCGAGGTTGTTGAGATGTTAGATCCATATGGTGTCAATTAGCTGGCATGATTGCTGCAAGAAGAAAGAAAATTAGGTTTATTAAAAGTTAAGGTAGATAGAACATGCAACTAGGTAAAATTAGGTTTATTAAAAGGTAGACACAACACACAACAAGGTAAAATCAGGTAGGTTTATTAAAAGGTAGACACAACACACAACTAGGTTTAGGTTCTATCGTCCTTTCTTTGGTTATTGTTATTCGTGCAATCAATTGGTTATAAGGCAACAAATTATAAAACTCATGTAAAAAGTCTTGGGTGGAATGATAGTATTTATGGTTTTGAAAGTAGAAATTACAACTCTTTTTCTCCTTTGAACTACAATGTTGAATGTTATAAATGCAATAACTATGGGCATACAACACATTTTTGTAGAACCATTTTTGTAAGACACTCCAAAGAAAAATAAGAGGGAGGATGATGTGATTAAGCAAAAAGGAGAAAATGTAAGAGTTTGGAAGCAAAAGGAGAAAGAAGAGAAGAAAAGATTCATGATTGTTCGAACTTATCTACATGTTCAAAATGAAAAAAATCATATGATAAGGGACACAAGTAAATTTCATTCCTTAAAAAGGATGAATTGAGGTACAATAAAGTTTGGAGATAATATAGCCACAAGGATTGTAGGGAAAGACACTCTAAGCCTAGATAATGGACAAACAAGATCAAAGGATTGAAACACAATTTTCTAAGTGTAAGCCAAATGTGTGATCAAGGTCACACTCTTACATTCCATGAAAAAGGGTGTGAATTTAGGAAAGTAGGTTGCACAATGACACAATTTTTATGTTCTAAGTAAAATCCAAGGTCAAAAATGTTGCATAAGTCAAGAAGATGAAAGTTGGCTATGACATAGGAAGATGGGGCACATAAATTTTGACAACCTTATAAAAAAACAAGCAATAAGAGACATACTTAAGATCTGCAAGCCTTTTAACGTCATTTGCAAACAATGTTAGCATGGAATGCAAACAAGAGTAAGTTTCAAAAAAAAAATATTTCACATCTAAATCATTGGAGTTTGTACACAAAGATATTTGTGGTCCAACAAAAACAAAGAGTATGCAAGGTGAGTATTATTTCATGTTATTAATTGATGATTTTCTAGAATGACTTGGTAATCTTCTTGAAAGACAAATAATAAGCTTTTTACAAAATTAAGGCATTTAAGGCTTTAGTAGAGAATGAAACTAAATTGAAAATCAAATGTCTAAGGTCTGAATGAGGTGGTGAGCTCACCTCAAACGAGTTTATAGAGTTTTGTGAACAACAAAGAATAAGGAGGCACTACTCAATTTCTAAAACTTCGCAACAAAATGGTGCTATGAAAAGGAAGAACAAAACAATGCAAGAAATGGAAAGAAAAATATTAAATGAAGGAATATTTCTTGGGATTTCTTACAAAGTAAAGCTTATGCTATAACAAAAGATTGTAGAAAATGGTGGAAAGTGAAAATGTGAGGATTGATGAGGAAAGATACTACAAAACAAAAGCACCAGAAATAGATTTCCAAGAGGAAGAAAGTTGCAAAGAGGAAGTATTAGAGAATATTGAGCAAAGATGCACAAAAAATCCATCTAGGGCACCTTTTAAAGCACAACCCAAAACATCGTCCAAATTTGTTTAGAAGAATCATCTTGAAAATTTAATTATATGAGATAGACACTAAAATCCAAACAAAAAGAAGATTGTCCAAACCACCAGAACTTAAAAAATATCTTTTTTGTCTAAAGATTGAGTCTAAGAACTTTATAGAAGTAAGTGAAGACAATTTTGGATAAAAATCATGGAAGAAGAGTTAATCAAATTGAAAAGAATGAGACTTGGAAGTTTGTCCCTGTTATCTACTAGAAATGCACCCTATGCAAAGTTATGAAAAACTGAGCTTTCTAGAGAAACATGGGATCATTTCAAGGCTGTGGGTCACCTAAAGTTGAAATGAACCTCCGGAGAAGGCCGACTTCCTTTGTGTTATCACCTAACTACTGATCTTTGTAAGGAAAAGGGAGGAGTGTATGAAAATAAAACTAAACTCTATGGTGATACACCAAACTGATAAGAGCAATGGAATACTTTGATTTACACTTGAAAATTGACAATGAACATAAAATTACACATCAAATCTGTAAGCCTTGCATTAATGTATCACAAACAGGTTTGATTCACACACTTTTTCAAGAGAGTAAAATACTTTCACAAATTAGAATCCATGTGTGATTATGTAAAAACAGTTTGTGATTTGTATAATGATACTTTTGCAAAGAAAGGCATGAAAAAAAAAGATAAAATTATAAGGGAATAGAAGAAATTCACAAAATAACTTGATCATTAACCTGAAATGCTCAACACTTTGCAAGAACAAGATGGTAATTTTGAATCATCAACAGTGACCAAGGTAAACTCTGTATATTATGCTCCAAATAAGTTACAAAAGTTTGCTAATCTAAGAAAGGACTACAAAAGTCACAAACTTTCGAAAAGCATAAGAACTCCCCATTTACAAAGAGGCAAAAAATGCCATATATACTAAAAGTGTCAGCCCCTACCCTAGGGCTTACAAAAAATATCATCCTCTAGAAAGATCTGCCTTTATATCTTTTTAATCGAGTTACTTCTACATTAAATGTGTATCCCCGTGTCCATGTCAGTGAAGGATCACTCCAAGAATGGCCACCAGCTCTTTTGGGATAATCGCATTAACTTCTGGCCTCTGCGTCCACCTTCAAACTTCATCTGAGCCGCTTTGAACGTTCTGAAGTGTTACCATTAATGTTGATCCACCTTTTGCCAATAGAGATCCCAGCTGTCATTGAGACTCGTGGCCTTTCTGCTCCTTCGACTTTTTTTCTGCTCAAGATCTTTCTGCAAGTTGACCATCTTCGAGAAGCAGCATCCGACCTGCCCTGTTAGATCCAAACACCATATTCACCGAGCTGAATGATCACCTTCGATCTTAGAGTAGATCGATGTCGTTTATGCTCTATTGATCTCGTTCACAAGGGGTAGTCAAATAGTCAAATGACTAATGGTTCGCCTTTAGTTCTCTTTGATTGGTTGAACATATGCCACGCAAGATCCCAAGCGGTCAAAGGTCATTCAGCCAGAATCGCATGTCGATGAGACACTAGTCGTGTCTCCTCGATGTGATTATGCTCTATAGCAGCGATCGACATAGCTTACCACTGTCGGCAAGAGTTCATAGCGAGTTCCCATTGGTCATACCGATATTCCTTTTTATTGGAAAATCCATCGCTATCGGCAAGACTTCCCAGTCGGTAGGAGATCATAGCGAACACTAAGAGTCCTACCGATATCCTTTTCCATGGGCAAGTTGATCGCTATCGGTAAGACTTTCCTCAGTTGGCGAGAGATTATGCCAAAGGAAAACTCTCTCGGTGAGACCACCTACTTTCGGCGAGACATCTCGGCGAGCCCAAAACATTACGCCGAGAGTTCCATTTATCGGCCAGACACCATCGGGTCGGCAAGACCTTTTGCCGACCCCTTATGTTTCAGCGAGACCTTGCTTAGTCGGCAAGACCTTTCACTGAACTCAAACATTATACCGAAGGCATCCCTCTATCGGCAGGACCCTATCCCATTTGGCCAAACTTTATGTCGAAGGCGAACTCTCTCGGCGAGACCACTTGCTTTCGCCGAGACATCTTGTTGAACTCAAACCTCGCGGCCAGGAGTCTTACCGATTCCAAATATCCATTCGGCAAGACCATATCGGGTCGGCAAGACCTCACGCTGAAGCCTTCATATTTCGGCAAGCTCAGACCATTTCAGGGAGACCACCTTCGTTCGCCGAGACATCATGTCAAGCTCCTTTCTTTCGCCGAGCTCACTTCACTTCGGCAAGACCCTATTGGGTTGGCAAGACTTCTCAGTGAGCCCATATGTTTCGGCGAGAGCTCATTCCAAGACCACCACCTCATGTCGGCAAGACTTCTCAGCGAGGCCTCCTTGTTTCGACGAGAGCTTATTTCATTTCGGGGAGACTTTGCTTGGTCGGCGAGACCTTTCACCGAGCTCAAAACTTACGCCGACGCCGTTTCACTTTGGCAAGAGTCCACCCTGTCGGTGAGACTTTTGCCTTCGCTATCCCCTATCGCCGAGACATTACGGCGAACTCCTTTCTTTTGCCAAAAATTCTTCTTGTTGGCCAGACCTTTCGCCGAACTCCTTTCTTTGGGCGACGCTAGCCCTATGCAACGGTCGGTGAGACCTTAGCAGTCAAGGAGGCATATAAAAACCCATGGCGAATAAAATGTCTGGCCGACCGATGGATCCCAAATGAATATGACACACTACCAGTAGGCAAGACATCTGAAAGGTCCTAGAGACTTTCTTCCACAGGAGTTTTATGCCAAATCTGACTGAGGCAAGGCTTTCTAACAGACTTCCTTGTGAAATACATTGGGTGTATGATTTATTCTTGCACAACAATGTCCCCATTTGGCCTTCATGAACATTTAAAACATAGATTGCCCTGCCTGATTGAGCCCGTAGGTGAAAATTGGGTAACATTTATGGTGACCTTAGCTGGATGTTTGCCTGCTAAACATGAAAACCAGTAGCCTAAAATTGTCCATTGGGCATGGAGTCATTAGGAAAACTCAGAAGCAGACCTGGAGCAGCCTCGCACATGGCTGTTACTCATTTGTAACTCATTAGAAGACTTGGAAACTTATTGAAAATAGGAAAGCTATAGAAAGGAAACTATTTACTGTGCTGGAACAACACTTAGGGAATTGAAAAATTGTAACTAAACCTACCCTATACTAATCAATAAGAAACTGGTCAAACAAAACCATTTACAGGATGACTGAAATAGCTGCCCTTTCGCTTCAAAGCATAATGACTAGCATGCTTAAGGACAACATAGTAAAAATGATACACAAAAAAATGTTTAACAAGATGATGCACTACTTCTTGAAAGAGGCGAACAAGCTTACTTACCTCACTAAATAGATCATATGTATTGTCAACCAAAGGAGGATAAGTGAATTGAACATATTCTTGCTTGGTTTCCGGTGCATCCTTGATAACATCTTCTATTGTGTCTTCATGTATGGGTGCAAGATTGGTCATTGGTGTTGTATTGAACTCCATCTGGGAAAATCTGGTAAGGGTAAAGCTTGAACTTTCCTTGCTAATCCCTTGCTCATGGACTGCCACTTTATCATCTTGTTGGCTGGAAAGGCCTAACCTCAATGACTGACTTGGTGGGAAAATAGAAACCTCCTCAGCATGCTCATGCTTTCCCAAATGAACATTCATTCCTTCAATGGAGAATAATGAGATGGCTTCCTCCAACACATTTTCAATCAATTCATCAATCTCTGGCTCTTTCATACTCCAGAAAGGAAGCTGCTTATAATTCTTATCATTACTGGAAGAATTACATTATGATTCAGGCTTGTTTTCCTCAATAAAGGAAGGCAACAATTCTAATGGTGATGAAATCTCAAGTTCTTCTGCACAATAGAATGGAAGCTCCTCTAACTAGATATAATCTTGAAAAATAGGTTCATGAGGCTCCTCCTGTTGTTTCGACAATTTTGCAAGTTTTTTGCTCAAGATCATCATAACCCTCAACTTCTTCTGATTCTTTGCCATCCAATGTTGAACAAAACTGTTCAATAATACATGTGCACAACTCCTCAAAAAGCTCAACATTGGCTTCCTCATCCAGAACACGCTCAAAAACATCAAAACTATCACCTTAGAGGATAGAATCAGGTTCAATTTTAGGCTTTTCTTCCTGAATTAAGGCCCAATTATCTTGTTGATTATCATCAATCAGCAACTCTCCAATGTCTTCCTTCTGTTCAATCATTTGTTGTTGTTGCTTTCTATATTCCTCCATAGCTAGATGTAACAGATTTGAAATTCTAATCTCCTCCATGGTGAATGAACTAACTTGATCAGTGAGCTGCTCTTCTTCTGCAACAACTCTCTGTTCTTTGAAACTCCCCTCAAGCTGCCTCTTTTGAAACTCCTCCATTAGTTGGTGCTGATAATCTGAGTAAGCTTGAGTTTTATGCACCTGAGCAGACAAGAACTTCATTTGTCCTTCCTTAGCAGCTATTTCCTATTCGAGGCCTTCCTTGAACTGGATTCTTTTTGCCACTCTCTCTTGATCATAAAAGTAGACTTGTTCAGCCATTTCTTGCTGCTGCATAATGGTACCTTTCTGCACTTTGATATCAACCAACATCCTAGATAGGCATGCAAGCACCTTACTAATATCATTAATCATCATATTGTGAAGACCTTGACTTAGATCCCACAACGTATGATCAATCTGTTGGAGCAGGTCTAATATGTTATGGTATGGATGTTTTTGAGGCTAATTAGATAAATAATCATAATGGTTAACATCAGAAACCTCCTCTTGGGGTTGATTTTGATCAAATATTAATTGAAACAAAGGCCCAACTAGAGTGAGAGGGTGGGAAACATAATGAAAATGCTGATTAGTTATTGCTGCAAGGGAAATTGGGCTAAAACCAACACTATGTTTGGTTGAATGTAACTGATAAGGTGTAGGAGCAACATAATCATGATATGGAGGATAATAGTAAGCACTTTCATGAATATTGGACATCTTTTCATTCAAAGAGCTGGAAACTCAGAACTAACAAATTCTTTTGAGACATACCAGCACTTGTGCTTATTGATTTTTTTTGTGAAATCAAAAGATTTGAGCTTGGAGTCGCCAAGTGTTGTTCAAACTGCCTCCAAAGGCTGAATGATTCTGAGGTAGACACCAAATCTCTCAGTATGCTGAATTTCTTATTAATGCACTGGCTTTTCTGCTACTTCCCAAACTCAGAGTTGCCATGATATGCTAATGTTATCAGTCAGAAGGCTTGAAACTTACTGGTTGCATATCAAAAACTAGCACTAATATGTAATCTTTAGGTGTTCTGATTCAAACGGTCCCACTGGGCGTGCCAAAACTGTTATCGACTAAAAATGCACCCTATGCAAAGTTATGAAAAACTGAGCTTTCTAGAGAAACATGGGATCATTTCAAGGCTGTGGGTCACCTAAAGTTGAAATGAACCTCCGGAGAAGGCCGACTTCCTTTGTGTTATCACCTAACTACTGATCTTTGTAAGGAAAAGGGAGAAAGAGTGTATGAAAATAAAACTAAACCCTATGTTGATACACCAAACTGATAAGAGCAATGGAATACTTTGATTTACACTTGAAAATTGACAATGAATATAAAATTACACATCAAATATGTAAGCCTTGCATTAATGTATCACAAACAGGTTTGATTCACACACTTTTTCAAGAGAGGAAAATACTTTCACATATTAGAATCCATGTGTGATTATGTAAACACAGTTTGTGATTTGTATAATGATACTTTTGCAAAGGAAGGCATGAAAACAAAAGATAAATTTATAAGAGAATAGAATAAATTCACAAAATAACTTGATCATTAACCTGAAATGCTCAACACTTTGCAAGAACAAGATGGTAATTTTGAATCATCAACAGTGACCAAGGTAAACTCTGTATATTATGCTCCAAATGAGTTACAAAAGTTTGCTAATCTGAGAAATGACTGCAAAAGTCACACACTTTCAAAAAGCATAAAAAGAACTCCCCATTTACAAAGAGGCAAAAATTGCCATATATACTAAAAGAGTCAGCCCCTACCCTAGGGCTTACAAAAAATATCATCCTCCAGAAAGATCTGCCCTTAGATCTTTATAATCGAGTTACTTCTACATTAAATGTGTATCCTTGTTGTCCATGTCAGTGAAGGATCGCTCCAGGAATGGCCACCAGCTCTTTTGGGATAATCGCATTAACTTCTGGCCTCCGTGTCCACTTTCAAACTTCATTCGAGCCACTTTGAACGTTCTGAAGTGTTACCATTAATATCGATCCACCTTTTTCCAGTAGAGATCCTAGCTATCACTGAGACTCGTGGCCTTTCTGCTCCTTCGGCTTTTTTTCAGCTCAAGATCTTTCTGCAAGTTGACCATCTTCAAGAAGCAGCATCCAACCTACCCTATTAGATCCAAACACCATATTCACCGAGCTGACTGATCACCTTCGATCTTAGAGTAGATCGATGTCGTTTATGCTCTATTGATCTCGTTCACAAGGGGTAGTTAAACAGTCAAACAACTAATGGTTCACCTTTATTTCTCTCTGATTGGTTGAGCATATGCCACGCAAGATCCCAAGTGGTCAAAGGTCATTCAGCTAGAATCGCATGTCGGTGAGACACTGGTCATGTCTCCCTGATGCGATTATGCTCTATAGCAGCGATCAACATAGCTTACCATTGTCGACAAGAGTTCATAGCGAGTTCCCATTGGTCATACCGATATTCCTTTTTATTGGAAAATCCATCACTTTCGGCAAGACTTCCCAGTCAGCAGGAGATCATAGCGAACGCTAAGAGTCCTACCGATATCCTTTTCCATGGGCAAGTTGATCACTATCAGCAAGACTTCCCTCAGTCGACGAGAGATTATGCTAAAGGAAAACTCTCTCAGCGAGCCCAAAACATTATGCCGAGAGTTCCATTTATCGGCTAGACACCATCGGGTCGGAAAGACCTTTTGCCGACCCCTTCTATTTTGACGAGACCCTGCTTAGTCGGCAAGACCTTTTGCCGAGCTCAAACATTATAATGAAGGAATCCCTCTGTTGGCAGGACCCTATCCCATTCAGCCAGAATTTATGCCGAAGGTGAACTCTCTTGACGAGACTACCTGATTTCACCGAGACATCTTGTCGAACTCAAACCTCGCGGCTAGGAGTCTTACCGATTCCAAATATCCATTCGGCGAGACCATATTGGGTCGAAAAGACCTCACGCCGAAGCCTTCATATCTCAGCAAGCTTGGACCATTTTGGGGAGACCACCTTCGTTCACCGAGACATCATGTCAAGCTCCTTTCTTTCACCGAGCTCACTTCACTTCGGCAAGACCCTATCGAGTCGACAAGGCTTCTCAGCGAGGCCATATGTTTCGGCGAGAGCTCATTCTGGGACCACTAACTCATGTCGGCAAGACCCTATCGGGTCGGCAAGACTTCTCAACGAGGCCTCCTTGTTTCGGCGAGAGCTTATTTCATTTTAGGGAGACTTTGCTTGGTTGGCGAGACCTTTCGCCGAGCTCAAAACTTACGCCGACGCCGTTTCACTTTGGCAAGAGTCCACCCTGTCGGTGAGAATTTTTCCCTTCGCTATCCCCTATCACTGAGACTCTACTTGGTCGCCGAGACATTACAGAAAACTCCTTTCTTTCACCGAGACTTCTTCTTGTTGGCCAGACCTTTCGCCGAACTCCTTTCTTTCAGCGACACTAGCCCTATGCAACGGTCGACGAGACCTCAGCAGTTGGGGAGACATAAAAATCTACGGCGAATAAAATGCCTAGCCGACCGGTGGATCCCAAATGAATATAACACACTGCTAGTCGGCAAGACATCTGAAAGGTCCCAGCGACTTTCTTCCTTAGGAGTTTTATGCCAAATCCGACTGAGGCAAGGCTTTCTAACAGACTTCCTTGTGAAATACATCGGGTGTATGATTTACTCCTGCACAACAATGTCCCCATTTGGCCTTCATGAACATTTAAAACATAGATTGCCCTACCTGATTAAGCCTGTAGGTGAAAATTGGGTAACAGTCCCAAAACCCAAAGATAAAAAAATTATTGCCACAAAATGGGTTTTTGAAAAACAAGTTGAATGAGGATGTTTAAGTGGTAAGGAACAAAGCAAAGCTAGTATGCCCAAGTAGAAGGGAATTATTTTGAAGAAACTTTTGCTCTTGTTGCATGTTTAGAAGCTATAAGAATTTTCCTAGCATTCGCTTGTTACAAGGATTTTAAAGTCTACCGAATGGGTACTAAATCAACATTTCTAAATGAGCATTTAGAAGAAATGTATATAGAGCAACTTGAAGGATTCGTCTTTTCAAAAAAAAAAATTGTATGTAAACTCAAGAAAGCTCTTTATGGTTTGAAACAAGCTCCTAGGGCTTGATACTCCATATTGGATAAGTACTTACAAGAGTAAGGTTTTAAAAGAGGCATTGTTGACATTAATTTGTATTTCAAAACTAAAGGGAAGCATTAGTTAATTATTGTGGTATATGTAGATGACATCATTTTTGGAGGTTGCAATGATAAGACGTGTTAAGAAATTTCTCAAGTTATGCAAAAATAATTTGAAATGTCAATGCATGGAGAGTTGTTATTCTTCTTGGGATTACAAATTTCTAATATTTATGTCCTAGACTAAATATATTGAAAAGATGTTAAAGAAGTTTAGAATGGAAGAATATAAATCTGGTTGGTACCTCCATAATTATAGGACGCAAGCTAAGTAAAAATAACGAGTCTCTTGATGCAAATCCATCTCTTTATAAATCAATGATTGGAAGTCTACTTTATGTCACAACCTCAAGACTTGATATTATGTAAGCAGTAGGTATGGTTGTCAGATTTTAGGCTACACCCAAAGAAACTCATGTGCAAACAAACAAGAGGATATTCAAGTATTTAAAAGACACATTATATTTTGGGCTATGGTATCCAAAAGGTGATGAATTCAACTTAATAATATATATAGATGCAGATTGGGAAAACGGTGTTGATGATAGGAAAAACACAAGTGGTGGTGCATTATTTCTTGGAAGTAATTTTCTCTCCCTATCAACTATAGAGGTAAATTATATAGCAATAGTTTCCTATTGCACTCAAGTTCTTTGGATGGGACAAACTTTAAAGGATATCAAAGTAGAATACAATCATCCAATATCCATATTATTTGACAATATCAATGTTATCAATATCTCAAAGAATCTAGTGATGCACTCAAGAACAAAACATATTCCTGTATAATATCACTTCTTGAGGGAGAAATTAGTATATGGATAGGTAAAGCTTGAGTATGTTGACTATCATGATTAGATTACAAATTTTTTTACTAAGCCTCTTCCAAAATAGACTTTTGAGTTTTTAAGACATAAGTGGGAGTGACATCATCTTCAATTTGTCACTGAGGAGATGCACTCCTTAAGGGGAGCCTATCATTATATGAATTCATAGCTCCATGGGCTCTTTTGTTGTTGATGTGAAAGGGGGAGAAGTATAGAGACAGGGGGAGCAATAGAGACATGAGGAGTAGTGTGATTTGCAAATTACCTATATGAGGAGGTTTCCATCAATGACAAAGGGGGATATTTTTAGATTAATGTCCATTAATGTCAAAAGAATTTAATGTTGAAGAAACCAAACCATTTGGATTCAAATACTTCCAAGGAAAAAATATTTACTTTACAAAGAAAAAACATTGAGGTCGACTTTTCTTCATTGGTGCCCAAGATAAAAAAAAATTTAAAATTTAAAATTAAATCATATATGCTAGCTAACTCCTTTATGTCTAGCACTAAGGCCAACTTGATGGAAACAAGAATAAATTAATTTTAATATATATTAAGGAAAATGGTAGCAATGATTAAAATTAGTAAAAGAAAGGCAACAATTAATCTAAGTAAGAGGAAGGCATTGATTAATACGTGGAGTGCTCAAATTAATCAATGAAAAGGCAACTATTAATTTTGTAAACAAAGGGTTGTGTCATTTCAAAAAGATATCACCTTTTAAAGAGACGTGTCTTCTTATTTAAACATGAAGATATAAATGAAATTTGAGTGAAGAAATATGTGAGGAAAGAAAAGATATACAAACACAAACAAATTTGAAGGAGAAAAATATAGAAAGATAATTAAAGGTAGATTTTGTGAAGGAATTATGATAAAACTATAGAGAGTACTTGCTGATTTAAATGAGACTCTTCATTATCCATTTAAAAGGATAGTCACAAGAAGATAATAATTCTATTGCACAAAAGGTTGGTGCCTTAACAAGAGAATGGTGTATCCTACCAAGTTGGCATTCAATTGTGGGGATTGGTGTTTACAGTGGGTTGATTCTCACAAATTGCTAAATAGGGTATTGGTGTCTCTTGTAGGTTGGTACCTACAAATATTGTATTAAGTTTTATATATAGCATTATTTTGTTGTGGTTTACTCCCACAAGGGTTTCCACGTAAATTTGGTGTTCTTATTGTGTTCTTAATTGTTAGATCTTGTATGGTTGTTATTATTGTTGATTAAGTTTTGAATTGGGAAAAGTTTGGTTATACTCATTCACCCCCCTCTTAGTATAAGCATGTGCTCATCAATGTGTTATCCATGTGTAGGTTGTGCATTATGTGGAAAGGTTTTAAGACTATAAATATTTTTATGGAAGTTGAAATTCACTCTTAAATTTCCATGGTGTGTGTGTGTGTGTGACCATCTTTCACTAAGTTACATGGACATGTTAGAATCAATGGTTTTGCATATGTGTGTGAAACCATTATTCTATAGTGTCTCATCCATGCAAAAAATATCTTGATGTTGTGTTGTACATGCAAAGGAAGATTGCAACATGAGATGATAGTATATTGAGCCAATGACTAGGAGCATGAGTTGTGAAAAATTATGTAGGATAATTTACTCTTTCTTATACAAAAATTGTCTCCATTGCATCAATTTATAGCATGAAAAAATTAACTAATAATATTAAAAATGTTTGTTGTGTTGAACCATTGTGTAGTTGTATCAAAATCTTTTTCACTTTCTTGTAGAGTAGCATATTTGTTACATTAAAAGGTACTTAGAGGTTCCAACATAGAAATTATGATGATTTGTGCATAGAATACGACTTGGTTATGTGCATAGCTATTAATGAATTATAGATGTGAATCCAAATAGAATTTATGAACTTCAACAATTAATAAAAATTCAACTTTGTTATGCTTCTACCTAGGAAGTAATGAAGACCTAGAATGTGCTAGTGTGGTTGTATTTTGAATTATAATCCTTACAATGCTGCTTGTAGAAGCTAAGATATTTTTTTCTTTGTACTTTAAAGTTAAAAGTAGACAATTTCATTCAGCCCACACATCATTGTCAATAGAAGATACTTTATATGCAAGAGATAGAATACATAGAAGTGCATATTTTTTATTCAAGGGGTAAATGCTTTTGACCGGAGCTATGAACCATAATACAACCATTTAACAATACCACCCCAATGGGGTTTGAACCTTGGTGGCAAGAACAACAGTACCACCTATAAACCATCACACCATGCCAATATCGACTCATAGAAGTGCATATTGATATGTACTAATAATTCAAAATAATATTGTCAAAAAAAGAAATTTTTGGTACAAAATACTAAAGTGTGTTGTGCAATATTACAATGGACACTATTGCAAATAAATTTAATGTGGTTGTTATTTGACATGATGCAAGTCTAGTGTTGTTAGATTGAGAGCTTGACCATCAAAGTGAAGCTAGAAAGGCTCTATATTATGGAGATATGAAAATCACTTGATGTTGAGGGAAGAGTTGTAGAGGTTGGCCTTCTATAAAGATGCACTCAAGGAATAATCAAATATTCTTGTGTAAGTTGTTGTAAATGTTTTAGTTTACATGAGTCACCCATTGAATATAATTTTTACATTGGTTGAAGAGGTGTAGGTGGTACTCTAGATGTTGATCATTGTTGAGTGGAGAATGATTCCACTGAATAATGGAGTGTGATGTTGATTATTGTAGAATCCTTCACACAATCAATAATAGAGGATGTATGATATCAACCAATCTAGCATTGACTTGTTAGTGCTCATAACTCAAGTGAAGTTATAGGTTTGGTAGCCATCATCGTTTATGTGCAAAACAAGGGAGGAAGACTTTAAAACCTTCTCCCTTGACTTTGCTTATGGATTTAAAATTAAGTATGAGGAAATATTGGGTGGCTTATAGAGCTCAATGCATCTATTTCCTATTAGAAATTTTTATGAACTTGGCTATAGTGTAGCTACTAAGGACAAGATTAGTGAACTATAGTTCCATGAGTGAATCACATGTTTTAATTGTAGCTTAAATGATGTGGAAGAAATTCAAGCTCTAGACGTGAATAATCATTTCTTTTCAAAGAGAACAATGAGAATTCCTTTCCCTCACGAATATATGTCTTTGCATCTTTATGATGACTATAATGGAAGTGCGAGCAATACAATGTTGAATACCTAGCTAAGTGTGTTTGACAAGAGGGCACATGAGATTAAGCCTCTACTCTTTGATACTAATTATTCAATTTTTTAATAATTAGAGGAAAAATTTGTGTGTAGTAACAAACTTATGAAACAACATTAATGGGGATATATTTATGTCTATTAAGTGCTCAAGTATGGAATATTTATATAAGATACATAAAAGAAGTAATTGGATATCCAAACACCATGAATAATATGCTGTCCTTTATTTATTGATATTTTGTGAATATAAAAAATAACTATAGAAACCATCCACCCAATTTATGAAAACATCCTAGAGTAGAACTAGACTAGGAAAAGTGATGTGAGTAGACTTACTACTTGGATAAATAGTTTATAGAATGTATAGTTAAGCCTTCTATTGTCATG
The DNA here is from genome assembly GCA_007258455.2 of Sequoia sempervirens. NCBI lineage: Eukaryota > Viridiplantae > Streptophyta > Pinopsida > Cupressales > Cupressaceae > Sequoia > Sequoia sempervirens. Next base: position 107,858,085 of record VDFB02047397.1, on the reverse strand, counting down.
ATTTAGAGTAGATTTTGATTCTTAATAGTTCAATTAAAAAAATTCAAAGATTTTTTATTGTTTTCTATTAGATTAAAAATAAAAAAGGTTGCCTAATGGAGACCAATAATGAAAACCCACAAGGACAAAAACAACTAGAATCATATAGTACCATTCTCCATGAAAAGTGTACAACAAAAAGCATGACAAAAATAGAGAGGTAACTTTGTAGTAAAATATTACAGTTTGTGGTGGCTTCTAAATGACACAATATAAATAAACAAGCTCAAGGGCACATCCCTATATATAGGAGGGCTATAATAGTGTTATAACCATACCAACTAGATATATGTATACAACAATGATAAAAAGAGAAAATAATGTCATTTAATAGAATGTGATGAGTGTAATGGTGAAATAAGGGTGTATAGATGATGTACATATATTATCTAATGATATTATGATAAATACAATAGAGAAAATATCATACCTTATTTTTGTATGAACAAGTATGCTTAATTTCTTTATTTTTTATTTTATAATCCCATCACATGTGTTCTACTATTCTTATGAATTACATAGAGGTAAATAGAACTCACATAGATTAAAATTTAAACTTTTTTTTTACATTTCCTTATCAACATTTGGTTTTATTATCAAGGGCTTAGTTGTTGGTGGATACGATGAAGACCAAAATCAAGATAGGATTTTTTTTGGTGAGACCATGAGAAAAAGGGGATGCAAATTATATTGAAATAATTTTCTATGATGAGAATTAGAACATACTAGGTCTTATCCCTTAGGCGATTAGGCACCTTGGGAGTGGTGATGAAATGAGGGGATCTTGAAGAGATGAGATTACAAAGTTAGATCTGGTGTAAATTTTTGGAAAGAATATAAGGAGATTAAATATGGTTAATTGAATATATTGATGGTAAAATGAGATACCATAGGGAGATTACAATAGAATATGAGATGAACCTTCTTAAGGAAAGGAGATTAAAAAAAAAAGGAATGTGAAGAGTAATACTGCCAAAGGATTGAGAAGGTATAAGAGGCGTCATTAGAGAATGGTATGAGGGCTATTGCCAAAAATATAGAGAAATCTAAAGCAAAGGGATAATCAAATAAAATGGTTCTCACAAACTTTGAAACCTAAAAGTTTTAAATACTAATAAGATAAGTAAATTAAAATTTGACATAGATGTTGGAGCAACCAAAACAATATGAATATATGGTTAAGTTAGATATGGATGGGCTTGGGAACAAGAGTACTTATAACTATAGAATCAACTATTAATCTAGGGTTGTCACATGTAAAGGCCAAATTTTAGATGGGTTTGAGGGATTGGTAGGTCTAATTTCTCACTTGAAATAACTAAAGTTTAGCATGGGTCAATTGGGTGCTAAAATCAGTAGGCATATTGATCTATGGAGAGGATTTAGAAGGAATTTAAATTCCTAATAGGAGAATAAGGAAAGAGGAAATTTGAGACGATGAATGGAATTTTAAAAATCTTAGATATTGCCATAGAAATATTAAAAACATTTGAAGAAGAAACCATTAGAGAAGAGGAAGATAATAAATCAATATTTCATAATAAAAATCTATTAAATAATGGCAAATCACAAATCAATGCATCCCTAAAGCTTAAAAGAGACCATGAAGAGATAATCCATTCATATCAAATGTCACCCACAATGCCAAATAATCAAAGAAGATTTTATACGAAAAAGGATATATAGTGATACCTTCTACCAAGAGGAAGATGAAATAGTGAAAAGAGAAATTGAAAGTAAGATTGTTAGTGTAAGTAAAGATATTTAAGGAGAATAATTCTTTGAAATTGAGATAGTAGAGAAAGGAAGATTGTGAGTCAAAATGAAGTGAAAACTAAGAGAAAGATAAGGAAGGCATGACTTATGAATTATAGGTTAGAATAGAGGAACAAGAAAAATTAAGGCCGAGAAGAACAAACAAAGCACAAACATAAATCAAAAGAACCTACCTCCTCAATAATAGAAATTGAACAAAATAAAAAAAAATCCAATCTTGGGGGAAAGACATTAAAGAATCCAACAAGGATTTTTTCGTTCTAGAATATACATGGAGAAGAGTGGGCATCCAAGGTGATTAAGTTAAATTATATAATTTTGTTGGAACTTGTAATGTATCAATCAAATTATTTTAGGGTTTACAATTTTTTGGCTTAAATATATAACCTAAAATTAGCCAAATCCCAAATTACCCTTTTTCATTTACACAATAGTATGGAAACCCTAATCTAATAAACTAGATTTTCCCTTCAATTATTTTGCATTCATTGATACCATGAGTCAAATTAAGCTTACAAGAATGTGAGATGAATTGTATAATATCTATTATATAAATCAATTATGTGATACATTTTAGCTCAACTTTGGTAAAGCCCAAATTTTAAATGAGCCAACAACAAATAGTACCTTATACAAACATAGTACAATGACCCTTTACCCTAATTGACAAAGCCCAAATTTCTCCATGAATTACACAAAACATGGGTTACCCAAATTTTGAATTGGGCTCATAATGAAATATAACTATATAATCCTTTAATTCTATTAAATAAGATGGAGAGGTAATACCCAAATATGACTAAAACAACAAAGCTTGTGAATATAGTGCAAAAATTTTATATTGATTGAGATGGTAATATATTAAATATATTATGATAAAAATGAAAATAATAAGAGAAATACATTCAATGACCTTGTAATTATGACAAGTACAATCTCCAAAGATTATCAGGATCAAACCCCAAAATGAATAGTATATTATACAATTTATTTATTTAATTGTATCTCTTGGATGTAATTGTAATGTATAATGTCAAGTGGGAGAATGTTAGGTTAGGTGACATTTACCTTGCAAGCCTATGCTATTTTTATGTCTCCATGTTTCTTGGAAAGTTTCCTAGGAGACATTTGACAAATATATTTAATATTAGTAATATTGTAATTTAGTAATATTAGTAGGTACTAAGTTGAGCTTGAATATGTGTCCTAAATCTGATGACAATTTTGAGGATATGTCTAAGTTTCCTTATGCTAGTATCATTGGTATTTTAATGTATGTAATGGTTTGCACTAGACCAAACATAGCCCAATAAGTGGGAGTTCTAAGTAGGTTTATGTCTAACCTTGGTAAAGAGCATTGTAATTTTGTTAATAGGGTGTTTAGATATTTGTGTGGTAATTCATATTATTGCCTATTTTATCATGGTGCTAATGATAGTCATTAGACATACATGGGTTTTTTGATGTAGATTAGGTAGGTGACTTGGATAGTTGAAGGCCCACTAGTGGTTATGTATTTACTTTGTTTGGAGGTGTAGTGATTTGAATGATTAAGATGCAACCTATAGTTGCTTTGTACACCATTGAAGCATAGTATATATGGTTGTTACACATGCCTCTAAGGAGGTGATATAGTTACAAAGGCTTGGTAATGGCATTGGTTTTGATTGTAGGATAGTGAGGATTAGATGCAACAGTTAGAGTGTTATTTATTTGGCCAAAAATACTATGTGTCATGCTTGTACTAAGCATGTTGATGTTCAGTATCACTTTGTGTGAGATGTTTTAGAATGGTAAGGTCTTGATTGATAAGGTTAACACTTTGGATAATGTTGAAGATTCTCTTATAAATCTGGTGACCACAAATAAGTTATCTTGGTGTAGGAAGGCCATGGGCCTTGATCACTGTACTTGATTTATTATTTGTATCTCTTGGATGTAATTGTAATGTATAATGTCAAGTGGGGGAGTTTTAGGTTAGGTGACATTCACCTTGCAAACCTATATCATTTTTATGTCTCCATGTTTCTTGGAAAGTGTCTTAGGGGACATGTGAGAAATGTATTTAGTATTGGCATATTGTAATTGCATTTTCAAGAGGAAATTTAATGTTTGTGGAGGTTACACATAACTATAGGATACAATTATCCCTCCTAGGCATTCACATTGGGAATGTGAAGGGCCTTGAGTGGGTTTCCAAGTTTGGAGGGAAACATGTGTCCATTGGTTCTCATATGGAAGTTGAATAGTCACCAAAGCATCCTGAATGCTAGAAGTTGAAAGGGCTATGGGTTAGGTGCCCATGTTGAATCCTTGTGCATATTATTTAATTTATTATAATGAATATTGGTTTTCCAAGGAAGGGGCATGAGTTTTTGCAAATGGTCTTGGTACCTCTTATTTTGGTTTACCACTATGGTTTTTCCTCCCATAAGTTTTATAAATTGGAGCCTTGAGATGACAGTCGGATTTTTTGTTATTTGTAGGTGTATGGAAACATCTGGGTTGTAGGAGATAAAAAAGTAAGTGTATTGTGGTTTATCTCTCTTATGAAGATAAATAATATACTTGGCCTCTTTTTTTATGTGGAGTCTTTCTCAAAAGGGTTTCTCCATGTAAATCTAGTGTCATATTTGTTTGTTGATTTTTCTATTATGGTAAGTGTACAATCACATACATATAATCAAATTTGGAAATCTTATTTTAAAATTTGAATACACATACATAACTTAATATTTCAACTTATTTCCACCTTGCTTTCAATAATTTTCCACTTGTCAAAAAGAACTAAATGAACCTTTTCCCTTATTTAATGTAAGATTCTAGAGAATGTATAAGAGGTTACAATCCCCTTATATGTAAGGAAGCTAAGGTAGCGGAACAACTTCCTACACTAACCTTGATAGGAGAATAATGCATACTTTTATAGATCTTTAACAGTTACAAAAAATTAAATAGAAATAAGCACAAATATGATCATGAATACCACAACACAATGATTTACTTGGGGAAAACCCTTTCAGGAGAAAAATCCCAAACAAAATCTTCCCAATATATTATTTAGAAATCACAAAGATTACAATATACTTGAAGAGCAAGCTTTTCATAGGAGTATCACCACTCAAATATCCAGAGGAAACACAACTGCTATCAGAATCTTATAATACACTGCACTACACAACCATAATACAAAACCCTCGTAAAATAGGGTTTCCTTCTAGGGAAAGTCAAGCTAATAAAATATTGAATGTCGTATATGAGACATAATGATGAACGGTCCATATTTACATAATAAAATATAAATAAAATTTTCCTTTCCGAGGCGTTGCCCTTGAGCCCCCACCAAGGCATGCTGCCCCTGAACCCTAGCCGGGGGGATGATCCCCCCAAACCCCTTGTGGGGGGGATCCCCTCCACACCCCCTCATCATTGTTGGTTGAACAATACCTTATGTATCAACAATACCTTATGTAATTGCAAGGTTGAGTCTTGAGACACATTTTCTCAACATTATATTGTAGCAAAATTTGTGGCTAGATACAAGCATACCTAAAGGCCTTAGATCCCTTGAATGCCTTGTTTCTAAAATATATATGCACTTCTCAAGAAACAAACATGTTAGATAAAGTTTACCACCTGGCCATTCAACTGCAACACTAAATAACCTCAATACCAAGAGGGATAGGAGGAGATTTTACTTCACTTGAATACCACAAAAATGTCAAAATAGACGTCTTTGTTAAACCAAGTTGTTACTAGAAATATCACATTGATGAACATAGTGCCTGGGATGTATGACTCAATATATATGTCTCAACCGATCAACTAGATTCCTCTAGCACTAATCTACCCTAGCCAAGTCATGGAAATTTATTTTTTGAGCAACAAGGAGGATATAATCCTCAATAAAATGTGTCGCAAACATCACTTGTAAACTAGCCCTAAAAAAATGATGATGTTGAACAAACTTATCACTTAAATTTTGAGATTGAAACCTAAGAAACCTTATCTCAGGTTACCAATTAGTTGAGTCATTTTAGAATCAAATCTCCACAAGCTCAAAATCAAAATAATTACCAAAACTAGAGGAATCACCAAAATTAGAACAAGGGGTACAATCAAAGGCCTAATAATAGATAATAGGATACTAAACCCAACAACGACCAAGTTACTAATCCCAACACCAACCAAGCTAAGGAAAATCAAACAGCATCTCATGTGGCCCACATGGAAAACTTGGAAAATTTAAAATTCATGACTAACTAGTGTAAGTTGCATGATACATCATCCCATTATGAGGTTAACTATACCTAGATAGAGAAAATGGTTAGAATTTCTCAAGTTGATTCACAATCTTCTCAGCCAAATCTAAATGATAATATTAGTCACATAAACACAACTATGATGCTAGATAATTTTGTGTTTCCTTTTGAGGGAGATAATGAAATTCAAGTGGTAGTGATCCCTAAGGTATACAAGACATTGCTAAGTAGGGATTGATCTAAGAGTTTGAATGGTTATTGCATAACAAATTTCTCACACCTATGGATCCAATGGAAAGGAAATAAAAACTAAATCAGAATTAAAAGTGAGCCTCAGTTAGAATATATGATAACTAGATGCAACCACCCCAATGAAGTGGCTTAAGTGGAATCTAAGCCTGGATTTTATAAAATTGATGAAACATGAATGTCATGACAATTACGAATAATAAAGAAAAATACCAAATGATTGACCTAGAAAGTTGTTTCACAATTAATTGAAAACAACTAGCATATAGACTAATCAAATATAAGGATGTTTTGGAAAAAAGGGGTAGATCTATTAGAACTATTACTCCCCATTTGGTGTAGAATTCACTAACAAAATCATTCATATCTCATGTGTCAACCTTGCTTGAGTGTTTTAAATGAAGTAAGCCAAGGGGTTACCAATCATTCATCAAGTGACATAATGAAAGATATAGATCTACTATCATGAGGGGGTGACAATTATTTCATTCCTAATAAATTATGCGAATATGTAGAGGTTCCAAAACATAGGAATCTAACTCAAAATACTCACACAGATTTCCAAGAACAACAAGGAAACCCACAAGAGGTTTCAAACCCACATATATACCCTCCAAAAGAGAAACTTAGAAAAATTAATGAAACTACTTTGAATTACATCAATAATTCTAAAAAAGAACAAGTTTAGTTGGATAAGTAACCACATACATAGGTTTTTGTTTGTCAATAAACTCAAAAAGACAAAAATTCATTAGAAAGCCAATTATGGGCATTAAGATTTGACAGATCAAAGTCAAAACAAGGAAGTGGAGCTAGAATGGAACTAATCAACCCAAGAGGGAAAACTTATCTTGCTTCTCACAAGTTACGATTTGGATGTACTAACAATGTGGTGGAGTATGAGGCATTGACCAAAGGAATCTTGTTTTCACATCAGAAAAAGGCACAATACCTAAAAGTATAGGGTGATTCAAAGTTAGTGGGGAAACAAGCAAGGATCCAATATGCCTGCCATGAAAAAATAATTGCAACTTATCATAATAGAGTATTGATTGAAGATTGAAGATTTTGATGAATTTGACATAAAGTTGATCCCAAGGGAAAGAAATCAAATTGCAGATTCATTAGCTATTACTGATAGTGCTTTTGAACCTATGAAACATTCCAAACTAGGGAGGTTTTTTGTAGAGTTGATATCCACTCTGACAATTCTAGATAACGTCAAGAAATTTCAAGTGTTTAATGATGACTGACATATTTTGAATTTTCTCACAAATTTTGAGATTTTAAATGAAAAAATCATTGATGAATTCAAAAGAGACCCTTATGAGTGAGATGAAGAAGGTATCATCAACCTTAGAACAAATGATATTACAAAGGGAATGGTAGAACTAGAAATGATATTTGAATTAGACCCCAAAGTTAGGGATAAAATACTTGTTAAGATAGATGGAGGTAAGTATGAGACATTGAATTTAATGAATAGAGACCCAAATAAGAATGCATTTATAGGAAATACCTATCCAAAAAAAAGAGAAGGAAGAGATAATTAAGGCACTAAATGAATATATTGATATAATAACATGAGAATATGAAGATCTCAAGACCATTGACATTTCCATTATAACTCATACTATCCCACTAAAGCCTCAAGTCAATCCTCTCTGTCAGAAACAAAGACCCACTAATACCTTGATAGAACCATTAATCTTCAAAGAAGTGTAAAAACTATTGTCAACCACAATAATTTTCCCAGTCAAGAATTCTATGTGGATAGCCAACCTAGTTCTAGTGAGGAATAAAAATGGTGAAATTAGGTTGTGTGTTAATGTTAGGAATTTGAACAGATCCTTCGAAAAGGACAATTATCCTCTCCCATCACTGGATGAAGTACTTAAAATTATGAATGATTCATAGATGATTTCCTTTCTGGATGGATATTAAGGATATAATCGAGTGTTGGTAAAATATGAAGACAACCTTCATGACTAAGTGGGGAACATTTGATTACAAGAGAATGCCATTTAGATTAATCAATGTAGGAGCCACCTTTCAATGAGCTATGGGCATAGCATTCAAGGATCTAATTGGACAATGCATAATTATATATATGGATGATCTTATTGTTTTCTCAAAAGATAGAAGTAATCACCCTATAGGCCTTAGGAAAGTTTTTGAAAGGTGTAAACAATATGGTGTGTCCTTGAATCCTAAGAAATGTGTTTTTGGGGTTTTTGAGGGCAAGCTATTAAGACATGTAATCTCTGAAAAGGGGATCTCCATTGATCTTGAAGGTCAAATCCATCCTATAATTATCTGTTGGAAATGTTTTCATTGATGTCAAAGTGAATAGATGAGATCAAGAAGATTAGCATTAACGTTAAAGGCGTACAAAAGATTGAAGAAGGAATGTCACATGGTTATTATATGTGATGTGCAATCTTGCACATGATTATAAGGAAAGTTCTTGGAGTTAGTTTTTCAAAGGAAAAGCAATTGAGAATTAACATAAATATAAGAAAGCTTGATGGTTCAAAAATTATTTTTCTCATTAAGTAAACATGAAGATACTAAAGTACAAACACTTATGAGATCACAATCAATGATTTACAAGCACTCTTGAGTGATGCAATTGGAATATTTAAGTTATCAAATATTAGTGGAAAGAATCAAAATCTGCATAAAGTCTTGGATAATAAATGAAAGGGAGAAAGACTTTATAATAGATCAACTTTACCTTAACAAAGGCAATGGTGAAATGAAGTTATAATTTATTTATATTAACAATGGAGAAAAATTAGAATAAAATAAAAATTGAATAAGACAAAAATGTCTTATACAAATAGTGGCGATTTGTTTGGATTAAAAAAAACAATGATTAGTATATACAAAAAGACAACAATCTAAAGGGGGTGAATAGGACAAAAAAAGAACAAGACAAGATAATAAAGACAAAAGACAAGTCAGTGAATCATTATAATGTAAAGACAAAGATTAAAAGGTGTGATCTATTATCAAGTGGTGCATGGAAAAGTGAAGTAAATAACTATTGTTCAAAGCCAATTAAAATAAAAATAAAAAGGTGTGATTACTAATAAGAAGTAATTTTTTATTGAAGAGGTGTAACTGATTTAGGATACATCTATTTCTTGTGAAAAGACATGTCTCTTTAGAAGGGAAAATGCATGTCTTAGAATATATATATATATATACAACGATTGGAAATGAAGTTGGAGATGTGTGTTGTGTTGAAAATATAATCAAGCATATGCACCAAGGGCCATTAATGAAAAGATAAATAGCATATTTGATAAGAAGAGAATTAGAAGATAATATTGCAGTTTTGATGAGAAGGATATAAGGAGTTTTATAGCAGATTTATATGATGAGTTTGTGATCTTATTATTCACATATTTGAGGAGAAGATTATAATAGATTGAAGAAGAAAGCTATAGAATTTTTTTTGGAGAAAATATTATCCATCATCTGTTGTAGAAGCAACATTGATAAGGTGGAAATTTGAATGAGGGGTTGGTGCCTCTTGTGGGTTGGTGCTTATGAATTGAATGAGGGGTTGGTGCTCATGAATTGAATGAGGGATTGGTGCCTCTAGTATAATGGTGCCTACACAATTTGTAAAAAGAAGAATTTATATAAAATAATTAATTTTTCATGGTTTTCTCCCATTAGGGTTTCCACATAAATATTGTGTTATCATGTTCTTCTCATGTGCATGATTAATGAAATTGAGTAAATGATTTTATTGTGATTACTAAAGTTTAAATTGGAAAAAAATGTTGTTATACTAATTCACCCCCCTATCAGTATAACCATGCTCTCATCAATTGGTATCAAAGCAAGGATCCTTTAGAATTAGTCTAACAAACTAGAAGGTAGATCTAAATAGCACACATGGGTGGACAGGAAGGATTCTCTTCTAATAAGGCTCCATTGAACTTTATGGGACAAATTATGCCTTTTGGAGCTTAAAGATGGAAACCTATTTAAATTTCTTGGACTTGAAATTTGGGAATCAATGGTAAATGGATATAAAGCTCCATCAACTCCCCCAATGGATTCAACAAGAAGAAGGAAAGTGAAAATAATGCTAAAATGCAATCTTGTGTGGATTAACATAATCAAAACTTGTTAAAATAATGCATTAAAAATATGCTAAAGATATATGGGATAAATTAAAAAATATTTATAAAGGAGACAATAAAGTAAAAAAAGCAAAACTTCAAACCCATCATCGGGAATTTGAGAGTCTAAAGATGATAGATGAAGAAAATATCACTTCCTATTTGCTTCGAGTAGATGAGATTGTCAATACCCTAAAGGGTCTTGGTGAAAAAGTAGAAGAATCAATAGTAGTATAAAAGGTTTTAAGATCTCTTCCCTTAAGATTCGATGCTAAATTTTTTGCTATAGAAGAGATGAAGGAATTGGTACATTAACCATGGATGAGATACATAGAATCCTCACAACATATGAGATGATGACATAAAAATACAATACATTTAAAAGGGAAGTAACCTTCAAAGTCACAAAAAGATCAAAGAATAAAGAAACTATGCCAAGTGAGAGTTTCAAGGAAGAAACACATAAGGAAGAATCCCTTTTTGTATGAAAATTTCCATTTAAATGTTTCAACTGTGGAAAAGTAGGACACTTTAGTAAGAAATGTCCATATTTGAAAGAAAGTGATAGTGATGAAGAAGAAGAGCCTTATGTACAAAGAAAGGAAACAAATAGTCACAAGTATGACAAAAAAAATAAGAAGAAGAAATCCTATGATTACAAGAAGAGTCTTTATGCTTATAGAGATGATAGTTCATCCAATGAAAGTGATTGGGATAACTATAGAGAAGAAATTCTCTTTATGGTATTTGAAACATAAGGCAATATCATTGAAAATGATGATAAAGAAAACAAACACTCACACAAGGATGATAAGATCAAATTTGATTGTGAAGATAATGATGAAGAAAACTTTGAGGAAGAACCCTATTGTGCCATAGACAAAATTGAGAGACTTAGGAAGAACTTAAAATATAAGCATTTATTTCAAGAAGAATGTAAAAAGACCAAATTTGAAGAATCGAAAAAAGTAATCATCAATTTGAAAGTTCAAATTGAGGAAGCCAAGAAAATTGAAGAAGAAATTAGATCTCAATTAAAGATAAAGGAAGAAACATGTGGAAGACTAGAATCTAAGATTGTTTCTCTAAGGAAGGAATTAGAGAAGGCAACCACCAAGTTAAACACATGCTTCAAGTTTGAAAAGAGCACCAAAATCCTAGATAATATCATAAGTGAACAAAGATCACCATCTATAAAAACATGCATTGGTTATGAAGAAAACAAAGAAAAGACACAAGTAGAATTTGTAGTGTAGGAAAAGGTATCCCTTTTTCACACTTAATTTGAGAAAAATAATAATAAAATGAGCCTAATGTTGCCTTAATTTAGTGTTGTAATATGCTTTTCATATTCACATTAAGTTTAGGGCCCTTTTAAATTTAATGGACTTAATTGTGCCTTGTTTTAGTGTTTAAGGTGTATCTTTACACTTTCACGTTAATCTATGGCTTTATTAATTGATTGAGGTTAATTTGCCTTAATTTGCCCCTTTAATTCAAATACAAGTGTAATTAATTGAAAATTTTGAGGGGTGAAACCTTACATTCATATATGCCTTTACACAACACTTAACTTTGGAAGATGTGTGTCCTAAGTAGGTGACCTAGGACTCATTCACCATTGGGCGAATGGGTCCTCACTTAGTCCTAGGACCCTATTTTTTACATAATATTTCACCTTGTCCGATATGTGTCCTAGGTAAGTGGCTTAGGACCCATTCCCCCTATGGTGAATGGGTCCCCACCTAGACCTAGAACCCCTCTTTGAAATATGTTTTTGGCAGTATTTTAATTATTTGAAATCCATGATCCAATGTCGGCTTGTGATATTTGAATTTCAGGAATTAATGTGAAGATATGTATAAATAAAAGGTTATTTCATTATTTTCATCATAAGAACATAAAAAACTATATGAGAAAGTCCTAAATGAAAGTTTATGAGATCAATAGCATTCAAGAGAATTTTCAAGGCATTTCAAGGGAAAATTTATAAAAGATTATTGTAGCAATCAAGGTTCATTTCATTATGTGAAAGTCAGAATGCATCATGCATGTTGTTGAGCTAATATGGTGATGTAGTGTTCAAGATGTATTCAAGCATATCAAAGGCTTTGTTTCACATCAAGTTTCATGATAAAGATCTACATCCATGGAGGCCACTTCATGCTAGTTTGCAGACTTATTATTCAAAGTTTCAAGTAAGGCTTCATTATTTCATCCTTCATGTTTCATTGTTTCATCACAATGTTTAATTACCAAAATAGGGTTTGACCAAATTACCAAAATAGGGTTTGACCAAGAAAAACCCCTATTCCCTAACAAAACAAACATTTTTCTCTCTCTTTGATGTGATTGCAAATTTTAGGTTGAAGATCATTTGAAGAGCAAAATTGAAGAAAGTTGCAAAGTTGTCAAAATTGCAAGAAAAATTATCAAACCATGGAAACTCTTCTATAGATTTTATTTTTGGCTTTTCGACAGTGAGCAACTAGAATTTGGAAGTGCAGTCTAAGAAAAAAAGAACCCAGAAAGCATTTTTCAGGAGCCCTAGCTAGGACCCATTCACCATAGGGTGAATGAGTCCTCAGTGAGGTCTAAAAAAGCATCTTTGGTGAAAGGTACAAAACATTTTACCCTTTCCATATTTTCCTTTTGAATTTTGTTTAGGTTTGATTTGATTATTGTTTCTCATTTTCACTTTGTAACACATATTTTGAATGAAATTAAGAAAATAGGTGCATCATAGTTCTCATTCATTCATAAAACAAACACTCCCCCAAATATTTTCTTTGTTTCAGAATCAAACAAAGAAAAACCAAAAAATTATATTAATGCACTTAAAAGCCGCATCAAAGGAGAATGTAGAAAAGCAAAATAAAGTCATGTTGTATGAAAACCAAGCACATATCAAAAGAATAAGAAGAATGCTTTCAAAAAATTCATTCCACAAAGGCAAGCACATATGACTAAGTATCATCATCCTTTCATTGGTTATTGTTTCAAATGCAATCATTTTGGTCACAAGGAAATAAACTATAGGAATCATATAGGAGATTTTGGTTGGAACAAGGATAAAAATACCTCCAGGGTTGATAAAGGAATTACAATTCTTTTGCACCTCTACTTTACAATGTTGAATGCTTTAAATGTAATAACTATGGGCACACAACACGATTTTTTAGATCCCCTAAAGCAAGACAAAAAGAAAGACGTACTTATGGAACAAAAGGGGAAGAATTCAAAAATATGGAAAAATAAGAAAAAAATATAGAAAAAAGAGATACATGTTAATACAAACTTCCCTACATGCTCAAGATAATGGAGAAAAATGGTATATAGATAGTGGTTGCTCATGTCACATGACTGGTGACAACAATAAATTTTTCACATTGAAGAACATAGATGGAGGAACAGTGAGTTTTGGAGGTAATGCTACAACCAAAATTGTTGGAAAGGGAACTATTACTATAGACAATGGAATAACAAAGATAAAAAATGTTTTGCATGTTGAAGGATTAAAGCACAATCTTGTATGTGTAAGCTACTTATGTGATGAAGGTCATACTCTCTCATTTCATGCAGATGGATGTAACATCAAGAAGGAAAGAAGATTAATAGAAGAACCATATAGGAACACTAATAACCTCTACATCATAAATGAAAATAGAGGTAAGAAATGTTTTATGACAAAAGAAGAAAGTTGGCTTTGGTATAGAAGGATGGGACACATTGACTTTGAACACTATTTGTAATCACAGCCAACTTGGTAAGAAAACAAGAGTCACCTTCAAAATAAAGGAGTATCCAACATCTAGACCATTGGAACTCATCCATACAAACCTCTATGGACCAACCAACACAAAGAGTATGCAAGGTGAAAGTTACTTTATGTTGTTAATTGATGATTACTCTGGATTTACTTGGGTAACCTTTTTGAAAGAAAAATATGAAGCTATAGAGAAGTTTAAGATATTTAAGGCTTTAGTATAAAATGAAATTGGATTAAAAATTAAATGTCTAAGATCAAATAGAGTTTACTTCAAATGAATTTGAGGAATTTTGTGAAAAATATGAGATTAGAAGACACTTTTCAACTACAAGAACACCACAACAAAATGCAGTTGTGGAAAGGAAAAACAAAATGGTGCAAGAAATGTCAAGAACCATGCTTAATGATTCAAATTTATCAGACTCATTTTAGAGAGAAGCAATGCATACAATAGTTTATATTATAAATTGAGCACAAATCAAAGTCAATCATGATAAAACTATGTATGAACTTTGACAAGTTAGGCTTGCCATAGTTAAGTACTTTAAAGTATTTGGTAGAAAGTGCTATATAAAGAGAGATGAAAACTTAGGCAAGTTTGATGCTAGATCTGATGAAGTGATATTTCTTGGCTATTCTTCAAGGAGACAATCTTTTCGGTGCTAAAATAAAAGGTTACACAAAATAATTGAAAGTAGAAATGTTCATATAGATGATAACATACATCAATGATAAATAACTCAAGAATTTAATCATGAAGAAGAAGAAAGCTGCAAAGAAGAAGAAGAGGAAGAATTTGAAAATGATAAATCTACAACACCACCAAAGGCACCTAAAATACCATCAAGATTTGTTCAAAAAAATCATTTAGAAAACTTAGTTGTTGGAGACATCAATATAGGAATCCAAACAAGGAGAATATTGGCCACCACACTAGGACATATGTCTTTACTTTCTCAAATTGAACCCAAATATTTTATGGAAGCTAGCAAAGACACACATTGGTAAGTGCTATGGAAGAATAATTAAATCAAATAGAGAAAAATGAAACTTGGGAACTTGTCCCAATACCCAAGGATAAAAATATAATTGGTATGAAGTGGGTGTTCAGAAATAAGCTAAATGAAGATGGTACAGTAGTAAAGAATAAAGCAAGGTTGGTATGCAAAGTCTATGTTCAAGTAGAAGGGGTTGAATTTGAAGAAACATTTGCTCCAGTTGCACAATTAGAGACTATAACGATTTTCATAGCATTTTCTTGCCACAAAATTTTTAAAGTTTACCAAATGGATGTCAAATCAACATTTCTCAATGGACATCTAGAAGAGGAGCTATATATTGAACAAGCTGAGGATTCATCTTGTCAGAAAACAAAGACTGTGTATGTAAACTCAATAAATTTCTTTATGGATTAAAACAAGCACTTACAACTTGGTATTCTATATTTTACACATACTTGCAAGAACAAGGGTTCAAAAGAGGTGTACCATATAACAATATCTATTTTAAAGTTGAAGATAATCATCAAATGATTGTTGTAGTATATGTAGATGATATCATCTTTGGAGGAAAAAAAATAGTATATGCCAAGAATTTGTTCGGAAAATGCAAGAAGAATTTGAAATGTTCATGTTAGGTGAACTTTCTTTCTTCCTAGGATTACAAGTCTTTCAATTTGATAATGAAATTTTTATTTCACAAATTATGTGTTGGTATGTGGCGATTGATCATGCTATACTATACACGCTGACATGTATCCTTGATGAGGTATGGAGCTAGGCCAGGCCTCGGGTGGGGGTTCAGGGGCGACAGCCCCTAAGAAATTTTTTTTTGCCTTTTTTTCACGTCGTCAACGAAAAAGGAAAAATCACCGAAAAAGAAAAAAAATGACTTTGTAATTCCCTAATTTTTGGAAGCTTCTAAAAGGATTGTTAAAAGGGGTTGGGATGGGTGTTACAGTATGTAGAAAAAGTGATTAATCGTGAGATTGTAATAAGGTTTTGCACTAGATAATAAAATCATTGGATGGCTTCGATTTTGTGGATGTAGCTTGGATTGGGTGAACCACATTAAATTCTTTGTGTTGTCTTGTTTCTACTATAATTTTTTGTGTGTTTTATTTCTCTATTTTATTGATCAAATCTGCATTTAAATGTTAGATATATGCTTCTAACCCTAACACTGAGTATGCTAAAGAAATTTTGAAAAAGTTTAGAATGGAGGATTGCAATCCAGTGAGTACACCAATAGTCACACGATGTAAATTAAGCAAGAATGATGAATCTCTTGATGCAAACTAAACTCTCTACAAATCTATGATAGGAACTTTTCTTTATATGAAAACCTCAAGACTTGATATTATGCAAGCAATTGGGATGGTAGCAAGGTTTCAAGTTGCTCCTAAAGAGACACATGCACAGGCAGTGAAGAGAATATTCATATACTTAAAAGGAACCTTGAATTTTGGTTTATGGTACCCAAAAGGTGAAGACTTCACCTTAAAAGAATATATAGATGCTGATTGGGCTGGTAGTTTGGATGATAGAAAAAGTACCAATGATAGTGCATTCTTTTGGGAAACAATCTTGTTTCATGGTTTAGTAATAAACAAGCTTCAATCTCTCTATCCACTGTTGAAGCGAAATACATAACAAAAGCTTCATGTTGTACTCACATTATTTGGATGTGACAAACTTTGAAGGATATAAAAGTGGAATATGATCACCCAATATCTATATTTTTTGATAATACAAGTGCCATTAATATTTCCAAGAACCCAGTGATGCACTCAAGAACTAAACACATTCCCATCAAATACCATTTTTGAGGGAACAAGTAGCAGATCAACAAGTAAAGTTGGAATGTGTTGCCACTAAAGAACATGTTGCAAATATAATTACAAAGCCTCTTCCCAAATAGACATTTGAGTACTTAAGGGAAATTTTTGGAGTAGTCCCATATTCATCCAATCATTAAAGGGAAGGACATATTCAGGGGGGAAAATTGTGTTAAGGGGAACATTAGAGAATCTATTTGGGATAAGTATATTTTTGTTGCATTTTATATGAGTATACAATTGGATGTTTTTCATGATTCGTTTGTGGAAAAAAGTTTTATAAAAATCCCTTTTCCATTCATGTCAAAGGGGGAGAGTTAGAGAAAAGAAAGAAAAATATGTTTCCATCAATGACAAAGGGGGAGATTGTTGGAAATATTGTCATTGATGTGAAAGGTACAAAGACAAAGTTGTCATTGATGTCAAAGTGAATAGACGAGATCAAGAATATTGTCATTAACGCCAAAGGCATATGGAAGATTAAAGAAGGAATGTCACATGTTTATTATATGCACAATGTGTAATCTTGTACATGATTATACGAACAGTTCTTGGAGTTAGTTTTGCAAAGTAAAAGCAATTGAGAATTAACATAAATATAAGAAAGCTTGATGGTTCAAAAATTATTTTGCTCATTAAGTAAACATGAAGATATTAAAGTGCAAACACTTACAAGATGACAATAAATGGTTTACAAGCACTCTTGAGTGATGCAATTAGAATATTTAAGTTATCAAATATCAATGGCAAGAATCAAAATCTGCATAAAGATTTGGATAACAAATGAAAGGGAGAAAGACTTTATAATAGACCAACTTTACCTTAACAAAGACAATGGTGAAATGAAGTTATAATTCATTTGTATTAATGATTTGGAGAAAAATTTGAATAAAAAAAAATTGAATAAGAAAAAAATGTCTTATACAAATAGTGGTGATTTGTTTGGATAAACAAAAATAATGATTAGTATATACAAAAATACAATGATCTAAAGTCTACGAATAAGAAAAAAAAGGGGGGTAAATAGGACAAAAATATAAGAACAAGACAAGATAATAAAGACAAATTAAGACAAGTCAGCGAATCATTATAATGTAAAGACAAAGATTAAAGGGTGTGATCTATTATCAAGTGATGCATGGAAAAGTACGATTTGTTTTATGAAGTAAATAACTATTGGTCAAAACCAATTAAAACAAAATAAAAAGGTTTTATTACTAATAAGAAGTAATTTTTTTATTGAAGAGGTGTAATTGATTTGGGATACATCTATTTCTTGTGAAAAGACATGTCTCTTTAGAAGGAAAAATACATGGCTTAGAAGATATATATAGCGATTGGAAATGAAGTTGGAGATGTGTGTTGTGTTAAAAAGACAATCAAGCATATACACCAAGGGCTATTAATGAAAAGATAAATAGAAGATTTGATAAGAAGAGAATGAGAAGATAATATTGCAATTTTGATCAAAAGGATATGAGTTTTATAATAGATTTATATGATGAGTTTGTGATCATATTATTGGTAGATTTATGATCAATATATAGCATATTTGAGGAGATTATAATAGCTTGAAGAAGAGAGCTATAGAAAAAAATTTGGAGAAAAATATTATCCATCATCTGTTGTAGAAGCAACATTGATAAGGTGGAAATTTGAATGAGGGGTTGGAGCCTCTAGTGGGTTGGTGCTCATGAATTGAATGAGGTGTTGGTGCCTCTAGTGGGTTGGTGCTCATGAATTGAATGAGGGATTGGTGCCTCTAGTAGGTTGGTGCCTACAAAATTTCTAAAAATAAGAATTTGTATAAAAGCATTAATTTTTCATGGTTTTCTTCCATTAGGGTTTCCACATAAAGATTGTGTTATCATGTTCTTCTCATGTGTATGATTAATGAAATTGAGTAAATGATGTCATTGTGATTAATAAAGTTTAAATTGATAAAAAATGTTATGATACCGATTCACCCCCCTCTTGGTATAATCATGTGCTCATCATTACCCACGCCAAGAAGAAAAAAGGAAATGGGGCCGCTCTTTGGAAAAATCATTTTTATTCAAAAATTCATAGTAGGATCTATAAAGATTATTAAGCCCCTCAATGAAATAATGAAAATGGATGCAAAAATAGAATGGGGTAATGAAGCCAAGGTAGCCTTTCCCAAATTAAGAAATTCATCTTTGAGGTACTATTTTTAACAAGTCTTGATTACCTATTGTCATTTTTCATTTACTCATTTGTACCAAAACATTCTTGTGTAGTATTTTTGACCCAAAGAAAAGAAGTAGGAGACAAACAACTAATTGCCTTCATAATTTATCCCTTGAAAAAATTGAAAGTTATATATCCTCCCTTAGAAAAATAATATTTTTCTCTTGTGAGAGATGTTAATAAATTCTAACATTATATCTTATGTAGTAAAACCTTTGTGGTTATCCTCAACTATGTTATTAAGTCTTTATTGATGCATAATGAACTTGGAGAAAGACGAGGAAAATGGATGACTATATTGCAGGAATTTGATAAGGAAGTCCAACTGATGAAACTAGTTCATGGAAAAGGATTATCACAAACCATGCAAAAAATAAATCCTTGCATCAGTTGTCAATAGTACACCGTGCAATCTTTCACTAAAGATCCATGGTATGCAAACTTAATTTTTCTTATTGAATAATAATCCCCAAGGGACTAAATTCCACATAGAGAAGAGAATTAAGATTGAAAAGTGTGAATTATATGATAAAGAATGGGGCTTTATTCTACAATAACTTTGAAGGCATTCACTTAAGGTATTTGGAACAACACAAAAAGCCAAATAAGTTCTCAATGAGTTCCATGAAAAGTATGATATAGGGGATGGGTCTATAGAATCTACTGCACATAAAAGACTTAGAGCAAGATATTACTAGCCACATCTT
Organism: Sequoia sempervirens; assembly: GCA_007258455.2. Lineage (NCBI taxonomy): Eukaryota > Viridiplantae > Streptophyta > Pinopsida > Cupressales > Cupressaceae > Sequoia > Sequoia sempervirens. Next base: position 107,838,094 of record VDFB02047397.1, on the reverse strand, counting down.
TTTCAAGATGCACACCAAGAGGTATGGAGTTTCCACATATGTCAAACAAAAATTACAAGAAAGTAGAATACTGCAATGCCTTTACAATTGGTATAGGAGGTATGACCATTATTGCAATGGAATTTGGGTTTCATAGGTGTGATTAACCCAAATTCTTTTGTAAGTCACAAGTTCATATTGACAGCAATAGACTACTATATATGATGAAATAAAGCTCAAGCATGAAAAACTACACAACTAGCATCATCATAAGGTTCCTTCAATACAACATTGTGACCAGGTTTGGGATACCTTTCACTCAGGTATGCGATAATGACCCTGTTTTCTCCTCATAGTTTATTTAGTGGTCATTTGAACATAATGTAGTTATAAAATATTCTTCTAATTACTATGCACAAGGTAATGCGATAGTAGAATCAACCAACAACAATATTTTGGATGTTATTAAGAAATTGTTAAAGAAAAATCATAGGGATTGGCATACACAACTTAGGTTTTCCCTATGAAAAATAAAACCAAAGTTAAGGTAGCTTTAAGAACATCACCTTACCAGTTGTTCTATGGTTAAAACCTCATTTTTTAGTGAACTTACATATCCCAATCCTCAAATTCATGACAAAATTATTTATCGATGATGATAAAATAAAGGTTAGGATTATGAAGCTCTTGAGTTTAGAAGAGAAAAGAGATGATTCTCTCCAATAGTTCTCCAAACATCATGCAGTCATCAATTGTTGGTTTGAAAAATGTGCTAAGATCAAAGTATTCAAAATATTTGATATAGTACTCTTATGGGATAAGGTAAAAAGAAAGAAAGGCGACCACTAAAAGTTTGATAAAATTTGGTTGGGACCTTATTAGATTGCAGAAATCCTACTTAGAGAAGATGGCTATAGACTGAATACCTTGACTGGGGAACCTGTTCCATTACAAGTCAATGGATAGTTTCTCAAGCATTATTATGGTCCACAAAAGGCTTGGATTTTTCCCTTGTACTATATTAGCTTAGGAGGCCTTTTATTTTTTCTTTTGGTTGTTTGTGTGTTTGTCTTCTTATTTTTCATTTTTTGGGGATCATCATTTTAGTGTATTGGAAATGAGTGAACTTATGCAGTTTATTGTCAATGGTTCCTTGTTTGAGATCATGATTTACATATTTTCAAAATATTTGGTTAGTCTTTTGTTTAGGAATCCTTGATTTATATATATTTAACATTGATACGAAAGATTCACAAGATATTAGGACATTTGAAGAACCCCTGTGAATGATAATAAATCCATATTAAACTCATGATGAACATTTTTTGGGAGTAAGGTCTTAGATAGAACAACTCTACCTCAAGTGAAAAATCCAATGTTATATTGTTGTTGAGATTTCCATGGTGGTTCCAAACCCATTCCATAGGATTCAATTCTTAGAAATTAAGATGCATAAAAGGTTATATATACAATATATAAATAAACAACAAAAATAAAATAAATAATGATATACACTCAATTAATTTGGGTGAACCAAATATCTCTATTGGGGCTGTGGACATATGGTTGGTAGTAGAGCTATGTTCAGAAAGAACCCAAGGTATCTCATTCAAAGCTATTGATTCTTGACTAAAAGAAGAGCAATGCCCAAGATATGTTTGCATGATAACGATATAACCTATTCTACATAGCTTGGGTAGTAGTTTTCTCACCCTAGGAACTAATGAAACTTCTTGAGAATTGAATGAATCAAATGCACACACAAAAGGATTTCAAGTTTTCACGATGAATTTGGAGGTTTTATCTCACTCTCATTTATGTAGATCTCATCATACCATGTTAAATGGGTATAAACTAAAGATTATAGGGTAATTGAATATCTAAATATCTTCAAAATGCATAAATCATTTTCCCAATGAAGTCACCATTGTCATACCTTGTATGCACACTCCATTTATTTAAGCTAAAACGAGGACCCCCTTTTTGTCTTTTCCTTTGTTGTTGCTTATTTCTTGCTTTGATCTTTCTTTTTGTTTTGGTATTGAGGTTTTTTTCTTCCCTAGGATATCTTTGTTCTCAATTTTTAGGTTTTAAAACTCTAGAAGGATTTCAAACTTTTTTCCAAAATTTTAAAATCCTCCCAGATCCCAAGTCTTGTTTTTGTCATTTCTTTGTCAAGTTTCAAAACTTCAAAAGGATATCGGGCTTTTGTCTAAAAATTTGACTTCCTCCCAGGTTTTTGATCCTGACTTGTCATTTTCATGTCAAGTTTCAAAACTATAGGATTTAGGACTTTTGTCCAAAAACTTTGAATTCCTTCTATGTTTTTGGTGTTGATTTGTCCTTTTCATGTCGGGTATCAAAGCTTGAATTGGTTTTTGCACTTTAAGATATCATTTAAAAGTGGGTTTGAATCCGGTTCACATTTTTACTTCTACCCTAATTTAATTTTTTCCCTTTCCAAGATCCTATGAAAATAATAACTAAACTAATCTATAGTAAAGGATGAATTTCTCACCAATTGGGCCCCCTTGGATGAGTATCCTCTAAAACTAATGTAAACTCAAATTCTCAAACTTAGAACTTCATTTCATTCATTGAAAAATGTGAATACAAAAGAGTAGCATAACTGTATTGGAAGCTAAGAGTTCTAGTACATCATTAGATCACACAAACTCTTGAGAAGGGGGATCTGACCCTTATTTATACTACCAACTAAGCAAGGCGGTCAACTCCCACTAATTGAGAGGATTCCATTTAGGGAAAATAGAGAAAGGTGGAAGGGCAGTTATGCCTGCATGGAATCTGGTTAGACATGCATGTCCAAACACAAATTCAGCACTGCAGTAACACTCGCATTTGCTCAACATCATTAAAGACCAATACAAGGCAGTTACATTCAATTGACATGGGGAATATCCTATCATTGACCTCCATTTGATCTTTGAATGATTCCCCTGTTGAATGTTATGATGCAGGACCAACTGGCGGTTCCTTTCTCAATTTAGTATCCTCAAATGATATCTACATGGCAATGTTAGTATGCACAATAATTGCATATTTGTAACCACCTTAAAGAACATTCATTAACCACATACAAAATTAATATAGATAGTCCATATAACATGCCAATGTTATTAAAGATTTGCATAAATAAGATTAAGCCCAATGTCTATGGTTTGAGGGAAACATTATGAAAATATCAACATTCAACATTAAAATCCTTGACAACTTTCAGCAAATAAACCATAAGTTATACCCAAAATTGGACCAAAAACTAGACTCATCACTCCCACCAACCTAAGGTTTTGTTGGTCCTCCAGTAGGGGAAGGGTTGTTCTTTTGCTTGGTCAATGCTCTGAAATTGGTAACTGATAGTTGTTCCACATCAGTGTTGGCTACATGTGAATCAGGGTCCCAATAGAATTCTCCTAGTCTGTCAAATCTACTCCATCTTCGTCTCTCTACAACAAGGTCATAGTGGTAGAACCTGAAGTTTGGTACGGGCCACATGAGGATAGGTGGCTAAAAATTAAGGGGAAACCAAAATCGCCCCTTTGTTCTCCCAATTTGTATATACCTATCAATCCTTTTTAGTGTTGCAACATAGTTTTGGATGGAATGAGGTTCAACCTGCTTTAGCTCATCAGTTAGGTTGTTCCATCTTTGTGATAGGTATCCTCTCACAATTTCCTCTTTTGTTGTTTCCTTTACCACATACTCACTGTAAACTGCTTCAATCCAAGGCATAATGTTGTTGCCATAGCTAGGTCTGAAAAGCATCCTGTGCCATTCCCTATAAATGTCCCTTGGGTTTCTTGATTCAACCCTAATTGCCAAGGGGATGTTGGATTCCATCTTCCTATAAGAATTATATTGTTGTCCCCAACTTATCTCATTTTGTACCCAAGACATGAATGCAATTAATTGGATATCTCTAACATACAACAACGGATTCCAATCTTGGTCTTGAGTCACAACATAATTATGCAAATAAAACTCACATAGAAAATTCTTCATTTCAAGGGAGGCAATTCGATAACCATTGAAAAATTTAGGAGTGTCACTAGAAGGATTCAAACCAAAGACAATCTTTGACAACCTAAAAGAGAGATATTTCTCTTTCAGATGCAAAGCATAGACCCTTGGAGGGGTTTTGCATTCCAAAATCTATGGTACCAAGGTCACAATATTGTCCACTTTCTCCTTCAGAGCAACAATTTCTTCATTCTTCTCTTCAATTATTTCATCCCTCTTTTGAATTTTTGTCTCCCATTTCCATTCTTCCTCCCTCCTTTGTATTTCTTTCCATAAATTCAAAATTGTTGCATGTACTATTTCTTCTCCCACTTCTTGTTGCAGGGCCTCTTGTTCTTGTTCTTGTTGTGGCTACAAGAACTACTCTTGTTCTTGGTCTTGCTGTAAGAACTCCTGATTTTCCTCAAACTTTTCTGCAATGTTAGCAAGATTGGTCAGTGTTATTTTTGTTGCTCTTTCAAATATTTCTTCTTCTTCAACATTCTCCTATCCCATTGGGGCTTCTATGTCCTCACATGATGTCTCTCCAAGCTTAGGGCTTTCCTGTGGAGGCATACTAAAGGCTGGCATGGCTGGTCTTGATTTTCTAGGAGGGCTCTCACATTTTTCTTTGGTTGCAAGATGAACAGTGTCAGCCTTTCTCTTCTTAGAACTTGGCACCTCTCTTTCTATGGGCTATGTTTTACCTTTCCCTTTTCTTGTTTCTGCCTCCTTCTTTTGTGCCCTAGTTCTCATTAGGGTTTCAAGGGCAACATCATCATCAGAATATGATGAGTAACTTTCTTTTTTTGAGTGCTTTGTTTCAAAAGAACTAATGTCTATGGTTTCTTTTGTTGCAAGAGGGTTCACACTAGAGCCTACGCCAAAGGTTGAAGCACCAGGAGTGGCTTCAACCATGCTTAATCTCCTGCTAGACCTACGAGGTCGAAGTAAAACCCTAGGTTGCAATTGCTTAGGTCTAAATTGATCAACATTTATGAATTCTTCCCAATTCATTCTAGACATATCATGTAGAGATTTTTCAACAAACAATTTAATTAGGAAATTGTGGGAAATAAAATTTTCCCTACCTTTTTGAGTCTCGGCTGCCATGATTGAGAGAAGGTTGTATAGCACATTCAACACATTCATCCTCCTCTCGTGCCTCATGTGATTCAAAAGTTTGAAGTGCATGGAATGTAGGTTCGACAGACGACCTTCACAAGTGATGTATCTTATAATGTAGATAGCTACTTGCTTCCATGGTTTAGGCAGAGATGTTCTTTTTGCACCCTATTTTTCCACACTGATTTGAGGGTCACCATGTTCTATAAATTAGGCCCTAGTTGACCTAGTGTCTTTGGAAGTAGGGTAATGCTCACCGTCAGTAGGTAGCCCTATAACTTCTGCAATCCTTTCCTGAGTCGCCACAACTTGCAACCCTTTTTTGGTGGATTTTCCTTTAGAAAATGTCTAGGCGAATTTTAATCATCAAAACCATCTAGCTTCAGGAAGTAGTCTAACCATCCATAGTTTCTAAATTTGGCCAGGCATTGTGCATCCTACAATAAAACATCATGAGCTGAGGGATCATTTTGAATTATCCCTCCTCCATTATCTACAATCAACTATCACTCTACAAAATTTCCTTCCTATAATTCTCATTTGAAAGCCAAACACCTTCCTGCAACACCTGCTAAATTTTCAACGCCAATATCGACTAAATTTTCCCTTTTTGTTTTACCTTTTTGCTTGCAACTCAAGATTGTGACAGGGTCAATAATAACAAGGAAGGAGTGATAAAGGAAAGTTATGATGAAAGTAAATGGTGGCAACAGCTAGTGTCACTTCACACACGCAAGCCATCCTCACTCATATTTCAAATCCGCTCAATTTAAATTGGCTAACGTAGACTAGCATGGACTGACACATGGGCAATATATTCACATCTTTTTCCTCCCCCCAAACCTAAATTTGTGCATGTGTCCTCACATACAAGATTGGAGTGGTGATTTGATAGGGAATAATGACATGTTATGTGAATGTCCTTATTAACATACAACATTTAAATGAATGCACTAGAAAAGATAATTAAGATGTAGCAATTAATGTGCACATACCTAAATGTGGAGGATTTGTTTCAAATATTGTGGAGAAAGTACCATTCGACTTTTTAGGAAACAAGTTGAGAAATTAATGAGAATAAAGTGGAATGAGGTGAGGTGGAATGAAGTGATGGAAGAGAGAGGATGGGTGAGTGAATGGCAGATGGGTGAAGAAATGGACTTCCAAAAAAGTGGAAGTCTTTATTATGACAAGCACATACCTTAATTAGTCAAAAGGAGGGACACTAGGTCCATTTCCTTTTGTTGCAAGAAGCTCAAGTGTTGTATGTTGAATGAATTGTTACAGGAACTCTTCTTTGGAAGTTGGCTTATGATATAATTTGAGGCGATGACCATTGACAAGCAACTTGAATCTAATAGGGTCAATGGTAGTGAGTTGAACAACTTCATTGGGAAAGACCTCAACAACTTCAGATGGTCCTAGCCACCTTGTCCGCAATTTTCCTACATTGTCTACATACCTTGCATCATAGAGAAGTGCCCAGTCACCTAGCTGAAATTTCTTCTCCTTGATGAATTTATCATGCCATTTTATTCTTTGATTTTGCACTACCTTTGTGTGGTGCAAGGTTGCTTTCCTTGTCTCATCTAAAACATTTAGCTACATGATTCTTACTTTTTGTGGCTCAGAGATATCCATCCCCAAGTCTACTGCAGTCCTAAGAGTCTTGTGCTCAAATTCAATGGGCATCATAGTCGTCTTCCCATACAACAACTCAAATGGAGTGAAGCCTATAGTTGTTTTCTAGGTGGTTCTATAGGCCCAAACAACTTCTGGTAATCTGTTTGCTCAATCCTTTTTGTGGATAGCTACTATTTTGGTCACAATGGCTTTAATTTCTCTATTAGCTTGGCCATTAGCCTGAGGGTGATAAGGAGTAGATTTCCTATGCCTTATGTTGTACTCATTAACCAATGTTGTGACAAGGGTTGAAATGAATTGAGCTCCTTGATCAGTCACCATCTCTCTTAGGACTCCATACTGTGTGAAAATTTCTTCATAAAGAAATTTTGCAACCTTATTATCTCTTGCATGCTTCATGGCTTTAACTTCTACCCACTTAGTTACATAATTAGTGCATACCAAGATATAAGACTTACCATTTGATGGAGGGTCAATGGGTCCCAAAAAATCCAATCCCCGCTTGTCAAAGGGAGTGATTACTACTTGGGGATAAAGTGGCATCTCATCAGATTTGGTTGGTCGACCCATCTTTTGGCATCTATCACATTTCCTTGTATATATTCTTGCATCCTTGTGGAGTGTGGGACAATAGTATCTTGTGTTCAAAATATTCATTGTTGTCCTCTTGGCTACAAAATGCCCTCCACAGGGTTCATCGTGACATGCATGCAAAATGTCATATGTCTCATCTTCCCTCACAAATCTTCTTATGACATGATTTGGTCCAGTATAAAATAAACATCTAGCAATAAATGAAAAAGAAAAAGATTTTTCAATGAGCACTCTTCTCTCTTTTGGGGAGAAGTGAGGAGGAACTCTCCCTATTACAAGATAATTAGCTATGTCAGCATACCAGGGTGTTTGAACAATGATGGAGAATAGATGTTGATTAGGAAAGAAGTTATCTATGGCTTGATTGTCGTTTGATGTGGTCAACCTTGAAAGAAAATCTACAACAATGGCCTTCCCTAGTTTATCCACAATGGTTATGTCAAACTCTTGCATCAACAATAACCATCTTGCTAATCTACCTAAGATTAGGGGTTTATTCATGAGATATCTAATGGTTGCATGATCAGTGTGCACAAAGATCTGGTAGCCTGTTATGTAGTGCCTGAATTTGTTCAGGGCATAGATCACTACCAATATTTCTTTTTCTGTCACTGTATAGTTGAATTCAACTCCCTGCAGATTTTTGTTGACAAAATAAATGGCATTTTCAATGGATCCTTCTTTCTGTCCTAAGACTCCTCCTATAACATAGTCTGATGCATCTGTATGAATGTGAAAATGGATCTTCCAATTAGGTCCTTTTAGTATAGGAGCATGAGTCAAGGCTACCTTCAAGTCAGAAAATGTCTTGTCACAATCTTTTGTCCATTGGAATTCAACATCTTTGGTTAGGAGATTGTACAATGGTGCTGCCATTTTGATGAAGTCTTTGATGAAGTGACTATAATATCCTGCATGTCCCAAGAAACTCCTAACATCCTTTTGTTTTGCAGGTATAGGTAGATTAGTGATTACCTCAATTTTTGTAGGGTCTACTTGAATTCCTTTGTGAGAGATGTAGTGGCCAAGAAATACTCCTTTTTGCATCATCATGAAGCACTTCTCACTGTTTAAAAACAAGTTGTGGTCTTCACATCTCTATAGGACTTTCTTGAGATTCTCCAATGCTTCATTGAAATCAACACCAAAGTTAGTAAAATCATCCATATAAATTTTCATGCAGTCGAGGGAAATGTCTGAAAATATACTAATGATTGCCCTCATAAAAGTTGTAGGTGCATTGCATAAGCCAAAGGGAAGTACTGAATAGGCATATTTCCCCCATGGATAGATGAAATTTGTCTTCTCCTGGACTTCAGGTGCAATTTAGATTTGGTTATAGCCACTGAATCCATCTAGAAAAGAAAAATATTGCTTGCCTGCAAGTGAGTCCAAGACTTGATCTACAAAAGGCAAGGGGAAAAAATGGTCTTTTTGGTGGCAACATTGAGTTCTCTGTAATCAACACAAACTTGCCATTTTCCTCCCTTCTTGGGTACAATCACCAATGGAAACACCCACTAGATGTCTAAAATGGGGTAGATAAATCCTACATCTAGCAATTTTTGCAGTTCTACTTTGACAATTTCTCTCAATGCAGGGTTGATTCTTCTTTGTGGCTACCTTACTGGTTGACAATCATCTCTGATATATATCCTATGAGTGAAAATCTTAGAGTCCAGTCCTTTCATATCATGATAGTCCCATGAAAATGCATGTTGGTGAGTCCTCAATAAATTTTCCAATGACAACTGATGTTCTTCGCTTAATTTGCTTTTAATATTTAAATATTTTCCTTATAACACCTGTACTTGTGTAGTTAACTCTATCATAGTTGCTTCATTAATACATGGTACCTTGAGTTCATATGGCAACATTGTGTGGAACATACCTGTTGTTGCAGGAAGTTTGTCTGTAGGAAAAGTGGCTACAAGAAGAGCAGGCATAAGTGTTTTCACAGGATCAGCAGAACTAGATGCATGAGAGGATGATGCTTCCTCTACTTCACAATGGTTATGAATTATGTTAGATAACACTTCATCTTCATCTTGAAGCTACAGGAGAGGATTTCTTCCTAACATTATAAGCTGCGCCACAGAGTTAACTTCCTCGACCTCTTCACCAACATGTGGCCATACAGAATTATCCTCATCATGTGATGGCTAAACAGGAGGATAAAGAACAAGCTTTTTGGTGTTCCTGCCATTAGAAATGGTCATGTCACCTGATTGACATCTAGTATAGGCATCTGTTGTTGCTAACCATGGTCTTCCAAGAATAATGGGATTCCACCTAGTGTAGCTTTAGGAGAAAGAATCATGAAGTATGTTGGGTACTCCTAAGAATCTAGAATCACCACAAGGTCCTCCACTATACCATCAGGCTTAACAGTAGAGCTATCAACAAGTTGCAGGATAGTAGGAGTAGATCTCATGTTTGTGATGTTTAGTTGTTGCAAGATGTCCTTAGTCATTACATTTATTGTTGCTCCCAAATCAATCAGAGCATTCTTTATTTGAATCCTATTTATAACAATTGCTACCATAGGACTACCTGGGTCATTGTACTTGGGGATAGGCACTTTCACAAGCATGATGTCAACTAGCTATCCTGTGATGTGAACTGTAGTTGGGTCTTTCTTTTTCCTACCTAGCTTCTTGATGCATGCTTCCTTGATTTATTTTCCATATATAGGAACATATTTTATGGCCTGAAATAGGGGTATCTAGAAACATATATGCTTCAGCCGATCTAGAATGTTAAAAGTTGTATCTTCTTTATCTTCCTTTTGCTTGGAAATTTCCAATCTTTGAGGGAATGGCACTGGATCTTATATAGTTTGCTTGACTAAAACTGGTTCAGGATTTTTGGGTGCACTTGGCTGAATGAGATCATTCAAAGGTTCCTCTTCCTCTTCCATAGGAAGCTCAGTAATAATAGGTCTAGAAAGGGTTGGTAAATTAGTTCCTGAGCGCAAATGGATGTCACTCACACTCACAACACATATAGGAAATTGATTTGAATCAGCATAGTATATTGGTTGTTCTTTTGGTTTGTTATTTGGATTAGGTATGGGTTGAGCTGGTAATTGAGTAGGTTTAGGTGTTGTAGACATCCAAATTTGGACAATTAATTTATCCAAATTTATCACTTTTCATCTAAACATCCTCTTATCTGAGTTAATTAAGTAATATTACTATTATTTAATTAATATCTTTAATTCTGCCAAATCCCTAAGGTATTTAATTAATAATTAAATACTTACCCTCCTTAATCCTCTTTTCATCAAATAAATTAAATAAATATTACATTTATTTAATTCCTCACATGTCATTTTCATCTAATCCTAATCCATCTCCTAATTTCTTCATTAGGGATGTACACATGCCTAATCCTTGATTAGGATGTGTCACATCCTCCAAATTTTGCAAGTTGGCTTCTAATCCTCATTTATCTTCTAATTACTGATTAATTAATCTTAATCAGTACCTTGGTCAACTCTCTCCATCCCCCAAGGAATTTTTAATTCCTTTTTATTCCTCCAAGAATCCTCTTTTCCCATGCATCTTCTAGAACCTTTGACTTGTCACATCAAGTCACATGTGACAAATTCCCACCTTTTGAGAACCTTGTCTTATCCACCAAATTCTTCCAATCATTGTGAATTTTTAATTCACTTTTATTCACCCAAGATTCTTCCCATCTCCCAATGTACTTGCAAGGTACTTGTACTTCCTCCACCTCATGTACCTTTTGGCCACCTCACTTACACCTCATCTCCTCTTAGCCACTTCACCATCCACATGTCAAGATGTGAGGGCTTATGAGTTCTCAACTCACCATAATCCTTCATCTTGACCTTGTTGGATCAATCTCAACCGTTGAATTCTCTAGAGAATTCAAATTCTTCTATAAATACCCCCTTCTCAAGGGCATTTTAAGGGAACACTTTGGATTTGAGCAACCTTATGCTGCCAATTAGCATTCTCAACCATTTACTATCATCTAGCCATCCATTTTAATCATTTTTCATATTCAATCTTGCATTTAGCCACTCAAGAAGCCATTTAAGGAGCACACAAAGTCATCCAAATCAAGGGCCAACCAAGGAGTCTTCAACAGCAAGGAAGGTATAATCATTTACATCTTGTTTCATCTATTTTCCTTCTTATTTTATCACTCTTTAGGCTAATCTTGAAGTGTCCTTAGTCTTTTATCACTTGTATTTTTAGTTGTTTTGCACACTAGAGTAGGGTAAAATTCCAAGGTACACATTTATGGCAGGCCCGATGGGACCCACAAACGGGTTCTTGCATTTAACCTTCGTTTTTGCTAAGAATTTTGTAGGAAAAGGTCGCAGAAAAGTGAAAGCGCCCTCTGTTTTACCGCAAAAAGGCAGAAGCACCCTTTGCTTTACCGCAGAAAGGCGAAAACGCCCTCTGTCCTATTACAGAAAGGCGGAAGCGCCCTCTGCTCTACTGCAAAAAGGCGGAAGCGCCCTCTTGTCCACTGCAGAAAGGCGGCAGCGCCCTATATCTGACAATTTTATTTTCTTCTAACAGATTGTTGTAGTTAGGCGTATACTTAGAAGGTTTTTCTAACACTTTCTTGCAGTGGGGCATACAACTTTCTTTTTAAAAATCTGATAAAGTTTCCTGCAGAAGAGCGGATACGCCCTTTCATTTTGAAAGGCTCTTTTCCTCTAACCTCTTCCTGCAGAAAGGCGGAAACGCCCTCTAACCTCTGCTGCAGAAAGGCGGAAGTGCCCTCTATTTTGCTGTAGAAAGGTGGAAGCGCCCTCTATTTTGCTGCAGAAAGGCGGAAGCACCCTCTGCTCTACCGCAAAAAGGCGGAAGCACCCTCTAACCTCTTACTACAGAAAGGCGGAAGTGCCCCCATTTTACTGTAGAAAGGTGGAAGCACCTCTGTTTTTGCTGCAGAAAGCTGTCAACGCCCTTGTTTTGCTGCAAAAAGGCGGAAGCACCCCAAAACAACACAGTTTGGAAGGTAAAACAGTCATTTTAACTTCATTGTTGCTCTCGTTTTTTGCTATTTTCAAGTAGTAACCCTCTAACATTGTTTTGGAAAGAATATTGGTATTTTTTGCTAACATTTTGCAACATATTACAGTGTAATTGACCAAGAACGAAGAAAAAGATAGCTAACATTTGCTTGCAGGGCCATCTATTTGATCAAATTTTTGAAAAAATCATCCTTGTTGTTTTGGAACATAGTCTAATTAGGGGGAGTAAACTTCATTGCTTGTTGTGATTGTTTATTCTTGTATTACCCAAGGGGGCATTAATTTTTTTTCACTTTCCCCTTGCACTTCGTGTGAGCCTGGGGAGTAGTTGGAAGTGGTTAGTGTCTTCTTTTTAGTGGGACCTGCTTGGGGATTTCATCACCCCAAAGGACGATTCCAACCATGCATATCGGCGGGGTATATAAAGGGGGGAGAACGAAAGTTGTACCCCAATCTAGTCACGTCGTAATTGGCGAAGCGTCGAAGCTAGGGTGATACCTAAATAGACGTGAAGAGTTGGTCTGAGCCTTTCAGTATCTCGCTAGGGTTCCCAACTCACGCTTGTGACGGGCTGGTGTTCACAGTTGTGCCTCACATACCGAGAGTATATCAAGGACTCCCTAGAAGCCTTGTGCATCCTAGACTAAGACCTTGCCTAGCCATACCCCTAACATTAATCATAGGATTGTGCTTGCTTGAAGTGTTTTCTTGTGAAAAATCTATGAAATCTTTGATACTTTGGCCTTACTTTATCATTTTGCGTCCTTGCCATAGCCATTTCCATCAAAACCAAGCTTTGTCTTACCGTAGAAAGGCAGAAACGCCCTCTGCTTTTCTGCAGAAAGGCGAAAGCGCCCTCTGTTTTATTGCAGAAAGGCAGAAGCGCCCTATGTTTTTCTACAGAAAGGCGGAAGCGCCCCTGATTCTGCTGTAGAAAGGTGGAAGCGCCCCTATTTTACTGCAGAAAGCTGTCAACACCCCTGATTTTGCTGTCAATGCCCCTAATTTTGCTGTCAGCACCCCTGATTTACTGCAGAAAGCTGTCAACGCCCCTGATTTTGCTGTCAACGCCCCTGATTTATTGCAGAAAGCTTACTATGCCCCTGATTTACCGTAGAAAGTTGACTATGCCCCTTTAACTTCCCGGGGCCATCATTTACAAACCATGCATCGGATCAACTTCATTCAAAAACCAAAATTACTCAATTTTTTGAGCTCTATCTAGTGGTACCTTTTGTTTCTTCCTATCTAATCAAACCAATCCATTCCTCTAATAAAATACATACAATCATCTAATCAATCCAATCACACCAATCCTATCAAGTTCATCCAATCATAATTATCCAATCAACATCATCTAATCATTTGATCCTATCCAATCAAACTGATCTAGTACTTTAATCAAATTCATCAAATCATCTACCTGATCCAATCATCTGTCTATTGAATCCCATCAAAATCAAAAGTAATCCCATCCAATCATCCTAATCTGAGCTTTTGTCCAATCCTGATCTGAGCTTGACCAAAATCCTGATTTGAGCTTTAATCTGTTCCCATCCAAAATCTTTTATCCATCCTCTTTATCCTGTCATCATCATGAATCCTCATCCTCCATCAATAGTGGTCAAGGGAAACCCTAATTACGTGGATGACAATAATGAAAGTCTTATCGATCAAGAGGTATACAACATAGATCCCCTTGACACTATCATATCTAGTAAGCTTTCTCCACCCACTTTCCAAAATCCAATTACTCCTATGAGCTATCCCATTATGTCTTCATCCATGCCTAATCATGCTCCTTATGCCACCTTTGACAATGGATATCCAGTATCTTCTTCATCCCCATATTTGCCATGTCCATCTACATCATCCTCATACAACATCTACATCCTCTTATCCTAATTTTCCATCCCAATACTCCTATTACAATTCCCCATCCATGTCCCCCTATTGTAATCCTCTTTCCCAATCTTCCCATACTAATCCTACATCCACACCCTTTTACCTTAATCCTACATCCACATATCCTCATCCTAATCCACCATCCCAATACCCTTATTATAATCCATCCCCCACATCCTCTTGTCCCACTAAACCACCTATATCCTCTTGTCCTAATCCACAATCCATGCCCCCCTACCTTAATTCACCACTCCAATATCCTTACCTTAACCCTCCATCCAATCCTAGTCCTCCATATACTCCTAGTCCTCCATCCAATCCCATTCACCCATCTACTCCTAGTCCTCCATCCAATCCTAATCCCCCATCTACTCATAGTCCTACATTCAATCCATGCCTCCATCTAACCCTAGTCCACCAATCCATAATCCCTCATCCATTTCTACCACCCTAGCCAAGCCAACCATATGCAAGTCTCTCATTTCAGAAGTTCTCCAAGGACTCATGACAAAGAAGCCATCCCCAACTCCACATCTTGAAGTCATGAAACCATGCCATCCCAATCCATCATCCACGACAACTAGTGATGAGAGCCTTCTCCATACCACACCTATCATTGTCGTTACCACCCCTAGCACTGATCAAACCATTGAAACCATTGAACCCACTAAATTCATTAAACCCACATCTCCTACTATGAGAGCCACTGAACCCATCGAAGACACCCGAATCCAATCCACTCCTCCCACTCCTAGTAGCACCAAAACCCATTCCAATGAACCTCATGAATCCTCCATACTCCCATCTCCCCCACTTGAAGAGTCCCCCCATGACTCCATTATCATGCCTCCCGCACATGATGAGTCATGCCAAGAGCCTGATCCAAAGCATGCCAACATATCCCCTCCTCCAGATCAAGATCCTACCATCTCATCTAGTCTACTGCAAGATCACAGTCCTCCATCCATTCCATCTCATGATCCTCTTGACATTCAAGATTCTACCGCTCCATCTCCATCCCCATTGCATGAGCCTGCTACCACCCATCCAAATGCTGCTATCCCATCATCTCCTTCTTGTGATCCCCCATCATTTCCTAAAAATGCTATCCCCACACCGCTTGCATATCCACTTGGTACTCTCACATTCTTCCATGGTGGTCTCCTTGCAGAAGAGAAACACAATGTATATACCACCCATCATCCTCCATCTAATAATGGACTCGCATCATGTTTTCAGAATAACAAAAATCCTATCATGGATCGCATGCTTAAGAAAATGAACTATCAAGGAAAAGGTCTAGGCCTTCACGAGCAAGGTATTTTAGAGCCCATCCAAGTCAAAGAACAAGTCTGCATGCAAGGTCTTGGACCTATTTCCCAAGACTCACAATCTAAAGATGTTGGTACAACCTCTAGATGTCCGCAACAAGCCTTTTCCAAAAGAAATGTCGGCTCTTCCCATCACCCCACCAAATCCTATGTTGCCATCCCTCCTCCTCTATCGTATCTCCTCAAAACCACCGTCCATATTCCTCTTTCATCTGCTCCATCCATTTTGGGTCCTTACATCCCTTCATCTACTCCATCCATCTTGGGTTCTTATGTCCCTGCACCCACTATGACTGCTTTCGGTCCATATATCCCAAGATCACCTCCTCCATCTCATCCTTTCATCCATCCAACACCTATCCATGTCATCCATCATAAACATCCTAGTCAGGATCAACGAAGGCACATACCTAAACATCCTCCATCTACACATAATCCCCATACTTCTACCTCCATCACTTCACATCATCCATCTCCTCACACCCATCCCATTGCTACTAAAATCACTTTGGTTGTTAAAGAAAAAATACATAAATCCAAGCATCCACATGAATCTACGGCTCCCCATGTCCCCTCCAAAAGACATGGTGAAGAAAAGAAAAATCTAAATATACATCAAATCCATAGGCCATAAAGGCCCACCAAAGCAAAGATCAAAACCATGTGGATCCCAAAAAAAATAAGATGCAATTCCATCACATGAAAAATCTGTAAGAACATCCAAAGTCGCTAATCCAAAAGCTAATCATACACCCCTTTCATCTCCTAAGTCTGTTTTGGGTCCTTATGTCCCGAAATTCACCATTCCATCTCCTCCATTATCCCCACATTCTCCATCCCTTAATCCTATTATCTTTTCACATCCACCACCACATGTGCCAATGATGGTCCTAAACACATCCACCCCATCATTCTATCCACCCCATCACATATCCACCCCATCATTCTATCCATACCCTTTCCAACATTCCATCCACTATCCCATGTATCAACCCCATCAAATCCCTCTAATTCATCCTCATGCATAATCCACTTATCCTAATAAGGTTGTACCAACATCCAACAGTCACTTCAAACATGGGCTCTTAACACCTTGATCCTTATCACATGTCTTCTAAATTTGCTTATCCACTTCCTTATCCTTACCCATCTCCTTCTGCATGACATCCACAAAGTCAAAAATCAAAAAAATCAAAAAAAATCAAAAAAAAAAAATCAAAAAATCAAAAAAATTAAAAAAAAAATAGAAAAGAGAAATAATCCATCCAATGGTGAAAACTTGGCAAACAAACGCCTTGGATAAATACCATGATGAAAACCTGGCAAACAGGCATCATGTGTAAATCCCTATATGCACTTGGGGGCAACTTCTTGATATGCATTCCCTCCATCTGCTATGCTTCTAGCTATGCACCTGTCTTCCTGTTATCCGTCCTCTTCATAAATCCCCCCCATCCCACCTATCTTCCGCATCCTACCATCATATCTCATTTATCTCCCATCCCTCCATCCTTCTTGTGATCTTGATCAAAATAGGAGCACCTATCTATGCATGCTTTGGACACCTATTGGTATACATTCCCTTCATCTATGCTCTATCATATTCCTTAGTCACCCATCCTATCCTCATCTAGTTATCTCCTTTATCTTCCCATCCACTTGTCTTCTATCCCTCATGCCTCCTCATATATGACATATCTAGAGTGAGCATCTGTTTCCTTTGTGACATAGTCCTTGGAGACATCATCTATCATAACATCCCTTCATCTCCCTATCCATCTATCACAGTATCCCTTCCATCTTCCCATTCGTATCTTCGTATCCATCTATCCTAGCATCCCTTTCATCTCCCAATCCTTCTGTCCCTATCCATCTATCACAAAATCCCTTCATCTCCCTATCCATCTATCATAGCATCCCTTCCATCTCCCCATCCGTATCTTCGTATCCATCTATCCTAACATCCCTTTCATCTCCCAATCCTTTTGTCCCTATCCATCTATCACAACATCCCTTCCATCTCCCCATCCTTATCTTCGTATCCATCTATCATAGCATCCCTTTTATCTCCCAATCCTTATATTCCCATCCATCCAAACAATCCCTCCCATCCCCCAACCCTATATCTCTATCCATTCTTTCATCTTTATCCTCATCCCATCTCACAATCCCTTGTCATTGGTATATGGCTATAGGCCCCCCCATGCAACCAATACCATTTCTCTTGCACATCTTTCCAATCCCCTATCACTTTTCATCACTCATCTATCTATCATATCATCATCCCAAGTCATTTTAATGTTTTGATAACTATCCCATTCCTGAGCTTTATGTGATCGTCATCATCCTATCCAATCTAACAGGTCTATCCTATCTTGTCGTATTGGTCCCATATTTTTATCCACTTATCCTATCATCTTATCATCCTTTATCCATTGTTTTCCTTTGGCCTTGTCGAACTACGTTGCCCCTACGCTTTTACATAGGCAAGGTCGATCAATTGATCCGCCCCCGGGGTTCCATCATCGATCTTCATTGTCCACTTTGCTCTTCTATCGTCTACCATCGGTCTTTCTCCTTTTGTCCATCCTATCTTTACCATCCATCAAGGTCTCCATCTTGGTCAATCATCCACCTTTCACCGAACTACGAGGGCTCTACGTTTTCACGTAGGCAAGGCTAATCTTTGATCGGCCCCCAAGCCCCTAGGTCTTTAGGTTGTGTCAGTCTCATGTCTTGTCTCTCTTGTGTTGTGTTGTCAAGCTATGCCCTCATCTAGCTGGTTCTTAACAAACGAGATCCACTTGTATCATGAGATCCAATTGATTTTGAACATCCCGCATCATAATGATCTTTTAGTTTAGTATCCATCATCTTTGGTCTCAACAGGATGCATCCTTTCTAACAGACCTCATCAATCCCATCTATCCCCTTGATCCTATGGCAAAGGACATTTGAAATTGATTGCAATCTTTTGATGTTTTTGGCTTTTGTTTATCATTTGAGCTCCTTATCATCACTTGTCAAGGCCGCCATGATCCATCATATTATGGCGTGTTTTGATTGGTCCACATAGGGGCATATCTTGCTCTTTTGTTTGATTGTGTCTTCTTGGTTGTCCCACATAGTACCCACCAAGATCCCCGAGGTCTTATGTTATGCTGGGGCATCCTTTTGTGCTTGTGGTTATCTCAATACCTGGCTCGACCAAGGTCATTATGACTTTGGGGTGTTGGGATAGCCTTCTTGTCTGTTGTGTTTGTTTCATGCATTAGACACTAATTCGCCTTGGTTCCACATACCCTGGTACTTGGTGTCTTATGCTATAGCAAAAATCAGTGCTCTGAAGATGGCAAATTGCATTTAGAATTGCATTTCATTTTCTATTTTCATCATCTTGCATGTATCCCCCATCCCCTCATCCTTCTTCACAATCCCCCCATCCCTCCATCTTTTTTCCTATCTCTTCGCACTTTCTCTTCCCCCTTGTATTCCTCTGTCCTCCCCTATGGCTCCCCCCGCTGCAGCTGGGTGGAAACGCCCAGCCACAGCGGGGCGGAACCGCCCCCGGTCGGGGTGGAACTGCCCCGCTGCAGCGGGGCGACACCGCCCCCAGTCGGAGCGGAACCGCCCCCAATCGGGGCAAAACCGCCCCATTTTTCCTCCCCCCTGATTTTCCACTAATTTTGACTTTTTTTTTCCAATCTAATTCCAACCCAGTTTTTTAATTTTGCTACTTAACGAAACCCATGTGTTGAAATTTTCAAAATTGATTTCTGATTTTTACACTGAAACTTCCGGAGGCCATAACTTTTGACTCGAGTGTCTGTTTGAGCTGAAATTTGACGGGTGGTTGCGTTATGAGATCACAAGTGGATTCCCAATTAACTTTTTAAAAAGCCGTTGGAACCCGTTTTTCCCTATTTTCGGGGCCTCAAACTTTCATCTTGACCCTTAAAATCTCAATTTAGTATTTTTTCCAGCATTTTGAAAAATTATTCACTCATAACTCGAAATGCATATCTCAAATTTGGGATGTTAGTTGGCAATTTATCCTATCTCAATATTGGGTATTTCTTGGAAAAAAATTGGACTCCCAAAAGTATATCCGTGAAGTTTCCTAAAATGGCAAAATTTGACAATTTTTGAAAATTGCCAAATCGGAAAAAATCTTATTGTCAACACCTTACGCCCTTTAAACCCCAAAACTCGGTGTAGAATCAGTCCAATCATATCCTTCAATCATTCTAGTCTTCAATCCAATCCTCATCTGAGCTTTAATCTTATCCCAATCTGAGCTTAACCAAACCCCTAATCTGAGCTTTAGTCCATCTGCAGTCAATCTTTGGATATCGAACCAAATCTTAAGATCCTTCTCTCCATCTCACATATTAATCTTCTCCTCATCTGTTCAATCTCGTACAAATCACCTAATAAAATCCTTGGTCTTGTCCCCAGTCTCGTTACCAGCCTTGACCCATCATCATCATCATCATCTATTAGTATCATTCCCTATCCCTTTGGTGTTGTTTTGGGATGTATCCTTCTCTCATCAACAACACTTTCATCATCATCATCGGGAGGTATTCTTCCCTATCCTTTAGTCGTGTTTTGGGATGTATCCTTCCCTCATCAATACCACTCAGTGGGATGTATCCATCCCTATCCTCGTGTTGTTTCGGGATCCTTCATTCCCTCATTGACAACACTCCATCCATCATCAACCCATTTTGGCTTGTACCTTGACTGGGGCAACATCACCTTTTGTCCTTAAATCTATTTGTGCTTCATCCATCTCCTATCGCTTTTCCTTCTCTCTTGTCCATCACTTCGCATCATCTCCCTCATCTCATCTATTTCGAGAGCACACCCGTGTTCTCTTCAACCCGCATGTCCTCTCGAGGGGGCATCCTTAATCCCTCATCCTCATCTTCATCCCCATCATCATTTTTCCTAATCAATCCTTTGATGACTGGGGCATCTTTTCCAATCTAACCATCTTCTTCTAGGTTCTATATTTTAATATTCTTTGAAATGATGCTACTTCATAGCACCATCTCAAAGAGGGGCAAAATGTAGACATCCAAATTTGGACACTTAATTTATCCAAATTTATCACTTTTCGCCTAAACATCCTCTTATCGAGTTAATTAAGTAATATTACCATTATTTAATTAATATCTTTAATTACGCCAAATCCTAAGGTATTTATATAATAATTAAATACCTTACCCTCCTTAATCCTCTTTTCATCAAATAAATTAAATAAATATTACATTTATTTAATTCCTCACATGTCATTTTCATCTAATCCTAATCCATCTCCTAATTTCTTCATTAGGGATGTACACATGCCTAATCCTTGATTAGGATGTGTCACATCCTCCAACTTTTGCAAGTTGGATTCTAATCCTCATTTATCTTCTAATTACTGATTAATTAATCTTAATTAGTACCTTGGTCAACTCTCTCCATCCCCCAAGAAATTTTTAATTCCTTTTTATTCCTCCAAGAATCCCCTTTTCCTATGCATCTTCTAGAACCTTTGACTTCTCACATCAAGTCACATGTGACAAATTCTCACCTTTTGGAAACCTTGTCTTATCCACCAGATTCTTCCAATCATTGTGAATTTTTAATTCACTTTTATTCACCCAAGATTCTTCCCATCTCCCAATGTACTTGCAAGGTACTTGTACTTCCTCCACCTCATGTACCTTTTGGCCACCTCACTTACACCTCATCTCCTCTTAGCCACTCCACCATCCACATGTCAAGATGTGAGGGCTTATAAGTTCTCAACTCACCATAGCCCTTCATCTTAACCTTGTTGGATCAATCTCAACCGTTGAATTCTCTAGAGAATTCAAATTCTTCTATAAATACCCCATTTTCAAGGGAATTTTAGGGGAACACTTTGGATTTGAGCAACCTTATGCTGCCAATTTGCATTCTCAATCATTTACTATCATCTAGCCATCCATTTTAATCATTTTGCATATTCAATCTTGCATTTAGCCACTCAAGAAGCCATCTAAGGAGCACACAAAGTCATCCAAATCAAGGGCCAACCAAGGAGTTTTCAACAACAAGGAAGGTATAATCATTTACATCTTATTTCATCTATTTTCCTTCTTGTTTTATCACTCTTTAGGCTAATCTTGAAGTGTCCTTAGTCTTTTATCACTTGCATTTTTAGTTATTTTTCACACTAGAGTAGGGTAAAATTCCAAGGTACACAGGTGCATTTGAGCTTGAATTAGTAGGAGGAGGCATTATAGCAGGTTGTTGGGGTTGATAAGGTGGTTGCATGTAACTAGTTTTCTAGTTTGGCCATTGTTGTCCTCCTCTCCATTGAGATGTTTGTGGCCAGTTTCCTAGAGGTGGCTGCCAAGGTCCTTGAAACTGCTGCCAATTTCCCTGAGGTTGCTACCACTGAGGTGGAGAATTTTGATGATTGGGACAAGCATTTAGAGGGTTACCCCAAGGATATGGTGGATATCCTCCATAGTTGGATGGATATGGGGGTTGCCATTGGTTACCAAATGAATAAGAATTGAAATATGGCCCAACAAAAGATAGTGAATCTGGTGGAATACCTTTTCTTGGAGCCCATGGCCTCCTTTGTGAAACATAGTAGACTTGATCTTCAATTTAGATTGGTTTGAACTCAGGTGTAATCTGCTTACTATCAATATTAGCTATCATCTTGCATCTGCAGTCTTTCTTCCTTTATCTGCAATGAGGACAATATTTTGTCAACATTTCCTCTACCTCCTCATGTTTCTTATTGTCTTGAAGTGTATCTAGCTAAGTAGCTAGATTTTTTATGATATCTTGCTTGAAATATGCCAGAAAATGAGTAATCTCCATCGTTGAAACTCCACTGGTGGATGACTTACCCATAGAGGATTGGTAGGCTCTCCCCTTCTTTGAAGTTGCTCTAGAATAGTTCTAACATATTTTTTTGATATCCTCCCAAGGAACTTGGGTGATATCTCCTCTTGCCATCAGGTCCAAGGCATCAGTGCAGCTCTCATTGATTCCTCTTAGGAAAAACAACTTTTGTGATTCTTCATTAAGGGTATGGTTTGGAGATTTTTGTAGGCAAAATAGAAACCTTGAAATGTAATCCTCCAAGCTCTCATCTTCCTTATGTTGCATCCTAAAGATGTCATCACCTCTCATATCACTTCCCCTACAATATTCCTTGTACTTCTCAAGGAACTTTATCTTCATGTCCTCCCAAGTCTCCACAATATTTCTACCTAGGCTCATAAACCATCTTAGTGCAGCCTCTTTCAAAGTGGTAGGAAATAACTCAAGCCTATGAGCATCAGTGGTATAATCATAACTCTTGCAGAGTATGTCAAACTAAAACAAGAAAGTATCTAGGTCTTCTGTAACAAGTCCATAGAAGTTAGGAAGTGTTGAAGTAGGGATATTTTTGATGTTGTCAACTTCATTCTAATGAGCAATAGGGAAAGGAAAAGTTGGTTGGTTAGGTCTATTTCTATTTGCATCACCCATGTCTGCTTGATGGATTTCCAAAGCAAAGGGATTGTCAATCAAATTTTGGTCTTTAGTGGAAGCTTCAGAACTAGTCAGATCAAGAAATGCACCAACAAAGGGAAATGGTTCTTCTTCTTTATTTCTAGGCAGATTTGGAAGCTCTTCTAGTTGGAATGGATCAGGGATATTAGGAAGGAATCTCCCATAAGCATCTCTTCTCCTCCCTCCATGCATGCGATATCAACTCAGCATCAACCAACTCACACAAAGAATTATGGATCATAACTTTCCTAGATGAGGGGTATTCTAAGAACAACTTCATAAATACTACAATAAGAAAAAATATCAATGACTCCCAAGAACTTCCTAATTTTACACCATCCCCGAAAATGGTGCCAAAAATGTTTACCTCCTACAATGATTTAACAACTAAGCCTTTATAACCATGATTCAGAGATTGGACATCTAACCTGAATAGTTATTTCAATCATCATGAAGGTGCATTTAACTTATCAACCCAGGGACCTGAACTTGAAATGGGTCAGCACGGTATGTGCACTAGGAACTCAAAGTAGCCATTTTCATTCTACAACTAAGAAAGACACAATGTTGAAAGTAAATTGCTTGGAAAGGAATAACATAAATTTTGAACATCAACCAACAACTATACTAAGATGAAATGCATGATAGGAATGAAGATCTGAGCAAAAAAATAGGAAACTACTTTGTTTGCTTTAGCTGTAGGAATAGTCAAATAATGGAATTCTAGTGGCTGTAGGAACAGTTAGTGCCAAATTCTTAACTAGTTACCAAACAAAAAATAATAACTAAACTAAACTATAGTAAAGGATGAATTTCTCACCAAGTGGACCCCCTTGGATGAGTATCCTCTAAAACTAATTTAAACTCAAATGATCAAACTTAGAACTTCATTTCATTCATTGAAAAATGTGAATACAAAAGAGTAGCATAACTGTATTGAAAGCTAAGAGTGTTAGTACATCATTAGATCGTACAACCTCTTGAGAAGGGGGATCTGACCCTTATTTATACTACCAACTAAGCAAGGCGGTCAACTCCCACTAACTGAGAGGATACCATTTAGGGAAAACAGAGAAAGGTGGAAGGGCGGTTACGTCTATATGGAATCTGGTCAGACATGCATGTC
The DNA here is from genome assembly GCA_007258455.2 of Sequoia sempervirens. NCBI lineage: Eukaryota > Viridiplantae > Streptophyta > Pinopsida > Cupressales > Cupressaceae > Sequoia > Sequoia sempervirens. The sequence continues at coordinate 107,813,796 of VDFB02047397.1, read as the reverse complement.
CAAATGCAAATCCAGTGCTGCAGTAACGCCTACATTTGCTCAACATCATTAAAGACCAATACAAGGTGGTTACATTCGACTAACATGGGGAATCTCCTGTCGTTGACCTCCATTTGACCTTTGAACGACTCCCCTATTGAATGTTATGATGCATGACCAACTGACAATTCCTTTCTTAATTTAGTATCCTCAAATGATATCTGCATGGAAATGTCAGTACACACAATAATTGCATATATGTAACCACCTTAAAGAACATTCATTAACCATATGAAAAATTAATATAGATGGTCTATATCATTAACCATATGAAAAATTAATATAGATGGTCTATATAACATGCCAATGTTATTAAAGATTTGCAGAAATAGGATTAAGCCCAATGTTTGTGGTTTGAGGGAAACATTATGAAAATATCAACATTCAACATCAAAGTCCTTGACAAATTTCAGCAAATAAACCATAAGTTCTACCCAAAATTGGACCAAAAACTAGACTCATCACCTGCTAAGACCATTAGTCTTAAAATTTCTTATGAATAGAATTTTGACCTAGTCCTAGCTCAAACCCTCCTCAAACAAAAATTCTAGTATAATGATGGACCTTCATCAAAATTTAGTTACTAAATAAATTCTTAATGTGTTTATCTTTCTTGTAGGTATTCTAAATGTTTGATAGTAGTGAAAATTCTACTAGAGAGGAAGTATCAAGGGAGGAGAGGGAAGAAAGAAAAGAGAAGAAATCTAAAGTTGACAAACTCCCTATCACAATGAAGTACAAGTTTCAACAAGTCCCAACTAGTGCATCAAGATTCACTTTGAAAGTGATGAAGATCACAACTATAGAATTGGAGCACATCAACATGGAGGTTTTCATAAAAGATATTTTCCCATAATGCCTCTCCTAAGGCCCAAAAAATTGCCAATCTAGGATTAGCGCATGTGGCCTCATTCTTAGTGGTAGTACATGCTTGAAACTTATAATGGTTGTAGTTCAATATTACAACCCTTCCGATACAAAGTTCTCTAACCCTTATGGAATTGAGATAATTGACCTATCGACACCTATGATCAGAGCAACATTTGATTTGTACTCCCTATGCCAACTCAAAATGATAATTGAAACATAAGCAATTGGGGAATATAAGAGAGATATAAATGACAACTTCAGACATTTCAACAAAAAGATAGCTCAGAAATGAGAGGAATTCTATGGCTAAGATCCCACAAAATCTTACAAGATCATGCTTCTATTCAAAAGTAGGAGACATAATCAAACTATCATGCAAAGCTTTTGGAAAATAAGAGTCAAGAACATATGATACATGGATGTTTCATTTTATTCATGCCATATTGAAAGGAGATTGTAGTGAATGTAACTCATTATCAGTTGACCACGGTAAGGGACACTAAACAATTATTCATGTCCTCTTATGTGATATATCTAACAGCTAGAGTTGGGAATTTTCTAGGATTAACTACTAAGGGAATTAGAGGAGAAGCTCTCAGGCAGAGTAAAATATGGGAATTATATCCCTAATTAGAGTTAAAAGAAGTAAAAACTTATTTCAAGAGAGTCAATGATGTTTTCTTCTACCCAATTATCAATAAACTCACTTGGGGCATAGGTTTAGAATTTCCAACGAAGCTATGACATTGATTAAACAATGGGGGCAGTGGTTCATCGAGTTTCCCAAGTCTACATATATCAAGATATATCGTTTTGATAAGGCACCCTACTTGTTGCCTAGGTGTTGTAGTGACAAGCTAATATTAATTGAGTTTGCTAGGCAAGTTATGGATGTACATCTCAAGTTTTCATGTAAACACAAAGTTGGGTTCAAATTCCCTTTTCAGTTAGGATTTTATGGATGTCCTTTCATTGTTCCTATTAGGACTACCTTGGAAGAATTATAGGCACTAAATTTGAATCCCTATGTGCCTAAGGAAATTTTTGATCCAAAATGAAAAAAATGAAGGCTCTAAGTCCCTCCATGTTCCCATTTCATAAGCCAAACATTGAAGACATTTGGGTTGAACTTCAAGATGATTTTGAGGTCAAAAGGAGGAGTTATGATAGGTTAACTATCTTATAGATGAAATAATTTGGGATAAGTGATGACATTCTGAAAAGATTATCAAATGACGGTCAAACCTTAAATCTAATGTACAACATAAATATGATAGATAATAAAACATTGGACCCAGTAGATTGGTTCAGAAAGAAGATCCTTCTATTGAATCTGTGTTTGAAAGAGCCCGTTACTAAAGCAACACATAAATTGAGTTGAGAATCAAAATATTCAAGGGTAAGAAACCCAACCTAAAAGGAAGGATCAATATGCTATAGAGGGATCATTTTCATCAATTTCAATAGGGTATAAGAGGGAAAAGAGGAAAGAAAAGGCACAAACTCAAGAAGTATCCAACATAGAGCAGGCGATGGATAAGGTAACAGAAACCTTCAAGAAAACTTTAGTAACATACAAGGCTGCAAAAGCAGAGGTGGTTTCAAGATTAGGTGTAATTCCTATTGAAAAATTCTTCCCCATGGAGGATACCCCAAGGTAAGTGCTCGAGAAAGAAGCTGATGTAGAAACACCAATCATTGAGGTGGTAAAATTAACATGCCTCCCTTATACCACACCTTCAAAGCATGAGCAATAGCAAGTGCCCTTGCATCAAGATGAAGAAGAGAGCTACAAAAGTGATTAGGTGGATATAAAACTTGATTCACCTATGGGTGAAGCAAAGGTATATGAAGATGATCCCATGAATGAACATAATATGAAAAAAGGAGAAAGATCCCAAATATCAACAACTTCATGCTGAGAAAGAAAAGCCAGAGGTTCCTAGAGAGAAGGAAGAAGAACATGTGCTAAATATTGATGAGCAACACAAATTAATTAAAAATTTAGAAATACAAGGAAAAAAGGATCAAGCTTCCTCATCAGTAATAGGAGATAAAGGACTATAAGTAAAAGACCAATTTAGTGAAATCCAAGAGGGAAGGTAGTCAAATGAACAAGTGTGCAATCAACCCATAGATCCTTCTTGGTTAAAGCTAAATTTAGAAAAGAGGAAAAAAGTGATGGTCCAATCTCTAAGTTGACGTTACATGGTCGTAAAGGTGGAGAAGATCAAGCCAAGGAAAAAGCCTATAACTCTCAATACAACCAAGATGAATGAGTTGGGGGAGATGATAGCATAAATTTCTACTCCCATCGTGGATAAAGATGATCTAGAAAACTGCAAGAGGTAGATTATCAATTATCCACATTCAACCTCAGGAAACAAACAAGATGGGAGAAAATTATAACATATTTGGATCTAGATGTTGACTCATTCAAGGCTAGAATGACCAAAGATAAGCAAAGAAATGATGAGCTCAAGGCACAAATAGAGAAAATGAAAGAATTCTTGAAAGGGTTGGTTTCTTTGATGACTGAGCAATATGCAATATTGAGGCTTCCATTTTGATGACCTAAAAGGAAGTGGATTCCTTAAATGAGACTAAAAAATATCAAATTTTTGATAAATGGATTACAAAAATTAGAAAGGAAATAGAGGAATTGTTGATCTCTGATTATCAACAATATGAAAAGGCATATAATCTAGAGGATGAACTGTAGAAATACACAAATAACCCGAGGGATGAAGATGAGAAGTATCAGAAAGACCTGAAGCACCTCAAGGAGATAAGTAAAATGGGACCAAAAGAATTAAAGAAAGCAGTTGTTATGTGTGATGAGGATATCAGTTTTGTGGATAAGAACTTATTAATAAAATGTCTTTTAAAATGAAACTTATAGTTGAGCATAAATTTAACCATTTAGAGTTACATAAAGAGTTGTATGAGCACTCTTCAAATTTTTAAATTTTAATGTTTAGAATCATTAGTCTAAACCTTTTGTTGTAGGATAAACACAAACTAGACACCTTACAAGCTATTAAGAGTGTTTGGAATGAGAAGATAGAAGGGGAAATCAACTTAGCACAAGAAGTAGAAGAGACCATTTTGTCCATTTATTAATGAATATCAAGGTTGATCTCAAATGGGTCAAAGATGATGTCCAAAGGTTAGAGAGGTGCATTGCAGTAATGCCTAATAGTTTTGAAAAGACCAAGTTCAAATTGGAATGGGTTGATGGACCAGATGTAGAGTTGGTTGTGCATGTGTTGACTGATTTCAAAGAGTATAAGCAATTGCAAGTTTAGGCATGAATGAGCATTTTCAAATGATGAATATCATATTTTATAATTCTTTATTCTTAAAAAAGAAGGCGTTGTAGATATAACTGAACATAATTTTTACAAAGTCAACTTTTTGCATGATAATTGAAGTTCTTATTGGAAAATTCTTGATTTAGCTAATCTTACATGCTAGGTGCACTAGGAATGTTGCATATAATTTTGAAGGGAGCAATATCTTTATCTGCCTATACATTGTAATCCTCTCTCATTCCAAGGGTTTGAAAGTTGAAGAATTATATTAGAGGTCCAATCGTATAGAATTTTATAAAGCATTTATTTCACTACATTTCCCTATTTAGATTTTCATGGAAGTTGAAAAGGATATATTCACATACCAATGAAGTCATGTTGGGATTGTAGAGAGATTTGGATTAAAAAAAAATCTATCTAGTTCTATCTATTCAAGATTTCTTCTTGCATGCAAATGGTAATTTTTTTAGATTGCAGGAACTTGGTAGCATGACCCCCTATAAACTACAGTGCTCCGGGTAAAAATTTTAACGTGACCAGTGGCGCTAGCAAGACACGCCCTCCGGTACCATGGGGGTGGTGGAGACTAGACCTTGTGACCAACCTCCTGCAACATGAAAGATTTAGCCAACCAAGCTAGGGCCCCCACCCCATGCAAATGGTATTTTTCTTGTTAATTTGATTTATAATTTTTTGAGGGATGAATGATATTTTTATGAATTTTGTTGGAATTTCAATTAATGAATATTGTAATGAATTCTAAATAAATGCCCTAGAATATAACATTGTGGATAAATTAGATTGTGTGTGTATCATAGATTTAATTATTTATTAAATATCTCTTTGATAATGAATAAATTGTGTTAATTAGAATTAATATCTTTGTATTTTCTTGCATTCCTTGATAGACATGTTTTAGATTTTCTTAAAACCCTCTTTAGTTAGGATAAGATCTAGTTCATAAATAAACATTTTTTCTCAATTTGAGTTTAAAACCAATAGGCCCCTTAAACATTATAACCATATTGACCTCTCAGTCAGACATGAACATTGTGACTCAACTCCTAAGACCTTGGAAGGTGATTGATTTTATGATCATCAACCTTTTTCAAGAGAGGTAAGGTGATTTATACCCTTCCTATGTTGCATGTGTCAATTGAGCCATCAATAAGAAGATTGCAACAAGATATGAGCTCATGTTGAGTTGACATGCAAGAGTCCAAGTTTCTTAGAATTATGCATGTATTAGTTTTCCAAGTCTAGTAGAGTTTTGACACCTTTATGTGGGAGGAGAAGCCCTATATTTTAAAAAAGAGAAAGGAGGGTGTTGAATTTGGTGATAGAGAGGTGAGTATTGGGAATGCCACTAATTTTAAGTTTAGCACATGGTTCTTGTTGCTTAACAAGAGGCATAAGTCTTCTATGTTTTCATGTATTGCTAATGATATTTTTTACAAAAGGTAGATTATCCCACTACGTCTATCACCTTAACTTCAACACCCCACCTATGAATTTAGGTGTAAGTTTAGTTAGGAATGGATACATGCACAAATACATATTTCTATCATCCTCTCCTTTATAATTGGTATAGATTTATCCACTTCTATCTCCACCTATGAAGTCTAGTCACTATGAACACTAGTACAAAAACAATAATAAACAACTAAAAAACTGGTTATAAATGACTGAACATGGTTGTGTGACTAGTAATAGTTTATTGCCAGTCATTTATAACACGACTGAATTGATGACTAAACCATTTTTAGTCATTCGGTTTATTGATTTGGTCGTTAATTTAGTTGCCCGATTGATCGATGTGGTCATTGATTTAGTCATTTAATTGATCGACTTAGTTGTTGATTTAGTCATCTAATTGATCGATTGTGTTGTTGATGTAGTCATTAATTTGATTGATTTGGCAGTGTGTTTAGTTGTTAATTTAGTCATTGATTAATTTAAACTGATCACTTATTCAGTGATTTTTTATTCACTGATATATTTAGTTGTTAATTTAGTCATTGATTTATGTTAACTGGTCACTTATTTAGTCATTTTTATTCACTGATTTTCATCCATTGGTAGTGTATTTAGTCATTAATTTTAATTATCATTTTGATCAATTTGGTAGTTTATTTAATTGTTTTTGTTTACTAGTTTCTGTCAACTATTAGGTATATTGATACATTGTTTATTAATTGCATAATCATTATTTTTAGTCATATTTATTTACTATTTTTTGTCAATTAGTAGTATATTTAGTCAATTGGTAGTTTATTTAATTATTTTTGTTCACTGATTTCTACCTATAAGTGCTAGAAATGAGAATGCTTTAATTGAGGTTTAAACATATAAAAATACAAAAAAATATAATCAATCATTCATTTGCACATAATGAAATGACTATTAAGAAGGCAAAATACTAAAATTTTATTGAGAAAATGTGTTCTTACAACCGATACAAGACAAAAGTGTGTCTTTGCTTTGAAAAATGTACTGTTACAAAGTGTGTTTCTCAGTGCGGTGACTGGGAAAACTGAGTTACAATGCCTTTTTTTCTTATGCAAGATATTACAATTTTGATGACAATTCTATGTTTCAACTTATTTGCAACTGCACATACATGTATGTTGCACTCTCTACAACTTTTCCTCTTCTATGCACCTCTTTATCTGCTCTATATTTACTTCTTTTTCTGCACCCCTATTCTTTGTGTCTACTACTTACACAACAACATATCCCCTCTTCTATAATGGACCAATTTGAATGAGTGGAACCCAAACAAAAAGAGAGAAACATAATTAAAGGGTTTTACATTACAGGTGCAGTAAGATAAAACATTCTCTGTTCTACTCATATAATGTATACCCAAATTAGATTCTTTGGTTTTTGCTTGGGTTCAACTTATTCAGGCTTAGTACATTCTTTGTCTGCAACTTCACTCTCCACACTCTACTGCTGCTAAACCTTCTTTTTCCCTTCTGCACTTATGGCTAACACTCTATCATTTTTTTCAAATGTTTTAGTGGCCACTGTGTGAAGGTCCCTTCTTTCTCTTTCAAACAAACAACTCCATCTATTTTTTTTCAGGATAAGGAAGGGGTATGTTACTTGTGACCTGTAAAATACTTACATTTGCATCTCCCATTCCTTTCAATTTGACTCCATGTACAATAGATAGTGAGTGAATTCGCCCAATGCCTGCATCAACACCATCAAACATATCCAACACCTCAACGTTATCCCCTTCTTGGAGTTAATCAATAATGTCTATAAAAATAAAAAATACACATTATATTGAGATATAAAACACACATTATGTTGTTTTTGACAGTTGTATGTAATGACTTATGTCTTGGAACAAATCAATTTTTGTATGTGCCTTTATAAAACACTCTATTACAACTAAGCTCTAAGCTTCCATACGTAAGTTATGTGTTCTCCCTTATTTCCATAATCTATGTATACTAGCTAATTACACTTCACTACTATTCTAACCAACTTCTATCAAATAAGTAATGATTACCCTTATTTACATAATAAAAAAATCATTACTTACTTGAATAGTACTTACTTGCATGTGGTTTCATAGCACACACCTTGAGTTCATCACGACTACCACTATGAATATCATGTGCATGCTCGTTGAGTTCATCATATAACCACTATCAACGTCATTGCAAACATGAAGTGGTACAACTTTGCAGAGAGTTCTATTGACAGGGCCTTTTTCTTTTTGTCCTTCTTTCATATAATTTCTCTGCATCATGTGGTTTAATCATCATGCAAAAATTAATATAAGTCAAGTAAAGAATGCAAAAGCTATAAATTTTTGTCTAAAAAAAATTTTTAAGCATGGAGAATGACAAAACATTGGACAGATTGACTTAGAACTTAAAGAATGCAAAAGTTATAAATTTTTGTCCAAAAGAAGAATGACAAAACATTGGGACAAATTAACTTACAACTTAAAGAATGAAAAAACTATATTTTTGTTTGAGCAAAGCTCCAAATCACCCAAGAACAACCTCCAAATCAACCCTCACAACCAAGAAAATAATAATCACCAAATATGTGATGAGCTTTATTAAAAGCTAAGATAAGATAATGAATAATGTACATAGAAGCCTATTAAATAGGCAAGGAAAGGTGGTGAAAGACTCACTGACATAAAAATATTAAATGCAAGATGAATCACAAATGAAACTACCTGATACAAATGTAGGAACATTATTAAATGCTCCACTATGCGAATATTAAATATATGTCTTAAGTTAAACTCAAGACAATGTGTAAAAGGTAAAAACCTATTTACACCAACCCCCCCCTCCTTAAGTGCAAACTTAGGGAGATTATTATGCAAGATGAAATGCAAATATGAGTCTCAGCTATGAGGCCATATTAGGTACTCCTGTACATATGCAATGCAATGCAATCTCTCACAACCGGAGAAAATGAGAAAACCTAGTGGGACAAAACTCCTCCCCAAAAGAGAGATAAAATACAATATTGATATCCATCACAAATCCAATCAATCTCTATCCATACAAAGGATGATAAGAGAGATCATACAACCCCCCCATAATGAGATAACCTGCTACAAGAAGAAGCACTAGAAGTACATTGTGGAGTAACACTAGAATCTTGAATGCGACAATCAAGGAAAGATACTTTTGTTTGCTAGAAACCATATTAGAGTCACTCAAGGACTCAAGTCAGAATCATGATAAAGCAACAACAAACCCGATGCCAAGGAACACTGGAAAACTCACAAACTAGCACATATTTGGAATCTATGAAGCAATAGTTGATTGAAAGATGATCTAGAACTAAACTGAAGTGCAAAGATCAAATAATACAAACCTAATGTACACAAACAAGAAAATAATGCATGCATTGATGAATGTTCACATCTACCTCCATGATGAAAAGTAACCTTAGATATGTATAGAGGATGGAATCATATTTCCACTGATATCTTGTTTCTGAAAAATGGCCCTCGTTTGCAAAAGTTATGAAAAAATGAAAAAAAATCTTATAAAAGGCACTTGGGGGAAAAATACAAGGCTAAAATGGTGCAATTTTTAAACAACTGGGGGCTCAAACATGGTCGGCCATGTGACCAAGACTGCCAATGGAGAAAAAATAAATAAAACCACCCAAGTACATAGGTCAGCGTTTACAAATACACAAAAAAAATTCATAAATAAACCTCGTCGGCCTTATAATGGTGGTCAACTCTTTGATTTTACAAACAAACTTTATATATATAAAAACTTGTAGGTCAAAAGACACACATACCACCGATTAAAGTTGTGGGATATGACGGACTGGTACAGTTGATTGGACAAGGTTGTAGACCTAACGTCAACAGAGTTTCCAATGACCAAATACTTGATGCATTTGATTCACTGTCAAGTAAAGCCTAACAATGACCGGAAAGGTATATGCCAATGTCAAACCGAACCGAGTGAAGGGACCATCATTGGCAAAAGTCTTATCTTTGCATACCGTGTAGATGTCGATACAAATGACTGGCGACAAACTAGGACACCCCCAAAACAAAATATGCCAGCCGAATTGGTTGTACCCTGTATAATGCTGACAATTTGAATGAGGAATCGACCAATGATTATAGATAGCAGCTGAAAGGATATGACCGGTCTCACCGATTTGACAAGGCAATACCGATGCAAAGGATATATGTCGATCCAGGCCAAAAAATGCTAATGATAAATGATTTAATTGGTCGATGAATAGATTTGATTGAATCATGCACAGAGAAGGTTTGTACCTCGAACCATACAAAACGTAAAGTATGCCAATTTGAAAAAATCTACAGAGGCCCATACGTATGCCGAAGGAAATAAATCACAATGCTAGAGGTGAAATGGGAATGTAATATAAATTCCAAACGCCAAATATATCTAGATGAAATGATAGATTTTCAAAGGAAAATGTGTGATAAACCTTCTACATCCCTTAAAAAGGGCCAGATTTAACCACACAAAATATGCACTGCAAAAATCTCGATAAAGCTGCAAGCTAACCACACAGAGGTCTATCAAAACAAGAGTGACCTCAACTCTCAAGCTCACCAATAGGAAAAAAATCCTCAATGGAAGGAAGGGCAGGAGATCTACTCTAATACCATGTAGGAGCAAAGCTCCAAATCACCCAGGAACAACCTGCAACTCAACCCTCACAGCCGAGAAAATAATAATCACCAAATATGTGATGAGCTTTATTAAAAGCTAAGATAAGATAAGATAATGAATAATGTACATAGAAGCCTATTAAATAGGCAAGGAAAGGTGGTGAAAGACTCACTAACATAAAAATATTAAACACAAGATGAATCATGGGTGAAACTACCCGAGACAAATGCAAGAACATTATTAAATGCTCCACTATGAAAATATTAAATATATGTCCTAAGTTAAACTTAAGGCAATGTGTAAAAGGTAAAAACCTATTTACACCAACAATTTTTTTGTCCAAAAGAGCATTTTAAGCATGAAAAATGACAAAACATTGGGACAGATAACTGATAACTATTATATTAATTAACTCAACTTTAGGACAAAGATGACTGTGTTGCACATTCTTGTCCACTTCATCACTATCAATATTGACAGATTTGTTGACACCATGAAGCCTTTTTTGTTTTCCTATTGTTTTGATAAAATTGCTTTGCATGTGGTTTAACCATCGTGCAAAAAAATATAAAGCATTCAATAGTCAAGTAAAGAATGCAAGCTATAAATTTGTCTAAAAGAACATTTTTTGGATCACTCCAACAATAAGAAATTAGGTTGGATTCTCCTATGCTCATATTTCAATAATCTACATATTAAGAGGAATTTGTATATAGAACTTCCAAACAAGAAGAAATGATATCAATAGAGCCTCTTACCTCATCTGAATCCATGGATTTATGCTCATTCCATGCAAAAACTATAGGGTTAATAGATTCAATCAACTGCATAACTTACTGAGTGAGATTGAATATGCAACTCATCACCTTTGGGTACGCTAGTTCATTTGAGTTGACATGATATATAGAGGCTCTTACTGGGCATTGAACAAATGGCTATGAAATCTCTGTTGACGAACTAGTTTTCCACTTCATCCTACTCTTAGATTTACTAGCATCTAGTGTCGCCATATAATTGACAATATCTTTTGCACTTGCTTCTCTAGTACTGTTTTCCACCTAAAATACAATGTCAATTTCAACATATAGTTAGTTCAAAAAAAATTGAAATAAATAACACAATGTAAATTGAACCAAAAATCCATACACTTACTGCAATTTTTTTGGCATGCAACCCACCTCAACCAAATGTATATCCAACCCTCACATTATCTCTTGCTCTCTTGCCTCTATTACTCTTTGCCAAATATTCTTCAAAATGCATACTTTCTCTCAATTCCTCCCACTCTTTGGGAGATAGACTAGAGTCAAACCTCTCTTTTCCCCGCATGATTGTTTTTCTGCAACTGTATCTATAATTGTTCATCAAAATTCTCATCCTTTTCTTGTAATATTTTCTAGAGATTTGTTCAATAGTAGTCTCAAAAGCATTTTCCAGTTTTTGTATAACATTTTCCATAGCTTGTGGATCTTGCTTTGCAAAACTTGATTTGCAAATATCCAAATGGGCCCTACATCTTACACCCAACTCGATGGCTCACTTTGTAGCATTTGGCCCAATGGGATCACCATCTCTCGATACCTCAAGCAAGAATGACTTCTTGCCTTCTAATTTTCTTTCTTTTGCATTCCTCTCTATTGATCGTACAAATCTTTACTCAATCTTTGTATTTTGACAAAAGCATCCACATCTTCTATTAAATTACCACTACTAGTATTTATGGTTGATCCACTAGTTCCATCAAAAGTTCTAGATGCAACAAGTGCAAGCGGTCTCTCTTCATGACTTTCATTAACTGGAACTTAATGCTCCTTGGCCACATCAAGTGTGGCATGAGTAGGTAGGTCAATACCAGTGTTTTCATATTTCACATCATTACACACATCCTTTAATAATGTTGAAAAAAGCATCTACAAACCTGTTGTTCCTTTTCTTTGATGTTTTTCAGTAATCTATGTTAGAATTAGTTCTAAGAGATCATCACAATGTTTCACATCACCATGTGCTATATCACACTACACATCACCATGTGCTATATTAGGTTGCACATCACCATGTACTATATCAAGTTGCACATCACCATGTGTTATATTAGGCTGCACATCACCATGTGCTATATTAGGTTGCACATCATCGCAACTATTGGTTTCACCAACTACATTTGTTGAATCACAAAAGCATTGGCTTCTACGAGATGGCGACACTGTATATTTTCTTTCCTTTTGTTTTTTCTCCACATTTTCTTTGCACTCTTTTTGTTGCTTATAAAGCAAAAAAAATATCATAATATGTCTTATATATATAAAGCTCTTGCCTATAAAATTTCATTAAACACTATTAAACAAATAATATACTACTTAGTGGATTTACAACTTGCCTTTTCAAACCAAGACTCAATAAATAGTCATTATTCTTGGCCACTTTTTCACTACACGCACACTCATATTTTGTCACTGGAATTTCAACATTATGATCACTATCATCTAATTTGCACCTTACAGTCCTTGTCTTTATTTCTTGAAGTCCAAATAAACAATATAGTGTATAAATCAGCAACTTGAATCAATAAAAATTTATTGAGTTCATAAGTTGATAACTGTTGACTTTCCAATCTGATGATAACTGCAAATGGAAACTTAAAATAGAATTCAATTTATAGATTAAAAAGAATTCGCAGTAAAAAACCAAGATGTTTACAATTACAGGTATTAGACAAATTTTCCTTAGGGATATATTCACAAGAGAAGAAATCATAAAAACATAACACAAGCAAGATGAAGGAAAAAATAGTCTAGTTCATCATGAGGTGTGTTAGAACCTTAAAATTCTGCCTAGTTCCATCATCACAATTAACTTTGAGCTCCATGACCCAAGCCTTGACCCGTATATTCCTTTTTATTTTTGAATGAGCCTCGCCACTATAAACAAACATATAAATTTTTTAGGCTTGACTAACACTAAAAGACCTATACAAAGCCAAAAAATCATCATATATACTTAAGCAAAAATATGTCTAGCTAAAAACATTCCAAATCCCTTAACAATCTGTTACCATGATCCCTTAGTAGTAATCTGAACCCTTGGTGGGCTGGCGGTGTGTAATAGACAACATGAAGATATTTACTGCCATACCTTGGAATTATTATGATGAGGACGCAGTTGGGTGGTATGAGAGAATTTAAATACATCATAAACCACTATACTGCGAGAAGGAAAAATGAAGGGTGCGGTATAGTGGGGTAACCCGCCATCCCACAAGGAAGATCATAAAAGCATGCAGTAGGGCGATATGAACCACTATACCATGGAAGGATGTGATGAAGTATTGTGTATGGTGGTAAGCCATACGTGACCATTAATGTAAACCATAGTACCATGGGTTAAACAAGTCAAGCTTGCGGTATAGAGGTAAGAATCCTACTACCCCGCAATGAAATGCAAAGAAGCATGCGGTATAGTAATTTATACCCCTATATCCCATGACAATTATAAAAAATGGTGGTGATAAAGCAATATTAAATGCATGAATCATATCAATCATCCAATCTTGTAAAATCAATGGTGCATGTTCAAACTCAAACTACGAGAAAATATTTGGCATAAGGTTGATATTAATGTTGACATGACTGACCTCAGAAGCAATTAAACCAAGAATTTGGTATTCTCTTTGCACTCATTTGCAAAAATTATCATGCGGGGATCTAGGAGTTTGAGGAGGTTAAGCTCTACAACCATCGTAACCCAGGTAAGTGCACAAAACTCATTGTGAATTAAGTTTTACGAGTACAAGATTGTTTGGAATTTTGCATTTCATTCTAGTATAAGAGAAGTAAGATAGTTAAACTGTGAATTAAGTTTTATGAGTACAAGATTGTTTGGAATTCTACATTTCAAAAGTATTGGAGAAGTAAGATAGTTAAACATCATGTCGCCCAAGAAGAAAGAACCTTAAACTAAAAAGGACATCAAGTTGCCCAAGAAGAAATAACCTAAAACTAGAAAGGAAGAATCTAAGGTTAAAAAGAGGTCCATACAACAGTCTATCTTGGATATACTCCTTGAATCAAATGATAGAGGATTTAAGAAAGTTTTTAAAGATGTGGCTCATGCTTGTAGAGATGCCATTATCCCTATCTCCAGGTGGCAACTGTTTTGGTACTTTTATGACAAAAGGGGGGACAAGATTCTGGTGTCAAATCCATGGGCTTTAGATTTAGCCAAGTTAATTGTCCCAAATGTTTTAATAGATGTAGAGTTCATCGTAGTATTGGCTTAGAGTTATCATCTTGCTACTAGGTTTGTGAGATTGCCAGATGGTTCACCATTAGTTGTGTTGACTAAAGTGGTCATCATTGAATGTTTTCACCTAAAAAAACAAGCCCTAATACTAGATTGAGGAGAACCTATGGAAGTGATGCACTCCCCATTTACATGAAAAAGGGTGTGAACAACAGGGTGATTCCTATATTCCCTTCTACTACTGAACCATTTGCTATCATAGATTTCCAATTCTATTTCAAGAAAACCTACTCTGCTCTCTATCAAGTACTTGGGATAGATGCAGAAGAGTGAATGCCAGTTAGTTTAATGATGATGGCTATGAGGATCCAAAACCCTAAGACAAACATTAAATATGATTTTTCCTCATATCTTGAGAAAGCATTGCATGAAGGATTTTTGTAAGTCAGGGAAAATACAACCCCCATAGCATTCAGGCAATATTCTTTGCTTTGCCGCCTAATATTATACCAAAATAAAGATAGATGGACCAAAAGGATGTGTTTGGGTAAGATTGACCAGTAGGGGAATTTGTTGCCAGTGTAACGATGGTGTTATATATGGGACAACAGATGTAAGAATTCAAATTATATGATATTCCATGATGAATTTGTGTACATAATTATGAGAGTTCTTGGCCACCAACCACCAAGACTACACACACTTGTGCTACAACTATCAAGACCTTTGGCTTTTAAACCTAAGCAAGGCCATACTCATAACTTTGGTGATTGGTTTTTTCTACTAGATATCACAATAATTAGGATTTATGGATGCCCATAGGCCCTGCATATAATACCAAAGTTTGTCCCCCTTCAATTATCCTTTTTAGAGTTCATGTGGCAGATTCTATGGATGGAAAAGGATGCCATGCATAAAAAAAGGAAGGGTACATTTCTACCCTATTTTCCAACATGTGGGAAGCTATCAATGGGATCTGATACACTTGAAGAGTTCTATCTAAAAACAAGGTACTCTCTAGAGTCTGGAAAGGAAAGAGCTTTTGACCTTGAGGGTCACATGAATTTTGTAAGACACACCATCCTTACCAAGGCTATGGTTATTCACTAGATTTATTATGAAGAAGATGTAATCAAAAATTGTTTCACTCCTCAATAGGTATATGAGAGGAGGAGAAAATGGGAAATTATGAAAAGGCTTGAGGAAGAAAGAAAGATGAAGCACAATGATTTCTTGGAGTATTTCATAGAGGAAGCAAATCTTTTCAAGAGGATTAAAGTGATAATTGATAGGTTTCAAGAATTATATAAGAATGTAGTGAACTTGGGGATGGAAAGACCTACCAAATTGTCTCCCAAAAGGCTAAGTGGTGTTGTAATTACATAACCAACTCTGGATACTATTTTAGTATGCCATGCTTCTCCAGGATCACCTCCTGAACAACCACCTTCTAAAAAGCAAAAGACACAAGAGATAGAACCACTTGTTTCCTATGAAATAAGTGAGGAGGTTGGAGATACAAAAGAACTAGTTAATGTGTTAAGAAATTTGAAGGATGATGTTGAAGTGGACCAACCTATGCCTGAAACTGAAGACCACAGGCCTAAATCTAGAGTCGATATTCAGGTACAAGGAGAAAGAGAAATGCATGAGGATGAGAGGGTAATTGCAACTCTCAGGTTCTTGGAAGATGATGAATTTATCAAAATCCCTGAATTTAAAGACTTTTGGATTAAGATGAAAATGAGAGTTTAAAGCAAGGGTTGAGAGAAATAAAATGGGAGTTGAGGAATCCCAACACGATCAGATAGTAGCCCAAACTCTTAATGAATTAAGGATTGATAATATTGATGTCAACCCACAAGAGGCTAAAGAGATGATTTTGAAAAGTAATATACTTATTGTCCTCAGTATGGAATTAAAGAATTTTTTTTTACTTGATCAAGTGAGAACACAGAAAGACCTAACACTGATAGTTGAGTTTAACTCAGATGAAGGGGTAAGTGGCACTAGGTATAACCCTAAGATTGAAACCTTGGCATTCTGGGCCAAACAAAAGAGTACACAAGAACCAAGGTTACTAGATGTAGTGCAGGAAATGAAAGGGTCAGTTATGGTGAAAATATTAAAGGATACATCTCCTCTAGAAGATGCAACCATGACAATGCATTCAACTATGTTCACCCGAGTTACAGTTAAGGAGATGGAAGCTAGATTGGGAGAGTATGAAAAGGAACAAAAGTTTTTAAATGATGAAGTCAATAAATTGTTCATGGAAAATGTGAAGTTGAAGGAAAAATTAAAAGGAGCAGGCCCCTCATAGAACAAGGAAATAATGTTATACCAACGTCCTCTTGCTCCACTAGTTAATATAGAAAGTGCTTCTATTGAACAAGTGAGCATGTGAAAAAGCAAATCTACACTGTTTTATAAAAGGTCCTTGAGCATAGGATAAAGTTAATTGTGGATAAGTTGGAAAGTGTGTTTGATTGCTACAACTCACTAACACAGGCAATTGATTATATGAAAACACATGTACCCATACTAGATCCCCTTTTTAAGAACTGACAACCCATACACCACACATTGGTAACCTTGTGCAGAATCTTATAGAGGAGTATTGAGGCTCTTGCAACATTAAAACCTACAAAGTATATGGCCAAAATAGTTATAGATGAATTCAAATATATACAAGGAGAGGACCAAAAGATCATAACAAGAATAGATTCATTTCATACTTTGAATCAGTGGTTTGTGCCAAAAATATTGAAAGATGATGACCACTTGAAGGACCTCAATGAATGGAAGAGTGAATTTGGCTAGATTGTTCCATAGTGCACCACTTGCATACAAAAGGATGGTGAGTTGAGTCTTGATGGGTTTGACTTAATCATGGATGAAGTAATAGTGTTGGATGTTGGATATTCTAAGTTTATCATGGATGGCAGGGTGTTACTAGACAACCGATGAAAGATTCATCTTACAAATATATTGAAAATTCAAGAATAAAAATGGCCACATGATTATATAGTGTACAAGTGGGAGCAGAAGTATTTGGGTCCTCCCGAATAGTAGGCCTTGGGGTTGTCACATTGGAAGAACCACACATTGAGATACACTAATATGGAGAAAGGACCTTGAACAGATCTTTAGTGATCACGGGTTCCTTACAAAGATTAATGAACTATGGTGTCACGAGTGTTGCAAACTTCATTAGTTTCTACTTTCTCTATTTTATGTTTTAAGAAAAACTAATGTTTAGTTTAGTTTATACGAAGAGGCATAAATTTTGAAAAGATGTCATATTTTGTAACGGTCTGAAGCTTGTTGCTTCTCTTATAAAAGAGAAACCAAGACTGAATTTTGATATCATCATCATAGGAATTTATAGAAACATATATGAGGAGACTTATGTTATATTGTAATATCAATTTGAAGCAATCAATAGGCAAGAAGATTTAATGTGGTGCTCAAAATCTGGTCTCAATTATTTGTTGATAATACTGTGTATGATTGGATTTTTTAATGTATTTGAGGTAGGAATATAGGGGTATTATTATGAATTGGTATCAATTATTTGTTCATAATCATCTACATTGTTGATTACATTGCATTGCACATCTTTCAAACTCAAAGCATTACTTCACATTGCATAACTAATAACTAGATGTTGATAGATGACAAAATTTCAATTACAATATAGTTTTTACAAAGTCAACCTAAGCAGTTATGCAATTACTTCACATTGCATAACTAATAACTAGGAGTAGCTACCAATTTCATTTTATTGTCATGGCATTCCATGAGACCACATTTCTTTGAGGCATTTTTTCAAATAGTCCACTGCCTTGTTTATGCTACCACATTTTTCATACATTGTCTACCAAAGCATTTTATCAAATAGTTCAATGCCTTGTTGTTATGGCTAAAATCCTAAAGTGCTTTTGAACATGCTATGGATGCTTGGAAAAAATCTATCAAAGCATAATAGTAAGCAATAACATAGAAAAGGCAGGAATTGGTTGAAAAATGCCTCAAAGAAATGTGGTCTCATGGTGATGGAATTCCATTACAATCCATAAAAATTCACTTGTCATGGAATTCATCATGGCACTCCATCACCATGAGACCACATTTCTTTGAGGCATTTTTTCCAAAGTTCATTTCCTTGTCTATGCTATCACATTTTTCATACATATCTACCAAATCATTTTATCAAACAATTCACTACCTTGTTGTTATGGTTAAAAGCCTAAAATAGGTGATTTCAAACAAGCTATGGATGCTTGGAAAAAATCTATCAAAGCATAATAGTAAGCAACAAGCTATGGTCTCATGGATTTTTTATGGCACGAAAATCAACTTGATTTTATTTTCATTTTTTTGCAGGTTTTAAATGCATTTTTTGGCAATTTTGTTGTTTGAAATGGGGAAAAATCTTTGTGGTCAGTTTTGTGCATTTTTTAGTTGTAGGATTCTCATAGTTAGTGAAAAAGGTAGTGTTCATGAAGGAATGGAAAATATGTCTAAAGCCTTTGAATTATACTCGTATTGTGCAATGGCATTGAATCATTTAACAAACCATTTTTTCTTCACAGGGCAACATTTTCTTGTGGAATAGTTGACTGAGACAACTCTTGTTTCAATTGACCACCCTCTCATGAAATCTCAATCATATTATAATATTGCATGATCTTATCATAGTTAAGGTGATTATGACACCACTAGCTGCTACTACATGGCATTAGTCAAGGAAATCTAGAGGCCACAGGATTTTGTGAACAAGTTCAATTGAAGCTAGGAGATCTTAAGAGTTATCTCTCAAATTTTGAAAAGGTTCTGGAGGTCCACCCTGAGATTTGTGAGAGCTTAAAAGTTATAGGCCATGTATATGCTTAGCAAGGGCAGGTAGAGAATGCTTTGGAAATTTTAAGAAAGGCAACTCACATAGATCCACGTGATTCCCATGCATTTATCAAGATTGGTGAGTTATTAATATCGACAGAACCTAGTTCAACCTTAGATTCCCTTAAGACAACAAAGTCTCTTATGAAGAAGAGTAGAGAATAAGTACACATTGAATTGTTAAACAACATTGGGGCTCTTCATTTTGAGCGCGATGAACTAGAGTTGGCTCAACAAACTTTTATGGAGGCATTAGGAAATGGCATTTGGGTTGAATTAATAAATAAAATCCTCAGTGCCAATTCTATAATTTTTTTTGTGCGCTTTAATGATATGTAATTCTTCCATCAACTAGAAGAAGGTGGTGTTTCACTTGAGTTACCATGGGATAAAGTCACAACACTATTTAATCTTGCTAGGTTGTTTGAACAACTACATGATACTGAAAAAGTAAATCTTTTATACAAGCTAAAATTGTTCAAATTTCTTGATTATGTGGATGCATATCTATGTCTTGCAGTCATGGCTCAAGCTCAGAATGAGATCCAAATAATCCTAGAATTGATTGGGGATGCACTTAAGATGGATAAAAAGTCATCAAATTCTTTATGTATGCTTGGCAAAATGGAACTAAAAATAGATGACTAGCTTAAAGCAGAAGAAACAATTAAAGTAGCACGCCAACTTGTCTTGGATGATGAAGCAAAATGAAAAGTTGATGAAGAATGGAGGATTTAGAGGGAAAGGACAAAGTAAGAGGAAGAACTTCAATGGGTGATGCAACAAGAGGAGCAATTTGAATGTGTGAAGGAATTATGGAAGAGTAAGTGTAAGGACAAGGATGATGACAATGATGAGGTTGGTTAGTCTGAGAAGAAATAGAAGGAAAAGAAGAAAAAGAAGAAGGATAAGGACCACAAGGCTTATGATTCTTATATGGAGGAACCTGATGTTTCCATGGAAGATGAGGCAAATTATATAAGTGATAAGGAACATGATGATGCAAAAAATTCCCAAGATCTTCTTGTAGCTGCAGGTCTAGAAGACTATGATGATGGCAAGACAAATTCTCCAGTTTCAACAAAATCACAAAGGAGACATGCATAATTTGATTCTAAACATGATGAACCATTGCAGAAATAGAGTTTGAGAGAAGATGATCCATATGATGATGATGTCTATGCTTCCTGAGCTTTAACCAAACCTAGCTCCTATTTTCTAAGAGAAAAATCCCCAATGCCCATGGGAAATGAATGATGAGCATTTGAGTTTCAATAGATTCCAAGAGAAGATCATGCATACAATGACGATGGATAGGCTACCTCAAAATTTTAGTCAATCAAATATGCTTTGTCCCTTCCAAATCTATTTGACATAGTTAAATGAGAACTTATCAAAAACCTCAAATGAATCATTTGTATGTTATCTTTTCATTTTTCCTCTTTCTTGTTTTTTATGGGCAACCTATTTTAGTCTTTATTTTAGAACATTTTATGTTTCCTTCAATGCATTATGCTTTATCTTTCTATCATATTCTAGATTAAAAGAACCTATAATTGAAAATAGATTAATTCATCTATTTTTATTTTATAGTCCTAAATAGGTGGATTAAATTATTCTGCTCTTAAACAAATCTTGTACAATGTAATGTCTCCTTTTTGAAATGAAACAAGTTGAAACTCAAATGCTCATCATTCATTTCCCATGGGCCTTGGGGATTTTTCTCTTGGAAAATAGGAGTATAATAATAACTCAAGAGGATCTTAATGTCATAAAAGGGCCCACTTACGTGTTGGCACAAAGACCAAGAAATGTTTATGCTGCAAATGGGGTAGCCATTGTGCTAGCTAAAAGGGGTCAATTTGATATTGCAAAGGAATTTTTTTACACAGGTACAAGAAGTTGCTGCAAGAAACATCTTTGTTTAGATGCTTGATGTGTGGGTAAATCTAGCACATGTTTACTTTGCACAAGGATAGTTTGCGCTTGTAATGAAAATGTTTATGTTACAAACGGGGCAGCCATTGTAAAGTGTTGACATAGAGACCAGGAAATGTTTATGTTGCAAATGGGGCAACCATTGTGCTAGTTGAAAGGGTCAATTTGATATTGCAAAGGAAATCTTTACACAGGTACAAGAAGTTGTTGCATGAAACATCTTTGTTCATATGCTTGATGTGTGGGTAAATCTAGGACATGTTTACTTTGCACAAGGATAGTTTGCGCTTGCAGTTAAAATGTATCAAAATTGTTTGAGGAAATTCTATTTTGGAACTGACACCCAAATTTTATTATATTTAGCTCGAACACATTATGAAGCAGAACAGTGATAATATTGTAAAAGAACATTATTAAGAGCAGTAGATTGTAATGAGCATTTCAATTTTGTGTTTAATGTAATGAGGGTTTCAAATTACCTTTGAATTCGTTGCATAGGGTGTCCCCAAATCTGACTTCGCTACAGAGGGCCTCGACAAATTCAAATTCATTGCAACAAACTCCAAATTCCTTGCCCAGCTTTTCAGAAGTCTCTAGGTCCTCTCCAAATCTTTATTGCCCATGCAAATAGTTGTTATAACTGATCAAAATGCCTTAGTGCCAAGCTAACGAATGGAGCGAGGTCTGCAATGAACGAATGAAGTGAGGTCTATAATGCACAAATGGAGCAAGGTCTACCACGAATGCGAATAATCACACCAATACATCGCGCCAATAATTGGCCGAATTGTTTTTAAATTTTTTTGTCTAATATGTCTTTGATGATTAACTATTTAGTCATTTTTATTTTTGTGACTAAATAATTTTTTAGTCAACGACCAAATTAGTCATTTATTTACTCATTTATAGCTGAGTTGCAAAAAATGAGTATAATTTAGTCATTTTTATTTGTTGTGACTATTTTTTTTTGTAACCTAGTCATTTATTTGCCAAATTCTAATAGTGGAATTTGATAGAGTTTGTGGGAGAGGGAATTTTGTAAGATTGAAGTGGGAAAGTAGTGAAAGTGATGATTAGTTTTATGATTATAATGTTGAAGTTAAAGGGTTTGATAAATATATTTTATTGAACCATAATTTATTAATAAAATGAGAACCAAAGTAATTAAAATGTGGGATATTAAACTTCTAACCATGTGGTTTAAAAAATGAAAGCATGACCTAATTTTTTAAGAGACCATTGAGTATGAGTGAAATTATGTGGAATGATAACATGAATAAAGAGTAATTATTCATGCACAAAAGAGAGTTCATTATATTTTTTGGGCGGACATAATAGTCATGACCCCTCCTTTCCAACTTATTATTGATTTTTCTTTGACAATTTTGATTTATATATTTTATGATTCTATTATCCTAATATGATGAACTAACATCATATGGGAGCACCACAATTATATTTTTGTACTTGCAATATTGCATCTACCACTTGGGTGTTAGTATATTTCTATTTTAGGTTTGATTATATTGAGTTGCACCCTAGGGTCCCCATAGGTGGACAATGATTGTTAAACAATATATTTTAGTTTTGTGGACTAGGCTGCAAGACAACTTCTAGGAGAATAATGACAGTGACATTTATTTTGGTCCTCCAATTTTAGAAGCAATCCTTTAATCTAGATTGTACAATTGATTTATATATTTTAGATGTTATTCTCAATATATTGTAAATTAATCACAAATCTAAAATAATTAAAATTACATACATACATACATACATACCCTAAGTTCCATCTTACAAAGAAAATAAACAAAATTTAAGTGATGTATGTTTTAATACTGAAAAACCAATTTATGGTGTTTAGCCATGGGCATAAACTAAATGGTGAGGATGTTGTAACATATTCTTGTTGATTTAGTATTTATATTTTATTTTTTCAAGAAAACATAGGTAAACGAGCCACCAACTCACCAACTCATTGTGGAGGATGCATGCACCAGTTTTGATTGTATATATGCACACATGCAATTACTATTCATTTAGAGCTTTTTTTGGTTTTGACAAGTAAAATATTCAAATTGTTTTTGTTATTTACTACATGGAATTATGTAGGATATGAAGTAGTCTATGGTAGTAATGTTAGAAATTCAAGGTCATCTAATTGTAT
Source organism: Sequoia sempervirens (assembly GCA_007258455.2). Lineage (NCBI taxonomy): Eukaryota > Viridiplantae > Streptophyta > Pinopsida > Cupressales > Cupressaceae > Sequoia > Sequoia sempervirens. The sequence continues at coordinate 107,790,169 of VDFB02047397.1, read as the reverse complement.
TGATTTATTTATGTTATATATTTATGTTTTGTTTTTGGAATATGGATATATAGAATAGATAGAAAATAAAAAATTGGGTAATAATAATATTGGTCTAAGAGATCTTGGTGAAAGAGATATCTCTATAGTTGATTGTTGTGTTATGGAGGTTTTTGCACAAAAGAGTTAGCAACTTTTGTGTTACTTTACATCACCTTGTCTTCTATATCATAAATGCCAATTTTCATTAGTTTTGTTGGAATTTTTACTTTGCCTTGCTTGGGTATTGATAAATTTATGAGAATGAATTTTATTTTTCATTTATACTCTAATATTATTTTCTATTAAATCTAAAGTAACAAATACACCTATTGGTTGTTGTGTTTTGTTCCTCATATTAGGGGAAGGTAAAATCTAGTCATAACATGATGTAATGATAGGGTGTTATGGTTTTGTTGGTCATATGAAGTTTGTGGGTTTTATAATTTTATTTGTTGTTTTAGGTTTGTTTCATCTTAACTATTATGTGAAGGCCAAAACTTAGAGGGAGTGTTTGGTATTGTGAATTGTCGTAACATAGTTTGAATAAGCTAATAAAGTTTGTTGTTGTTTTGAATGGTTGTAAGAAGACATTTAATTATGATGGTTTATAGTGTTGTGGATTCTTTGGTAAGATGGGTTATAGTATTGAATGTAGTTAAGGATTTTAGTTGTTGTACATCAATAAGGCATTATCTAGTTTTAGTGTTGACTTGGAAAATATTGTAGATGAAAATCTTATACTTTGTGAGTAGTGTGTAAGTGCATTTTTTAGAGAATTGTTAATGTTAGGTTATGGGTTGTTTATGGGTTATAAAATTTTGATTGAGAATTGACAATTTGATTTGCATTCATGTAGATGAATAAAAATATTATATTATAGTTATGAGGAAATTAGTAAAAAAAAGTATAGAATTGTTAATGTTTGCCTACAATTTTGTTTTATTCAACCCTAACTTAGAAACATTATAATTGAGGCTTAAATTTGATGTATAACTTGGAATCCTAGGTTCTTGTTAAATTAAGTAGCTATTACATATTTACAAGTCACAATGGAAGGTAGTATTACTTTTGTGATTGTTGTTGTTCTCTTTAGAGGTTGCCTTGATGCAATTGGTCCGCTAATATAATACTTTGTATGAACTCTTTAAGATATACACTGATCTAATTGATTTGATCTCATGTAATAAATAAGTAGTTGAGATTTGTAAATAATTTTATAAAGTTGTTCCTTTTATATAATTAATTGATATATTTTTTAGTTCATATTATAATATAATTTCTATAGTGAAAATTACAAAATTGTTGCATTATATTGTAAAAAGGAAAAACATACTTTAAATAATAAATATTAATTAGTGGTTGATAAGTTGTATTAGAACCATAATTTTTATTTCATAAATATTTAGTGTAGATTGAATGGTTATATTATTTTCTAAAGGGATGTGCATACATCATTAATAAATAAAGACTTCATCTATTTATTGTAAGCAATTTTTTGATGTTCATATTAATTTAAATTTTGTTAATGAATTTTCATTAAAAATAAACAATCTTTGAGGTTCCAATACATCAAGGAGCATGGACGCCAACATTCAAAAGCAGGAGGACACTAATGGTTGGAACTAGGAGGAAGGCGTTGGGAGGGTTTTGTTTGGCTCCACTCCCCTGGGCTCAACATGACAAAGAAAGCAGGGGGACTTTCAACATGAGGGGATTGGTTTTGCTAAAAAGGATGGATAGGACAGTCAAAATCTTTGTGAAGGGAAGGCCTTTGCTCAAAATGGCATCATCTTTGTTCATCCTGATGACAGTCATGATGCACAGGGCCTTCAGAAAGGAGAGCACTCAGGTACTGTTATTGGTGGGAGAAAAGATTTAGAGAAGGGTTTGAAGCTATTTGAGAAGGTGGACAGTGAATCGGGACTTGCAATAGTAGGACAACATACTGTGGAGTCTTTTCCTAAAGGGGGTTTGGGGATCTCAGTGAATCACCCCTCAAAAAAATCAATCACAGTGGAACTGAATGAGGAGCTGGAAAAAAGAGGTGGTTTTTAACGAAAGAGTGTTCTCTGGGCTGGGCTTATTTGTAAGTTCAAGGGTTTCTAGCCAAGCTTATATGAGCTCCACCAATGGATTCTACTTATTGGAAGCCAATTTTGGATGGGTATGTACAAATATACCCAATGTCAAAAGGTTTCTTTATTGTTGTTTTTGAAAAAGACTAGGATAAAAATAAAGTCTTAGGTGAATGTCACTGGGAATGGGATGAAAAGAACACTTTGATGCTCAAGCCATGGCATCCAGCCTTCAACCCTTCTAGTGAAACATTTGAAAGGGCTCCTATTTGGGTGAGACTTCCTAATCTCCCTCTCTAGTTTTGGTTTGAATCCTGTCTGGAGGCTATGGGGAATACTCTAGGAATCCTTTTAATGGTGGATGAGGGGTCTTCAAATATTTTACATTCAACTTATGCCCAAATATTGGTTGAAATGGATGTGTCCAAGGTGCCCCTAGAAGTGATTCAACTTAAAACCTCGAAGGGTTGTTGGGTTCAACCTCTGGATTATGAGGGGGTTCCTTTCAGATGCAGAGTTTGCTATCAAACTAGACATGTGGTGACAAAATGTGTAAAAATCAAGAGGAAAAAATAATCTACCTCATGCTGCAGAGATGTGAACCCTCAAAATTATACAATGGAGAAACAAGGGGAAGATCAAGTGGTTATTGTGTTGAAAACCAATGATGATGTTGGTCGAAGCAATGGGGTTCAATCTCAAGAAAGGCCGATGCAGGGGAAACAAATAGCAAAAGAGAACCAACAAGATCTGTATGCGGGTGTGAATCAAGAAGGGAGTAAGAATGGTAAAAAATACAGTGCTAAAGGGAGCAAGAGTGGTAAAATAGACAACGTTGTTTTGAATGACAGGAATAAGGAGGTAGCTTTCAAAATTAGAGCGACAACCCCTGAATGTAGGGAGAAAGGGGGGTTGGTTCGACCTCAAGAGAATGAGGTGGGGTTATGTTTGGAGGTAGGGAAAGGGTAGCATGTAACCAACAAAGGAGGAGGAGATTGGATGTGCTCACGAGACAAAGCTTTGGATTGGCAGGAAAAAGCGGCAAGGCTAGAGGAGGGTTGGAGAATAGTTCAGGGGAAGAAAGAAAAGAAGGATTTGAAGAAAGAATTTTCTATGGTTCTCTGATCGTAGATGAAAGGTTGACCAAGCAATGTCCTTTACCATTGATCTGTTAATAGGCCCTTAGGGGTTGGGGGTTGAATCTGGCTATGGATTGCTTAGGCGTAGTGTGTTATGTGCATGCTGACATGTGTTAGGAGGTTTTTGTTCTCTATGTCATGTTCTTGAGCATTATTTGGTGGATGGTTTAGTGGGTCTTTGTAGGCTTTAGTGGTTTTGACTGGAATTACATTGATATTGTATTTTTTCAGCTTTGTAATCCTTTTTTTCTTATTAATAAAATCATCTCTATTACTGACCAAAAAAAAAAAAAATCTTTTAGAAAAACAAAATCATATTAAAAAATATAATCAAACAAATACGAAAATAATTTTATTAATCTTTAATTTATAAAATTAATTAAAAAAGATAATCAATATTTCTTTCACATCTATAATTCTTTAGAAATGAGAATAAATTGCAAAATTGTTTCTTGGATTTTGATTGTGTAAGATTTTTTACATAACATTTATGATCACACTCCGTGATCATATTTCTCCTTTGGCACTCTCTATCTTCATCATGATAATGGATCACAGAGTGTGATCAAAAACTTATGCAAAAGAACTTACACAATCAAAATCCAAAAACAATTTTACAACATATTTTATGGAATGTGGAAATCTATTATCTCTTAATGAGAATAAATTTACATTGTACTGAGAATTAAGATAATTAAACCCTTGGGATAACCTGTGTATCCTTGAAACTCCAAAGTTGGGTTCCTTGTCTGATGGTTGGAGGAACACTGAGCAACCAAGACATTCTCACTCTTGAGATTCCGCTTACTCAAGCAAATATGAAGATCTAGAGTCCCTCCAGAAGCAAAATCGAAAGGAATTTCTCTACCCTCCCTCAAATACTCATTCAATTTCCAGCCATATATCCAAAAGGAATCTTCACCAAAGTCAAAAGGATTTTGGTTACCAGAATAATATTAACTTTTGGAATAATCGTTCTAGTCAGTGAGGGAGCTAGAGAAGATTCAAGAACGATTAGGGAAATAAACCCTTCACTTCAAGGGCTAGGAAAAGTTTTAGAAACTCTGAGAGTTATTCAAACTCTCACTCTCAGCGTGGAAATGATTCTATTCCTCGGGGCTCCGAGGCTTCAGCCACTCAAGATCATGAATGGAGGTCGTTCCCTACAATTCCTGTTCATTTAGAGATCCAATATGAAGATTGTGCACAAAATGGTTTCTTTGTGCAACTTTGGGGCGATGACAAACTGCTTTCTAAGGTTCGTGTCTAGATCTGTGACCACTGGTATGAATATTTTGATTTATTTGTAGTTCCAACGTCCTCTTTCTTTGTTCTTTTCAAGAACCCTACTATTAAGGGTAGAGTTTTGCGTAAAGGACCCTTTTGGATTGGAAATAATTTTCTTGGGACCCTAAATTGGAAAGAAAATGTCATTGGAAACTATAAATTTATGTCCTCTTCTAGCTTGTTTCTCGCTTCCTTTTTTCCAGTAGAATTTTTTGAGATCTCCTCAATCGAGCAGATTGTTAATCATTTTGGGGATTTTTTAAAAAGAGAATTTATTATTGTGAATGAAAAATCCTCCATTAGGGTTTGGGCTCTAATTAAGAAACCTTCTTCCTTCCCATTCAGAACCCATTTGTCCACCATTAAAGGAGAATGGATTCAATAGTTAAAATGGGAGAAATCTACCTGGAAGGAGGCAAACTTAATCATTGATTCTGATATTTTCTTTAGAGCTAAAAGCCCAGATCTTTCTTCGCTCTCAGGGTTTTAGATTTGAACCAATCATTTCCAAATTCTTTTCCTCATCCTTCTCATTCTTCGTCAAATCATTTTGAGTCGCTTCGAAAATCAGTCTCCGACATTCAAGATCTTAATATTATTTCTGAAAAAAGGTCAACAAGTTCATTCCCAACCCATTGCAAGTCCTAAATCGAAGCCCTCTTCACCATCATTGCCTTTGAATAAATCTTCATTTACCTCTAATGCTTTGACCTCTTCCTCTCAGACCCATTTAAAGAACCTTGCTCTCTCAAAGGGAAATATTAAACATTTTGAAAACATCCTTAATGGATTTGAGGACGAATTGATGAAATTTGTAAATGAGGCTATCTAAAGTAGCAAAAGACCTGATAGAAGAAATTATTGATGAGGTTTTGGAAAAAAATGATTCAGTCATGATTTCTCCCACTCCTCCCATTTCACAGTCTTCTACAAAAATAAAAATTGATTTCTCTGATTTTGTCCTATCTTCTCCTTCTGCACCTGTTGTGTTGGAGTCTTTTTCTTCTCCTCCCATCTCACAATCTGATGTTGACCTAAAGGCTTCATCTTCTCCTAGACCTAAAAGAGGTCAAAAATTGAATAAGGAGAAGACTAATATCAAAATTGCAGCTGGGCTTCAATCTACACTGGAAATGAAACTTCAATCAACCTCCAAGAGATCGAGTGGGTTGAATTCCCCCTTGCAATGTTGGTAGAGTGATTCTACTGTGGGGATCAAATCTTCATAAAGAATCGAGAGGAAGAGGAGAGAGGGAGGATCTCCTCGAGTGCAACGAGGGTCACCTCCTGGAATGTTAGGGGCTTAAATGCCCCTAACAAAAAATGCTTGATAAAGCATCATTTACTTGGTACATTTTCTAAGATTATTTTGCTTCAAGAAAGTAAACTCTTAGTTTAATCAGCTAAAAACATTTTTAGTTCTTGGAAAGATTGGGACTTGATTATGTCTCCTCCTTTTAGTGCTTTAGGGGGTTTAATCACCCTGTGGAATAAGTCTTTTGTTAAAGTGGATCAATTTGAGATTAAAGCTAATTGGATTAAAGTGCCAGCTTGGTGCTTAAGATCAAACACACTTTTTGTTTTACAATATTTATGGTCCATGCACCATAGAAGGAAAGAGACAGATTTGGAAGCAATTATCTTTAAGTTTTGAGTCTGTTTCACTTGCTTACAAAATTGTTGTGTGAGACTTTAATGCTATTAGAAATACTTCTGCAAAAATTGGTGGAATAACTCCCTCAACAGCTATGATGGATGAATTTAATAATTTTTTTCCTCCAATATTTTTTATGACTGTTCGATTAAAAATGGTACTTTCACATGGACTAACAGGGGAAAGGATTTTTATTAGATTGCAGAAAAATTTGATTATTTTTTGCTTTTAGAAAATTGGCTTTTGGCTCCTTAGGACTTTATGTCAATTATTCATGCTCTTCCTGGTTCGGATCACTTTCCAATCTCTCTGTCCTTTTCTAAAGAAAAGCAAACTACTAAGTTTCCTTTCAGATTTGAATCTATGTGGTTTAGAGACAAAAATTTCATTGATTTAATAAGAGATTGGTGGACTAATTCTCATTTTTTTGAGGGAACAAGAATGTTTCAATTATGCAAGAAGTTAAAAAACCTAAAAATTAAGATCAAGGATTGGAATGTCAAACATTTAAAAAAAAAATTCTGAAAAAGTTCGAATTGAATCAGAATTGTCCGAAATTTATGAAGTTATCAAAAAGGGAATAGATAGTTCCTTGTACATCAAAGACAAAACACTAAAAGTAGATTTAGAAGAGATTCTTGCCCGTGAAGAGTCTTATTGGAGACAAAAATCCAGGGAGACCTAGCTAAATGAAGGTGACGAGAATACAATTTTTTTTCATGCCTCCACAAAATTACGCAGACAGTTAAATAAAATCCTTTCAATTTTATTCTCTTCTGATTCCATTCTCACTTTAGATGAAGATATTGGTTTCGAGGCAGTCAATTATTTAAAAAACCTTCTCTCTCCTAATATTTCTTCTTCTTTTGATGAAGAGAATGAGATTATCAATAATATCCCCAATCTAGTAAATGAAGATCACAATAAAATACTGATGACAAAATTTTCTCTTGAAGAGATTAAAGATGTGATCTTTTCAATGAAACCTGAGAAAGCTCCTAGTTCTGATGGATTTACAATTTTTTTCTTTCAGAAATGTTGGGATATTATTGGTTTTGATGTTCTTCTTTCCATTGAAGAATCTAGGAGATACATGAAAGTATTAAAAGATTTTAATACAACCTTTTTGGTTCTTATTCCCAAGAAATTAGATCCATCTTCATTTGATGATTTTAGGCTCATTGCCCTTTGCAATTCAATTTATAAAATTATGACTAAAGCAATTGCATTGAGACTTGCCAAATTGCTTCCCTTGATAATATCAAATGAACAAGGGGGCTTTGTCCCAGGGAAGGAAACTCTTGAAGGTGCCATCTTGGCACATGAAGTTCTTCATTTAGTTATATCAGAAAAATCTTCTGGAGTGGTTTTAAAATTAGATATGCTAAAATCATATGACAAAGTTAACTGGGCTTTTTACTTGCAGTATTAAAGAAATTTGGCTTCTCCCATTCTTGGTGTAATTGGATTTTTTCACATGTTTCGGGGGCTAGTTTTTCCATTATTATTAATGGTTCTCCTCGTGGTTTCTTTACCCCCTCTCAAGGGGTAAGGTAGGTAGACCCCTTATCTCCTTTTCTATTATTTTTATTGGCTGAAGGCTTAAGCAGATCCATTATCTCAACTCGTAATGCAAGGATTTGGAAAGGTATTTCTATTTTGTCCTTTCCATATCCAATCTCTTACTCTCTTTTTGTTGGCGACACACTTCTCTTGGGTCAAGCTACTATGGCAAAGGCTAAGATTATGAAAAGGATTATTTCAAATTATTGCTCTTATTCAAGTCAAGTTTGTAACTCGAAAAAATCAAAGATATTCTTTTTGAATGTTGATCCGTTAATCAAAAGACAATTACTTAAGTTTTTGGGCTTTCAGTGTGACTCTCTTCCTTGTAAATATTTGGGCATTCCTTTCTTTTCCGGTAAGGAAAAGCATGACTTCTGGGATAAACTGATTTCTTCAATTTCCAATAGAATTTCTCTTTGGGAATCCAAATGGCTCTCTTTTGCGGAAAAATTGTTTATGCTCAAGTCAGTTTTATGTTCACTTCCAATTTATTTAATGTCAGTTTTAAGCTTACCTAAAGGGAAAGGCTTGTTACTACAAAAAGTGCTTAGAGATTTCCTTTGGTTGGAAAACATGACGACAAAAAATAAATTACCTCTTGTTGTCTGGGATATTATTTGTGATCCCAAATCTCATGGTGGTGTTGGTTTGAGAAATACCTTTCTTCAAAATAAGGCATTAGGTGCAAAATTGGTGTGAAAAATATATTCTAAACCAGATTCTAAATGGAGCAAATTGATGATATACAAATATTTGGATTCTCTTGATAAATAATTTTTTTTTACACAAAAGCAGCTTCCTAAGGGTTCTAAAATTTGGAATTTGCTTTCTTCCTGTAGATCAGTCATTCTTCCACATCTTTCTTGGGTAATCAATAATGGGGAAAAAGCTCTTTTCTGGGACGATGCATGGAATGGACATTCACCTCTTCGTTAGTTGAGGGATTGGAATCAATTAGAATCAAAATCAAAACTCAAATGGAGCAAAAAAGTTAGAGATTATTTAGATATTGATCCCTCCAATCCCTCCAATTGTAAATGGAAGGACCTTAATTCTCTACAAGCTCCTCCTCATCTTAAACAGTTATTAAAGGCTGAATTGGACAAGAGACAAGTTTATCTATCAAATAAATAGGATGGAATCATATGGTTAAAATCAAAATTTGGGCAATACAACGTAAAAGATGGTTACAACTCTCTTGTTTGTTCTAATCATAGCATCTCTTTTCCCATCAAGCTTTGTTGGGGACCTCACATTCTCCCCAAGGTGGGAGATTTTGGTTTGTTGGTCATTAAAGACAAAATTTTGACTGGTTTAAGATTAGATAGTTTGGGTATAATGAATCTTTTCCCTTGTGTCATGTGTGGGAGAGCTTTTGAGTCTATGAATCACCTTCTTTTAAATTGTGAATTTGCTCACACGTGTTGGTGTTGGTTGATAAATAACCTTGGTTGGTCTAGTCCTCTTCATAATTCACTTTACCATCACTTTTTTTCATGGCCTTCTCTTCATTCCTCCTCCATTTTCTCTCCCCTTCGGGAAATTTTCCCCTCCATTCTTATTTGGAATATCTAGTTGGAACGTAATAACAAAATCTTTAGAAAGAAATCTTCCCTTGTCTCTCAGGTCCTTCAAAGAATTTCAATTTCAATTTCTGAAGTCACTCATTTAGCTCTTCATAGAAAATCCTTTTCAAACAGTTAGTTTTCCTCCTGGGATTCTTTTATTCTGAAGAAGTGGCACTTATTGAAGCTCCCTATGGTTGGTTCAATTTCTTTGATGGCTTCTATTTCTAAAAGAAACAGTGCTTCATGGTCTCCTCTTCCCCTTGGATTCATCAAACTCAAATTTTGATGGAGTATCTAGGGGCAATCCGAGAAAATCTAGTATTGTTGCTGTGTTGAGAGATTGGAATGGTTCTTTTATCCGAACTGCATGTGAACAAATCCCTATTGGATCTAATAACGTGGCAGAATTCAGAGCTTTATGTTTGGGTCTCAAGCTTGCTAAAAAATTATCAATTTCTCATCTCTTTATCAAAGGGGATTCAATGGTTACAATTTCAGCTCTAGAAAATCGAAAAATTCCTTTGTGGCACCTGAACTATATTTTAGAGCACATTTTATTGCAACTTGAAGAGTTTCCTAACTTCTTGATTACTCACTGCTACAAGGAAGCTAACGTGGCTGCAGACTTTCTAGCTAATAAAATTGTTGATGAAAATCTTACTTCTTGGGAACTCTCTACAGAAGAATGCAACAAATTATTTCTTAAAGTTCCTTTTTAATTTTGATCTTTTACTTATGTTGAGATGATTTATCTATTGCAAAAATTCAAAATTTTCTCTGGGCTTGTATATTTCTCTCACCCTTGTTCTCATGATATAATTCTTTTACACGTGGAGATTTTTGGATAGTCAGATGTGGATTGGGTTATCACGTGAGACATGATCACATGTTCTTTGGCTTCGATTATTTACCCTATTTTAATTAAGGTAACAGTATTAGATTCATGTGTTCACTTTTCGATAGTTATTTCATCCTATAGACATGCCTCTCTTGTTTCTAGTGATTATTCTTCCAGTACTGATTATTCCTTCTTGGACTGGATGTCCAAATTTGAAGAAGGTTTAGAATTAATTGCTCATGACCATTGTGAGTTGGCTCCATTTTTCCTCTAGTTGGCATTTTTGGAGCTATCGGTTATTTCTCGTTCTTTGGCTTCAACGAATTTTGACCAGTTTACTGGCTTTTATTCTCTTCATAGGTTTTTGTTTCTCTTGCTTGAGTTTTCTCATCTGTGATATGTTTCCCTTTTACTCTTTTAGCTTTTGAGCTCTGCAGATTTTGTTTCTCATATGCAATTTTCAGACATATGTAAACTTCTTTTAATTCAATAAATTTCTGGCATTGCCACCTTTTCTTTAAAAAAAAAAGATAATAAAACTTACAAACAAAAAAAAAATGTTAATAAAACATAAAAAAAATAAAAAATAAAAATTGTTGCTTCTGTTTGCTCTGCCCGCTTCAAATCTACATGCATCTAGGGTTTTTGCTATAGGAAATACTCCTCTTTGCGACCTCTCTGCATCTCCTCGCTATGGCTTCACCAAGGTCCCTAATGATTGGGGCGTTGCTGGGTTGGGTGGGGGCTTGAACGCATTTGAAGGTGTCTATGATGCCAGTGATGTTCCAAAAGGGGGTTGAAATCTGTCTGGGACTTGTGCCCTAGGGGGTCAATGGGGTCTCTTTCTCCTTTTGAACAAAGAATTGTGGCAATCTATTTGTTCAAGGTCGATCCCCTTTGCCTAACTAAATCTCCCGTAGTGTTGGATTTTTCAAGGGAGCTTAAAGATGGAATAATTGAAAGCGAGCAATTTTTCGTAGCCAATGGTTTAATCAAACAATTCAATCGTTTGTGCCTGGCCTTCTTAAATTGTATAGGTGGATTTGTGACACTTGACAGTCTTAAATTGAGGTAATATGGAAGTTTATCCTTGTGATCATAATTTTTTTATTGTGGTTTTTGATTGTGGCAATTGGGATGCAATTCTTCAAGAGTGTTGGACTTGGGGGCAACACATGCTCTTGCTCAAACCCTGTATCCAAATTTCAATCCTTTCACTGAATCATTCAAGGTGAAGTCCATTTGGATTAGGCTTCCAAATCTACCATTACAATTCAAGTTTGACTCTTGCTTTGAAGCAATTGGAGACACCTTGGGTAATTTCATAGCTATGGATTCAGACACCATTGAATTCATTCACACCACCTTTGCTTGCATATTGGTAAACTTGGACACATCAAGAGATTTCCTAGCTGATATCAGTTGATGTCTATAAGTTGAATTAATCTTGTATTTAAATGCTTCAAAGGTAATTTTTTTCACCTTATTGATGGGGTGGATGAACTAAATTTGTATGGCCCTTATTTTTAGTTTCTACCCAAAGGAATTATAGGCATGTCTTTTCCTTAACAAGTTATTAATAACTTTGATTTAAATAAATGAGAACTCATATTTATTTCATATTTGACAAATATTTGTATAATTCTAAAGTAAATGTGCAAAATACTTAACAAAACAATCTCTGAAATTAATTTTTTGAAATGTAATTGGCTCAAAACTTTTGAGAGATAAAAGGCGATTTTTCCAACCCCATTATTGTCCAGTTGCAATTATAGTGGGAGATGGAAAGGCAGGAGAAAATGGCATGCTTTCCTCTACTAAACGTGCTCCCATCAACTTGGACAGTTTCAAAATCTATTTCAAATTATTTCTTTCCCCAAGGTTGCAAAGTGCTCCCTGTAAGCACTTTACCCAAGTTTTTAAATTTAGCTGAAAGTTCAGTCTTACACTTTCTGCATCAAACAATTCTAGCCTTGAAGCAATTCTATGCCCAAATCACTGTGGAAATACTTGTAATTCATCATATGCTATAGGTTCCAAGAAATCAAAAACCTTGGCACAATTTCGAAGTGCACTTCACACACACGACTTCCTGTCTGTAAAACAGGTAATTTCTGCCTTGAGACTTATCTTGCCCTTCTTATAGAATTACAAACTATTTCTGTGTATAACTGTATTGGTCAAAGAGCCAGGATGTTTAAAAGATTATTTATGTTTTGATATGTTACAGCGATGTCATAGGGTTTGCTGAATTTCAACCAAAAAGTTTATTATATGGAAAATAACAGCTTTTGTTGACAAAAGGCCTTGCAAATTTTACTTGCACAAACCAATACTTAAAGATGTAATTTTTTAACTCTCATCTTTCTTTTCTCCTTGCTTTCTTTTGGCTGCATGTTGTTTTTAGAAACTAGTTCTATTTACAACGTTTTTCTTTTTTTTTCTTCTAGTGAATACTTTTTTCTGTGTTTCAGAACTTCAGTCGCAATCATATGGCATGCATGGTTTCTCTATGTTCAACCTACAAAATCAAATTATTTATTACCGTACCTAACTTTAAGGAGTTTAGTCAAAACTTCACGAATACCTTCGAATTTTGTTTTGAAAAATTAGGTCTTTGCCCAGAATTATTCAAAATGGTGTTTATAATGATATGGGTGTCCGCAGAACTCACAAAATGGAAGGGTTGCTTGTTGTTGAACATTCACCAACAGACTCGTTACTCCTAAACTGTCATGAACAAAAATTTTTTACTCCTCCTTTTCATATTAGTTATCTCTAAATTTCTCCAGTTAGCCAGAAGCTTAAAATCTGTTATTGTTTGTAAGATTAAAATACGGGACAAGTTGGCGAGGAACAAAATTACTGTAAGAATAGAGATAGTCCTGACTATGGACGATTTAATTAAGGAACTAGTTTATTGAAATCAAGGTTGAATTCCCATGTGTGAATTTATGAGCAGACAGAAATTGGAAATTCCGTGTTCCACTAGGATGAGTTTCTACTATTTATCCCTTGTCCTTGTTTCCCTGTCCCCATCTCCATGCTGTTGTTCTATATATATTGTTCTTAGGATTATGGGGTATTCTTAGGCTTACCATTTTCATGGGGCTTCGGTGGATGGAATATAGGTAATTGCTCCGAGGATTTTAGGATTTCATTAAGATTTATTCTTTGTAGGGGTTTGATTATTTTAATTAGTCGTTGCTTTGCATTATTGCTAGTTCTTTTGGCCGCATTGGTAAATTCTTACATCTGTATTGGTTGAGGTTCATCCACCTCAGCATAGAGCATTTTTGAGTGTTGAGCCAGTGTAGTGTAATTCATTTTAGTTTTAATAGAAGATAGATACAGTACTGAGGGTTAAAATTTGTGAGTATATTCTGTTTAACTTAACATATTCAGTGATATATGATTGTAGATCAGCATTACACAGATCTGTTGTTCTGTTTGGAGTTTTTCATTTTAATCTACCATGCTGTCAGGTTAATTTTCTGAGTGCAGAATCTGTCTGAAAATTAACAAGCATAGAAAATCTGATTGCATGCTTCCTAGGTGAAGGTGTAACTGGTGAGTGGAAGATGTATAATGGTTAAAACCTAGGGGAAATTTAAAATCCTAGGTCGTGTATGCAAGTGTAGTGGAGAGGACAAGAGAGATGATGATTATCACTGGAATACTTGGAAGAAGGACAATGAAGATTGAATGGATTGATATGCAGAAAGGAATGAGAAGGAATATGGATCTCAACAACTTGGCCTTTGGGAAGCAGTGGAAGACATTTTTTGGACAACAGAAAGGGAGCAATAGGCAAATAGTGATGGGAAGGGTGAGACAAAGGAAATGATGCTCATTGAGAGTATTTTCGGCAATAGAGCATGTGGAATATGGCCAAGACGAATATTGAAACAAAGTTGCAGCAATGGATTCCAAGAGTAGAACATGATCTCTGCAAATAGAGAGAGAGACCATGAGAGCTAGGGTAAATTTATATGATGTATAGGGCCAAAGGTCCATTAGAAAATGTAGGACATCATCAGGTTTAGGGTTTTGACCATTTGTGAACTTCAAAATTTAGATTGGAGACTATTGTCAAGGTGCAAAAATGTTATTGACAATAGCTTCCATGTGCAAAAGTATCTTTAAAGAATCAATAGTTTAGATTTCTGAGGTAGGTTTATGACAACTGGGATAGCCTAAAAATGCTTGCAAATCATACTAGTGACAGGTTTAGGCTGTGAAATGGGGCAAATGAGTCCTGTGCATGTATACAAGAATGTACACCAAAGCGAGTTAAAAAACATAAGGTGAAGATTGTAAAGTAAAGTAGGCAATTGTCAACCATACAATCATAGAACCTGTGCCCACCAAACCAACATACAGAAGAGAGTGTAGGGAGAAGTACCAGCCAAGCAAATGAAAAGGACACACATAGAAGGATAGCCCTTGCCATGCCTTAAGATTTGGCTTGTCAAGAAGCTTGCACATGTAAGGATGTAGAGGATGCATCCCTCACATGCCAAAAATAACTTGTCCTCTTGGACAACGAAAATAAATGATGAACAAAGATGGTTGTACTAACCATAGTTTGGCTTATGCCATATTGTTTATTAGAAATATATTTCTTTCAATAGTTTAATAAAATATAAGCATTATGTGGGCCCTCAAAAATAGAATGAAAAACCAACTAATAAAGCCCGAAGTCAAACTTAGGGTGGTGAGTTGAGATTCAAAAGATTATCCAAACCATCCCAAGTCCCCTGCCTCTCACTAACCAGAGCTAAGAACAGGGGTTAATCAACTCTAACACTGTCTAAAAGGTAGCAACCTTATTGTATTCACCAAATAGTGAATAAAAAAATATCTTCAAAGGACTTGCAGACCATCGTAGCATTATACTTAATGGCAATGCCCTGAAAAACTAAAAGTGTAAATGGAATTCAATTACATGGTTTAAAATGGGAAAAACATAGCAAATTAAAAGACACTAAAGTATTCATAAAACATGGAGAAAAAATTGCAATTGTTATTTCATGCCAAATAGAGTGATTAAAAAGAGAATCAAAATCCAAACTTCAATTATAAGAAATAAATGATTACTAGTTACCCTCCAATTCTCCTTATTGGTTTTTCAGTCGTAGAGTACATATTGTCATATACAAAAAATTGAATAGTACAAATAGTCTCTAAGGCAGCCATGACTAGAGATGTGAAACAGAAGTCAATACACCTGTGTCTACAACCTTTTGCTACAGATGAGCACAATCATGATCATCCATAACCTCATTAAAGATATCCAAATCTTCTTAACTAAATGAAAGCTTCTCCTAATTGGCTGTGATTCGTTCTAAATTGTAATCAGGTTTAAGTTCAGAAAAATATATGTCAAAAAACCCTACCTTTGTCATGCTGCTACTAAAAAAAACATGAAATGAGGGTTTCAAGGAGCAATGCTGAATGTGTGCTTCCGTGCCCTAGTTTGATTATCACAAATGTCTGGTTTGGTGTTTATGTTTTCTTGGGAAAAGCTGAAGAATTATTTAACTGCTGTCTGAACCTGAAAAATTGACAAAAATATTCGACACTGTTATCGTTCAAGCCCTCAATGCACATTTTGCTGTCTAGCCGGAATTTGCTACAACGGTCGTTTGCTCGATTTGGATAGCAAAGAAATGTGAATCTAATTTATCAGACGTATAGCCATTTTTGCTATAGGTACACAGAATAGGGGGAGACGTGCAATTAGGGTGCAATCTAGAAAGACCATTATAATAAGATTTTTTGAAGATGAAATACACATATTATGTTAAATGTTCCGTAGATGCTCATTGCCATGGAGGCTAAGAGGTGGATTTGAATCCTTAATAAGGTGGTTGTACAGGTTTTCTTGAAGTATATAATTTTTATATAAGCTGCTACTTCTCTTGATTTCTCAACCAGCATATGGGGGTATGATAAAGATGTTTTTTCTCATGACCAAGATCAAGGGTTGTAATGAAGCCAATAATGTTGCAGACATGATTTCAATGCTAGAGGTCGCTAATATTGAAGATAGTACAAAAGATTACCTTGATACCTTTTAGACCTGTCTATATATTTTGTTATTTATCTATTGCTTATTGGAAACTTTATCAAGTTGCCCTAGAATTATGTGTTGGTGTTTTTTTAACTTTAATTGGGTTATACTGAATTTGTCAGTATACATTAAACAAACATCTGATTTAATTCTCTTAGTTTCAGACACAGTTTGTGTTTATAGAATTTAAATCTCACCTGTCGTTTATTGGAGCATGCAGTAAGCTTGGTAATCAATTTTGTTTGCTGTTATTTATAGCTTGTCCATGGTGGTTATTCTGTGACTCTATTTTCATATCTTGATAATTTTTTTTAACTTTTCTCTAAAATGTTACTAATGTGTTCTCCTTTGTAATCTGTATATTGCTTTTATGTCTCTTTTTTATACCTTAACTTCTCCTTACTAATTGTTACTCTCATTGTACACAATACTTAGATATTTCACTCAGCCTATTGTAAACTAACCGATCAATTCTAAGTTGAAGCCATCATGTATCAGAGCAGTGGAGGGATATGGGTTTGAATCATAAGTGGTTGTGTGTAATTTATTAGTTCATATATGGTCTCTGCATGGTCTTTGCCTTACAACTGAAGCTGGGGGTCTCTCTTGTGCTCCACATGTTCAAGTAAGTCTAACCATTTTAAAAATTCAACAATCATTAGTAGGATTTAAATTTAATTAGATTCATTAGCTTGAGATATATTTTAAATTTATATTCTATATCTGCAAATGTGGTTTTAAAATCTTGTTTTGGTTTGTCTCTGAAGAAGCAGGGTCAAATTTTACATTGCTGGATTCAGTTTTCTTTACACTGTTGGAAGACAGTCTTTGACTACTGAAAGGATGCGTCTTATTTCTATGTGCTAAGGGTTGATCATATAAAAACCTTATTTATTAAAACTTTTGTAAACATCTTGTGTTCTCTAGCTATGCTGATATTTTCTCTTTGCCAAAGAATAGGTGATGCCTTTTAGTCTCCCTGTTGTTCAGTATACCATGGGCATCGCTGATTTGATTCTTAATACAAAACTAGAAGAGGCTAAGCTAACACTTTTCACAATGTTTGTTTGTGACTCTTGTACAATGTTTGAAGACAAATGAGTTGAACTGGCTTCAAGAATTTTGTAATAGGCATCATAAATTGTTAAGTTCTGTTCCAAATTTCATGTGGCAGGAAATGGGGAATCAACATCGGAATTTACTAGCCATGACTATTGGAATTAAACAGAAGGAAAATGTCGATTGCATTGTTCAGAAGGTTCATAATTTTATTCCCTTTTCCATTGTCTAAACAGTAGCTTTGTTTAAATCTTTTCCCAACAAAGTGGCAGAACTATTTCAAAGACAATTTTATTGTACTATGGATTCCTCTACCTTCTATTAGATAAAACAAGGTATATTAAGCTTCTAAAAGGGAAAAAATGTATTTATTGGATTACACAGACCACCATTCGATTTTCTTGTGCTGTGTTTTTTTCTTTTTTTGAAATTGGAGTCACTAAATTATTTTAGTTTATATATGCAGACTACTAGAACTGTTCAGGATGTTCCATCATAAGCAGGACCAACAGAATGATTTTTAAAGATGTATCTTCAAACTACCCCACCTCCTCTCACACCAACATCAACAATAGCTTTAGCAAAGTTGTGCATGCTTTTGGACAGAGACATTTTCTTAGAATCTCCCAGAGGATAAAATGGAACAAATCAGGATAACCATGATCAACCATGAAGAAATGTTTAAAGAACAGGTCTAAATATATTACATGTTGATGTAATCCCAAAATACATTTATAAATGTCAACTGTTTATTTTTAGAGGAAAACTTGCTTTTTATGTAACTATTATTTATTTGTTTTATCAACATTGTTGCTAAAACTTAGCAAACACAACAAATTAAAACATAACTATTCTACAACTTTTTGGTAGGAACTTCCCTACTCTATAGCTCTTTTTACAAGATGACCCTCTTAGACCAAAGCTTATGGATAGAAAAATAATAATAAAACTTTAAATGTGTTAAGTTGTTTAATAAAAGTAAAATATTAAATTAATGGTAAACATTAATCATCATTTGATAATTGAAAGGGTTTTGTAAAGAAATTTGGTTTAATACAATGGATTATATTAGGTTAGACACCAACAACATCCATCACATATATTTAATAAAGTTATATTAGAGTTCTAGGAAAACTTAAAATCCACTTAAGTTGATTGTTTTTTTTTTCTTTTTATTCAAGGGGTAAACACTTTTGCACCAAAGCTATGAACCAGAATACAACCACTCAACTATACCACCCTAGTGGGGTTTGAACCTTGGTGTAAATGTGTTGAAGGTATAAATATTCAAGTGTGCAGCTTTCTAATAATTTTTTTTTTTTTTCAAATCTTTAAGTCTAGCATACATAATTAAAATATTAATTTTTTGGTTCTAGTTTTGGGTGTTCGTGACAATAACACATGATTATTGGAACCCTCCTTGCAAAGATACTAGCCACCACTTCAAAATGACCTATCTATATAATGTGTCATCATGTGTTCATCATTACTAAATAGTACTCCAAACAATAGTTTTTAACTTTTAACTCACATATGAAGGTGTTTTAATTTTTTTGCAAAAAATTGATGCAATATTTTAGAGGTTTGAGAGGTGCAAAGTTAGGATGTACAACTATTGGGTTCTCTCACCTATTGCTTCTACATTTTTAATTATATTATACGATAAGAATACACAAATTCAACTATGTGACCATCAAATTTAGACCTTAATATTATGCACATACTTAGATAGTTGTATATTGTTTTAAGGATACGGTTCATTGGAGGGGCCAAACTAAGTAGGTGTCACTAAAGAAAATTAAGATGTTTTCTAAGATAAGAAGTCCTATAGATTTTGAAATTCTTTGTTTTAAGTATTTAAAAAAAAACAAAATTTTCAATAGAAATTATAAACAGTTAAATGATAATAAAAATATAAATTTAAATATAGACATTATAAAACTTTCAACCTTTTAAATACCAACTTCAAATTTACAGCTATGAATATAAGCTCCTCTATTATTAAAAAAACCATTTTAATCCTATAAATACATTTTTTTCAGTTCCATAATAATACCTCTAAATAAAATAGGAGCCCAAGCCTATTCCATTAGACCCCATCCTCAGTCTCATTTCTTTCACAAGGCATTTGAAAATTTATTAGGGTAACACTGTCCGTGTCTTGAATTTTAATTCAAAACAGAATAAAATGCAGAAGACAGGTATATATGGTATTCCCAAATGAAATTATTTACCTCACAACCTCAATCGCAACGATATCTGCACTGCAATGAACCCAGAAAATGATTACAATGCTGCATTTTCCTTGCATAAACTTCAAATTAAAATTGAATTCGACATCCAGTGAGTTGTCACCAGACTGTGCAAGCCGGAGGGACTGAAGGACACGCTATATATTTTGAATCACATGGAGAATTCAAACTCTTCCCTGTACACTTCCCTCTTGCAAGCATGTCTAGTGCCAATGCTAATGCTTTGCCACAGGCCAACTTACTCCATGGGCACATCATTCTAACTGAGTTAATTCATCTCTCTTCAATACAACTTGTTATATTCTGTACAAAGTACGGGAGTTGGAGAATGCTTGCCACATGTTTGACAAAATGTTTTAGAGTAAAATGGTTTCCTGAACTGCAATGGTAGCAGTTTACTAAACATGACCTTGACGAGGGCGTCCTGTTGCCCCTTTATCAAATGCAATCTTGGGTATGCATGCTGATCAGTTCGATCTAGTCACCGTTCTTCTTGTTTGTGCCAACTTCGCACCTTTGAAGCAGCGGAAACAGATGCAGGGAGAGATTATTAGAAATGGGGTTCATTGTGATCTTTTCGTAATGGTGCCTTTATTGACATGTATGCAAGATGCGAGCACATGGATCATGCACGCCAAGTGTTTGACAAATGCCTGAGCACAATTTAGTCTCCTCAAACACCTTGATGGGAGGATATGCTCAGAATTGTCGTTGAGGCCTTTAGGGTTTTTTCAATGAATGGCTAAGTGAAATGTTCATGGGATACGAACAGAGTGGGTTTTATTGACAATGATATGAAGTTCTGGAATAACAATTTGATGAGGTTTTGAGGCTTTTTAAATAAATGCTGATGTCTTGGACAAAGCCGAATTCTCTCACTTTTGCTGGAGTTGTACATGCTATTGACGACAATGCAGCTCTGCAATATGGTAAGGCTAGTCTGTGGATGCATGGTTAAAAATAGTCTCCTGGAAGATATAATCATGTGTAATGCTCTTGTAGATATGTATGCCAAAGCAAGGGCCTAGGGAAGCATGTAGTGTTTTGAAGAATATATAAAGGAGAAATTATCCCATGGAATGTGAAGATTTGTGGATACACAAATAATGGAGATGTTGATGTGGCTAGGATAATTTTTAATGAAATGCCTAATTGGAATGCGGTGACATGTAATGTGACGACTGCAGGATATGCACGGGCTGGATGTGTTGATGAGGCCGCAAAGCTATCTGCGATAATGCATGCAAAAACCCTGGTCTTGTGGAATATGATGGTTGCAGCATAATCCCGTACTGAGTTTTCTAATCAAGCCTTGGAGCTCTTTCAGCAAATGAATCTGTCAGGCATCAAGCCAAATTGGATCATCTTTGCTACTGTTCATCCAGCATGTGCCAACTCAGCAGCACTGCAACAGGGGAAGGAGTTCTATTATAGTACCCCATAAAACTGTTACTATTATCTCATTTTAGAATAATCAATGACCGGATCATTTGTTAGACTTATCATAATTGATGAATTGTGAAGAATTATTTGATTACGTGGATTGTTTAAAATTGCTGCATTTAATTCTATCTTGAATAATTATGATTAAATGTATTACTAACTTGACTACTGTGATGAATTGTTACAAATATGTTCATTCTCTGTTGGTCTGTGTGTGAGGTACACTCCAAGATCAGAGAAAGGTTATCATGCAAGAGGATGACATTAAGGCATGGTGAAAGGGGTAAAAACTTGACAGCAAAACCATGTGCTCACACCACCTAGATTTATCCTTGCATTCCCGATTTCTTTGGCATTTTGACATTCTATGTTTGTTTGCCCTATGCCGATTAACATAATGTTGGTAATATGCCTTGATAGTGTAAAACCCAAAATGGTTATCAGAAAACAGACCAATTTTTTTTCTTGGTTCTAACATTAACGTTTTTAGGTGTAGGCCAATCCATTATTGATTGGGTTTTTGCTAGATCTATTGATATACCTTCATTGGATATAATGTGTTTGAGATATCGAATTTCTTTCTAAAAGAAGGAGCACTTGGATAACATCTCGTACAACTTGTTCTCTCTAAGACAGTGCAATACAATCTAGAGATGTTCTTCATGTTCCCTAATGCTTTGTGAATAAATTAGTATATCATCTATGAACACAGTGATGAACTTATCTACATATTTTTGGAAGACATGATTCTTGAGACTCATGAAAACTGCAGGAACATTTGTTAACCCAAATGGCACAACCATGAGCTCATAAAATGGAACATTTCTTTGAAAAGTAGTCCTATAAATATCTATTTTTTACCCACATGTAGTGATATCCTAATCTCAGATCCATTTGTGAGAAAATGCTAGCACCTTTCCTTTGATCAAATAAATCTTCTATCTAGGGAAATGGGAATTTGTTTATAATTGTGACCTTGTCCAATTGCCGGTAATCTATACATAGCTGTATGGTGCCATCCTTTTTGACAAAAAGTATTGTTGGAACCCCATGGTGACATGGCTAGCTTGACACACCGCTTTTTTATTAACTCTTGCATTTGCATTCTGAGATCATTTATTTTTAGAACACTCACATGGTATGGTGCAATGGAAACTAGTAATGTTCATAGCTTTAGGTCAATGGTAAACTCTATCTCCCTCTTCGGTGGTAGTGTGGTTATCTTTTCTAGGAATACATCTGCAAACTCCCTCAAATGGGGGCAATCATCAAGTTTTAGTTCTTGGTTATGAATCATGGTTGCAACTGTGTAAACCTTACATTTGTGCCTTAATCACTCCTACATATTTCCTATAGATGAGTTGCAAGGGTATCGGTTGATAAATTCCTTGAATTTCTACCTTGTTTCCTTGATCACTCAAGCATCTGACAGACATTTTATGGTAGTCTATATTGGCTTCATGCTTTTCTTAGTAGTCTATTCCCACTATTACGTCATATGCTCCTATTGAGTGGCAAGGGGAGATAGCTATGTTTCTAATGGTTCTAATTTAAGGGTTCTGAACTAGCATTTTAAGGGTTCTGAACTAGTTGTATGCAACCAATTCTCATCCTAGTTCAGAACCCTTAAATTAGAACCATTAGAACCATTAGAAACACATTCAAAATGGCCCATTTGGCCCTTAGTTTTTGAAGCATGCTTACATACCATGTGTAACACCCAATCTAGGCTATTAGAAAGGATACCTTTTTGTTTTTAATTATAACAATAAGTTTTTATTCATATCATCTGCGGTAAAGGAATGTGGTTTTACAACAACAATAATTTCCTTTGGTAAGTCATTTGAGATTCTTCTAGAGTTGTTATTTAGGACATCAGGCTTGAGCAATTGAAATTTGAGTTGGGATGACTTCTCAATTTATTTTTAACACACAGAAACAATGACATGATGGCTGCAAACTGGATTAATGTTAGGACAAGCCATCAAATTTTGCTGAGCATGAAAGGAAATAGATGGCTGATTTTCATTGGCTCAAGCTTCTATTTACTTGATTGCCCTAGGTTTAAGCCTTCAAAT
This sequence comes from Sequoia sempervirens, assembly GCA_007258455.2. NCBI lineage: Eukaryota > Viridiplantae > Streptophyta > Pinopsida > Cupressales > Cupressaceae > Sequoia > Sequoia sempervirens. The sequence goes on along the minus strand of VDFB02047397.1, from coordinate 107,767,113 downwards.
GTGAGATTTTTTTCTTTTGGTGTTGATTCGCACACTTGGGTCTGATATGTTCTTAGATTTGTAATTCCTTCCATCTCAGATGTGAGAACTCGTCTAAACTGTAACTTACTAATAGTCTTAATTGTGAAGAGTCGGTACAAGGCCTTTTGGAGGTGACATGTGGATATGGGAATATTTGTTCCTTTGTTATTTATACTCTTCTGAGCTCTTCCTTCTTGGACTGTATTAATCAATCAGGGTGGTTCATTCATTTCTCATAATAGTTTTGTGGAATGTTTTAATTGTAAGAAAATCTTTCCTTTCTTTGAGACCCTCGTGTCATACAAGTTCTTGGCCCTGTTTTATTGGTCCTCAGTTTAGTAGTGCGATCAGGTGCTTAATCCATCTTTACTAGGCACATAGTATCTTATGATATCCCACCCTATTTACTCAAGGTGCATTATTTTGGGAGCTCATTTTATACCATTTCTTCAGGCAATCAGATTATTCGTTTTGTTTTCATGATTGACACTTGATTGCTATGTTTTTCCCTTGTTGGCACTTGTGCACCATAACCAAAATACCTGACAAAATTTTCTTGTGAAGCCATTCACCCCCCTTCAACTTGGTTGGATTGCCCATGTTACCAGTCACTTGCATACTTTAGACAAGATTGCCATGACATCACATTTATTAAGATCTCAACTAACTCAAAATTAAAATATATAATGGGTGGGTTGTTTAAATATAAATTCAGTGAATTAAAACCTTAACCACAAAAGACATGCCATCCAATCTATGCATGGCAATCTCAGAGTCAAGGTTTTTAAAAAGTTTTAAAACCAAAATACATAATTAAATACCCACGAAGCATTACAAACATATAAGTAATATTAAGATCATTCATTAGTCCTTAAGATATCCCTTAACAAGACACATGACATTCAATTATAATGTCTTCAAAATATGGTCTGATTATTGAGCCTTTCAAATGTCAACAACAAAAGGGGTATTAAAAATTGAGTTTTTTGTTTTAATCCAAATTCGAGTAAACCTCTTGTAAGGGTGACTCTATGTGGTATACCGTGTTGACCCAGATTACAATCAAGTGTGTTAGAGTAATCATGCATTAGCTAATAATTAATTAATCTTTAGTTGATTATTAGTCTAATTTATTCTCATGCACTTGAGCTAAACTTATGAATGCTTTTTTATGTTAACTAGAAAGCTATTATTAGATCATTCTGTCTCATTGCATGAGATGTTGACACTTGTCATGATCAAATTCCTTTATCATTTAGGGTTGCTCCTATATAGCACTCAACCCTCATTGTATTATCAATAACTCCGAACTCTTGAACTCTCATCCTTTGAGGACTATTGTTTTCCTTGAAGATTCTTGAGGTTCATTTTGTAGCTTTTTCTTGTTGAGGATATTGCATATTATTGTTTGTAGCTCTCTTGCATGGAAGGTGTTTTTGTTCGTTGTTTGATCTTATGGCTTGTGTTTTTCACAACTCTAACATGGTATCAAAGTGTGGATTCAGTGAACCTTTTCTCAATTAATGAGGGTTTTTCTTCAATAAGGGTTACTGGCTTAAAGTTTGGGATCTCCTTTGTTTTTTTTCAAATTTTGAAGGTGGGTAATTTTTAGGTGCATTTTGGCACGAAAAAAGACCTCACTGTTGCATTCAGGAGGCCGATTCGACGAATTTTGACTATAAATTTGCCTATATTCCATGTTGGAAGCTTCTAAGGACAATCGTACAAGGATCATACAATGCTTGTATGGCCAAGTATGACAATTTAAAAAAAAACAATTTTTTAAATTGTGTATTTTTTAAATTTTAATTTTTTTTAAAAAATTAAATGGTGGCCCTTTAGAGTAACCGCAATACCTACCATCGATTTTTTTTTCCCGACACCTATTTTAACTTTTCCAACAACTACTTCCTTTTCTGGCGTTGACATTAGCTTTTTTGGGCGGTGTTTTTTAGAATATTTCGGCAGACTCCAATATATTTCGTTTGTTGTTTTCTTGCAGGGGGTTAGTTTTTTTTTTTTTTGATAGCTTGTAATATTCCCTAGAATATGTTGCTGATGTCATGTTGACATCAACATTACGTCAGCGGTACGAATGTTGATAGGAGCCCACCAAGACCCCTCTTTGGCCCTAAAGGAGCAGTTTTTTTTTTTTTGGCCATAACTTGGGTGTACAATATCAAAATTGGGTGAACGAGATATCGTCAGAAAATTGGTTCTATTAGCTTTCTAGTGGTGTGGGTCTCATCACCATTTTTTTTGTTGTTGGTGCATTCTATAGCATGTTGAATCAAATGTGCTATTTTTAGTCTCGAGCTCATAACTTTTGACCCATTTCTCCATTTTTTCGCGATTCTCATTGCGTTGGGATGGTCTTTCAAAGTTCTTTACAACCATCTATGCACTTTTTCCATATTTCTCTCCAGGTACATTTTATTCAGTTTTTTGTCTTTTCACATTCTAGTGAATTTACTTGGATGTCTTAGCTCTTAGAAACTTTTCCTTTGCATGGGATGACTCATTTTTGGCTGTCCTACATGTATTTCTAGTATTTTGTCCTATTTGGGCATTGTAGACATCTTTTGCATGTAATTTCTTTTTTGTAGATGCATTGAGATAAAGTGCCATTCTGGTGTATTTTTTTGTGGATTTTGCACATCTTATTGTGCCTTTTGTACTCACACTATGATATAAAGTTCCATGGGAAGGGGGTTGGGTAGGCCTTTTATTTTTCCATCACACCTTTGTCAAGTGAGTGTCCCTTCCACATCAACAATGAATCCTAGTGATTCTTGCTTCATGTGTGTGTGCCTTAGTTTGTGCACCCTTTTTTTTGTAGATACTCTTTTATGCACGTTCAGATGTTCTTGTTTCTCTTACATGCACTTCTTAGTTTCACACAATTTCAGTGTACCTGTCTTGGCTCTCCTTTGTCAACATTATGGGGGGAGGGGGGTGTTTCTATTCTTTGTGCTAATGCTTCCTTGGTTTCGTTTTTTGAATGATCTATGTATCTAGTTCTTGTTCCTATGTACTAGGTAGATGCAACGGCTGGTTACCCATGCATTTCGATGAGATAGATCATTTACCATATGGACATTCTTCAATTCCTATTTGTGCAGGCGTCCTTCCATTTTTATCTGATCAAAGACTATTGGTATCTGTATTTTCAACTTGCATCTTGCATGTTGAGTAGTGTTATTGGGGTCACTCATGCAGATTCATGTGCCATTTGTATCTTCGAGTTCCCGATGTTTGCTTTTGTTTGTCATCTAATTCGAGTAGTGTTGTTGGGGACACTCATACAAATTATTGTCTTTCACTTGATCAGTATTCTTTAGACTATTGGTACTTGTATTTTCGACTTGCATCTTGCATGTTGAGTAAGTGTCATTGGGGTCACTTGTGCAAATTCATGTACCATTTGTATCTTCGACTCCCAGATGTTTTCCTTTGTTTTCCATCTAATCAAGTAGTGTTATTGGGGGCACTCATGCAAATTATTGTCTTCTTGATCTTGACATTTATATCTTCGAGTTCCAAATGTTTGCCTTTGTTTGCCATTTGATTTGAGTAGTGTTTTTGGGGCCACTCATGTAGATTCTTGTCATCTTGGTTGTGATCATCATTTGTTTGAAAGGAGGTTCTTCATTTTAGCACTATATTAGTCATCTTTCGGCAGTTGTCTACAGCTTCTTCATGCTTCAGTGATGTGCTTCATGTTCCTTGTTTTGGGACATTGTTTTGGTTGGAGGCTTCTTAGTCCTTCACATTGGTTTGGAGGCTTTTTTAGTCCTTCATTCACCTTTCTCGCTTTTGGAGAAGAGTTTTTCCCATGTGGTTTTCTCCTTTTCTCTAGTTGTGAGAGATTAGATTGTTTGTACATGGGTACCTCACCAAGTCTTGTTTGTTGGAACCCATCATGCATTCTCTTTTTAGGGTTTTTACCTATTCCCTAAGTTCATTTTAAGGGGGGTGTTAGAGTAATCATGCATTAGCTAATAATTAATTAGTCTTTAATTGATTATTAGTCTAATTTGTTCTCATGCACTTAAGCTAAACTTTAGAGTGCTTTTTTATGTTAACTAGAGAGCTATTATTAGATCATTTTGTCTCATTGTATGAGATGTTGACACTTGTCATGATCTAATTCCTTTATCATTTATGGTTGCTCCTATATAACACTCAACCCTCATTGTATTATCAAATACTTTGAACTCTTGAACTCTCAACCTTTGAGGACTCTTGTTTTCCTTGAAGATTTTTGAGGTTCATTCTATAGTTTTTTTTTGTTGAGGATATTGCATTTTATTATTTGGAGCTCTCTTGCATGGAAGGTGTCTTTGTTCGTTGTTTGATCCCGTGGCTCGTGTTTTTCACAATTCTAACAAAGTGTACATCTCTTTGCGACATACAACTTACAAGTTATTGCTTTTACTTAAGTTCTTGCTTGTTTTCAGTCTTTAAAATTGCATTGGCTTATGTTGTGGTCTACTAGCTATAACAATCAGTACATGGTATATTAGCCACACTGTTAAGTTGGTGTTTGTGTTAGTGATTAGTAGGCAGATTATTAATCACGATAGTTTATGCGGCTTCTACTAGTTGCGCTGGTTGAATGGTAGCCTTGTTAGATGAACAAATTTTAAACATAAAAAATTGAGTTATTCTTATAAAAAATAAAACTAAATTGGGACATTGGTAAAAATGACAACTACGCAAGCACAAGAATTATCTTACAAGAAAATCATCAATGGCAATATCAACTCCTTTAGAGGATCAACCTACCCAAGAACAAAGAATTGGAAGTGCTTATGGCCTCCCCCATCCATCTTTAGGGTAGGTACTTTTAGGGATTTTCACCCTTGTTATAGAGGACGAACAAACTAGAATAGTGAATTCTTAAGGTTATGTTTAGATCATTGTTCGCAAACTCGGACTCGGAGAATGCTCGGCAAGACAAAAAAAAAATTGATCTGGAGAGTACTCGGCAAAACTTGACAACTTAAAAAACTCTTAAATATTTGAAAAAAACATAATTTTTTGAAAAAATAGTAACTTTATGCAAAGTATAGCTACAAAATGAATCGAATGAGTTTGGTGGGGGTTTGGGGGAAACACCCTCAACTGGGTGCCCCAGCCACCAAGCCCAAATTAAGGCCTTTGAAACCACACAAAACTTCATCTTGCACACCATTTTCGTCCTCCTAGATAGTGTTTTATAAGGCACAAAATCGTGTCCCAAACATGTCCAAATTGCGTTTCAATATGGCGAGTTTTTGCAAGGTATTTGGTGAGTTTTTGCAGGGTGTGATTTTTTCCAGACGACTCAATGAGTTTTTGCAGATGTTGAGTTGCAAGTTTAGGTGTGAGTTACTTGCATGGGTTTGATACCCGCGAGTACTCACCAGGTTTGTAAACAAAGGTTTAGATAATGGTCAAAAACATGTATAAAGTTTGGATACAACATGAATGGAAGTAATAGAATAGTATGTAGTCACAATATTGTATAAGACAAAAAGAATTATATGTGGGAAACCCTTACGGGAGAAAGCTCACCACAAAACGATGTTTACAATCATATTATTTAGAATCAATATCAATTCAATACAATAATTTCTTTGGAAACCTTTCATAAAGTCTAAATCTATAAAATACCTTTCTTTTGCAATCTATCAAACTTTTGGACACCTAAAATGTACAAATGTCTTCAATGTTTATACAAAAAGTGTATAACCTCGATTAACCTTGGCACATTCACACAAACTATTATATGTAGACATATTCATGGGAATACCAACCATCCAATTGTATGAATAATTCATTGAATATCAAGAACCATGTAAGTTTGTAACCATATTATATGCATATGTGATGTCAGCTTACTACACTTACCAACAAGTTAGATGTCTCCATGTGGACAAGCTTCTTGTAAACTTTGTTGTTGGTACACACCATGAAATAATAATAAAGTCCTTTACACTATCAATATTAGTATGTTTTCTACATATCCACCACTTCTAGCTTCTCACTTGCAATAGCATATACAAACACTATATTGATTCAAATTATTTATTGTATCTTGTATCATCTTTGAGGAAATTATCCAGTCCTCATATTATGCTCACATGTTTAACATTTTTTTGCAAGTACACCTTCATCATTGATCATGATTCAACAAGTACTAAACTCGTGATGACAAATTCCTCTTCAAGATTCCTTGTAAGGGCTATCACAACATCTCTATATGTAGAAAAACCTTGTATGATGCATCACAATACTATAACATCATTACCGCATGTTAATCAACATAAAATGTTACCCCACAATACTAGAAAATCATCACATTCTATCACATTCCGCCACAAAGAATACTATGGATAAACTCTTACCACAAGGATTCTCTCAAATGAATATCACCTCAATCCAAAGATTCTCCCACTTGATATTTATCACAAGAGATAGTACAATATTTCAACCGAAGAGATGAAACTTATGCTTGAGAATGCGAAAAATCCATTTTATTTGTACACCACATGGACTTTGATAGATGACATACCTCTTCTATTATAAGCTTGAGAGCATAAGTAGTCTCATCTTTTTCCTTCATAATTTCTTCCTTTTCCACTAGATGCTTTCAAACTTTCCTTATCCTTTTTCAATTCAATACCTGCTCTTGACCAAAGTAGATTAAGCACAATTGGCCCATTAGGTCTTGCATTCATTTTTTATGCTTGCCCCTTGTAACTCATCAGTAGGAGGTTGTGGAATTGCTTCCATGGTAGGTATTTTAAGTTCTAACTACCAAATTCTAGACCTTATTGTTTCTAACTCTTGCCTCTACTCTTATACCCTTTGCTTGGTAGTTGCTAACTCATCCACCATGCCATCATACAATTGTATGGCTATCTTGGCCTTTTTGGAAGAAGTATATTTATGCGTTCTCCATGTAGGGCCTTTTTCTACAATTTTTTCTTAGGAGGTTGTACACTAGGGCTTCTTATTTTTGCTATTGTCTCTTCCCCTACTCTAATATGGTGGCATTGCCGCCAATAATTATTACTATATCTACTATATTTACAGGTTCCAGAGTGGCAACTTTGTATGTAGGTGGGTTCTAGGATGGTCCACTATAGCAACTAATATCGAAGGGGAGGTTGTCGTAGAAAGTTGATGCTTCTTCCACTTTGCAACTATTTGTACTACCTCTTTTGGTGGAGCAATAAAATTTTCACCTAAAGTTCTTGGCCTTGCGATCTGCAATACCTCTATTGCCACTAGCTTAATGAGGCCATGATGTGTGTTAGTTTTGAAAAGCCTCATTATAGATCTATGGTCATCTTTTGTAGTATATTCAAAATGAAATAGGCCATATTCATTTTGTGCCTATGCTGTAAATGTGATAATATTTTTAAATGATACTGGGAGAGTAAGAGAATATTGACCTTCGCAAGTAAAATAATTTTGAAAAATTAGTTCTACTTCTGGCCATGGGACTGGAAGTGAAGTCCACAAGATGTTCCTTCAAGTGTCTTTATGAGATTCGTCTTCTGGAAAGAATGTATTACAGGGTTCCATGGTCCTATCCTTCAAAACCCCCTCACCTTTTGTAGCTACCTTATAATTCGAGAAATAAGATCCTTAACCAACTCAATCATAATGCTTTTGCTTTAGTTGCATTTTAGTTAGAGTGTTGGAAAATTCTACAGCAAATGCACCATCACACTTTCAAAGAACAAAAACCATCTTGCAGCTTCAAATAATCCTACAATTATAGGTCATTTCTTAGTATGTCATGATTTGCTGGTTACATTCTATTGAACTCTCTTACCATGTTGCAAAATGAGATGCTATATTTTGGTGGCAACATTTTACTTTGTTTGCTTCCTACATGGAGTGCTTTTCCTTCTAACAAGCATAGGAGGAAGAAAAGTAACCCCCCTAGAACATCTCCTAGCACCCATTGCTCAGTAAAATTTGGTGAAGGACAAGTAATTGGTAATGTGCACTTGCCTTATGACCCTCAACACCAAAACAAAGTAAATGTATGCTGCCTAAATTAGAGTATAGGTTGGGTTTCCCTTGTAATGATATGCAAGAAACCGTTGTCTCACTGATCCATCTTGTTTTGTATGCTAGTTTACATAATGAAAGGGCTCTTAATGCCCATGATCATGTGATGATGTGTTGTAAGGAGGAGGTAATCGTCCTTGTGCTTTAGGGGATATTCTATAAGGAACTACACTTGAAAGTCAAAATCTTGAAGGAAGATGTATACACATCTTATATCAAGGTAATAGAAGGATGCACATAGAGAACAACCTAAGTCTTGGTACTCTATAAGGAACTACACTTGAAAGTCAAAATATTGAAAGAAGATGCATACACATCTTTTATCAAGGTAGTCGTAGAATATACCTAGAGAACAACCTAAGTCTCTATACAAATAATGATACTTCCTCTAAATCCCACCAGAGACACTCGAAAAATAAAACACTTGTTGATCTTTAACTCTTGGAGGGAACAAAAATATCATGTCCTCTCACTACACCAAACATATTGTTTTGTCTAAACTCATAATTGGTAGAAATACATCCTTAGTTGGCCAAACATGATCCTTAGGCCATGTGATTAATGGTGTCGGAGATAATTAGGTTGAACGATGGTACCATCCACAATCTATGACACAAGCTTAGCATAAAAGGCTTGCTTTGGGCTGAGAGGATGAGAAGGAGAGTCCCAAGCAACTTGGATGTATAGCTGATATGTTTCTTGTTTGACAGCTCCATTGGTCACCTCCTCTGAGGAAAGAAAGCAGAAAGGTGCATCTAAGGAGTATCTAAAATAAGAGAGTTGACCATTAGAGATACAATAGGTTGAAGGAATAAATCGGTCTCAGCCTATCTATTGTATCAAACCTTAGTGAAGCCTAAGGAAGCAACCTGCTTTAAAGAACGAGATAGTTTAATAGCAACAAAGAGACTCAAAACAAGAACAAAAGCAGAGCTGAAACCAAGGCCAACAACAAATGCCTCTAAATTGTCTTCTCATAGTGCTCTTAATGCTAAAATACAAAAAAAACATAAAAAATAGAAGGTGAAATCAAGATTATTGTTTGTGGCCTATAAAGGAATATAAAAATATGTTGCAGTGCAGGAACAAAGATAAGATTGAACATGTTGGTATATGTAGTGCAGATAACACATATGAATAAAGAATTTTATAGATTTGTTGCTGCTCATTGTGGTTGATCAATGACAAGGTAAAAATATGAATGGTGGAAGGATGGCAACATGAAGAGTCGTCTAGAGGCTTGTGATGTGATGAAAGGTGAAACTTCAAGTTCGAGGTGGAATAAAAAATTGAAGGTGTAGACACCCCTTGAGTTAATACATGCCCAAAACATGCTTGGTGGGGTAAAATTATTTTCTTTACAAAATAAAATATAGCAGGAATATGTTTCTAAATCGGATTAGAGTGGTTGGACTGCTCATTTGATTTCATCATTTTGTATGGATTTCTTCATTGGACTTCATCATTTTGTACGAATTTCTTCATTTGACTTCATCTATTTGGGTCTCATCATTAACAATTTGTTGCTGAAACATTTTTGATTGCTAAGTGCTTTTTTTGTAGTGTAGATGTCTGCAAATCAAGAACATTTTGAGATATATCACACTAAAAGGATGTCTTGCAGTAAGTCAAATATATGTATCATAAAACAATCATCCACCAATAAAAAGAGTGAGAAATAACTCCAAATTATAGAAATCCTAAGATTAAACGAATTAAAATTAGATGAAACACACTCCACCTATTTATAAGAGTATGAAGGAGTCTTACATAGGAGAATGCATGTAGTATGGAATTACAGCATGTGAGGAAGTTGTAAGATAGAAAAGAAAAAATTTTAAGTTAAATTGTTCTTTGAAGCCTTACAACAAGCCACAATAGCTATGACACTAAATGACAAGCATAAAGAGTGAGGACATGTGAACGAGTTATAAGAGGGATAGAATAATAAAAAATGAAAGATATTCCTAACATACACACTGTCATGGTCTACATATCAGAACCTTGCAAAAACATTAGAAATAAGCATTTGTAGGCAAGAATTAATCATTATTCTAACACCTCAAACAATGTTTAATTCATATAACTCTTGCATGAAGAAGTCTTCTAAACATTTCAATTTTCTCCTAGTGTATAGCTTTAGTTAAAATGTTAGCCATTTGATCTCTAGTTGGAATATACACTCATTCAATTGCTTTTCTCTACACCTATTCTTGTATGAAATTGTGTGCACCTCCACATGCTTAGTCCTAGCTTGGAACATAGGGTTCTTCAAAAGCTGAACGGTACTCTAATTGTCACAAAACTCTATCGTAAAAGCATCTTACACAAGCCTAAAGTGACTAAGAAATCTTCTTAATAAAACAACTTCTCATCTACTTGTAATTCTTGCCTTGAATTCTAATATGGTTGATGATGAAGAGCCAGTGACTTTTTCTTATTGCATCAATAAATCACACTAGAACCAAAAATGAATGCATGCTCTGATGCAGACCTCATGTCGTCAATGCCACCAACCATAGTTTGCAAACTCGGACTCGCCACGGACTTGGCAGCCCAAAATTATGACTCAGACTCATGACTCGACACAAACTTGGCAAAAAAAAAACCGTAGTTTTACAAAAAAACAAGAACAAATTAATGCATTTAGAGAACATAAGAGCCTAATTTGATTATCAAACACTCATAATTCAAAGATTACATGTCATATGATCATCAAACACTCAATAATTGAAATTTAATCATTCATAGTCATCAAATACTCATAGTTTCAATGTATAACAGCATCATAAGTTTATAAATGTTTACATATAATCATGTCAAAAAGAGGAAAACATTAACAACCACATGTAATCTACATCTTCCTCTTTCCCCTCCCAATGGTACTTAATTTTGAAGGCCTAGAACTAGAAGGTGCATGTGCTATAGTATCCAAACGAGGACTAGGAGATTGAGCAAGGGAAACATGATATTCAAATGTGTCTTCGTTGTCCTCCATGGCATCCAATCTTGCTGCTTCTTCTTCTGCTGTTGCTCTCTCTAATTCAGCAAGATCCTCATCAATAAGGAAGACATCAGCCTCATCATTTTGTTCATCAATAGTCCATTCACTATATGGATCAATGTCATCCAAGTTGATGGACTCATGTGAAACACCCTCCACCTTTCTAGTTCGAAGGCAAAGGTTGTACCGAACAAAAACTAAATCATTTAGGTGCTGCTGAGTCAATCTGTTTCTCTTCTTTGTGTGAATGTTCTCAAATAAACTCCAATTGCATTCACACCCAAAAGCACTGCATGGCTGCAACAAGACACGTATGGCTAGCTTTTGAAGATTTGGTGTGCTAGCACCATAGTTCTCCCACCATAGATCTACAAAAACATGTTTAAAAAGTATAAGTATTAAGAAATAAGAATAGAGTAAAAAATCTATATGTAAGAATCAAGTTTCTAATTTCATTTTGTACCTGGTTGTTGTTTTCCTCTCCTTTCAATTGCTTGTTGGGAGGAAAAGAGTCTCCCCTCTGCACCCTTGTAGACCTTGAATAGATAAAAAAAAAAAGTAAATCAAATATAGAAAATTCATAGATAGTCAAGGTTTAACATTGCAAATTCATAAATAAGATGTAACAAATCTCACCTCCAACTCATCAAGCACCTTATCTCTTAGCTCATGATTAGGCACCATCCTATCAATGTATGTGACAAGACCTTCCATGACCTCCTCATTCGCCTTAAATGTGTCTGAGAAGTAGAACTTCGGATTCAAGAAGTAGGCAAAGGCATGAATGGGCTGGTGGAGTTGGTTTGTCTATCGCCAATCAATGATGCGCCATATGATTTCATATTTCTTTTTGTTGCCGCCATAGTAATGTGATATGGCCTCTTTGGCCCTATCCATGGCCTCATAGATGAAACCCATTGGCATGCCATTTCCATCCACCATATGAAAAACCCTCACCAAAGGTTTTGTCACCTAAAAAAATGAAAACAAATGTTAAATTATAATAAAATTAACCCCTCAAAAAATAAAAAACAGCAAATAGATTATCATGTATAATTTATTTTTGTGTGATTGCTACTTACCCCCATCAACTCCTCTCCATTTTTGATGAATGTCTCATCAAAAACTATGGCAACAATCCTCTCCCCTTCAGGTCTATTGGAAAATGAGGACTCCTTCCAAGCATTGGACACAAACATTTGCTTGAGATGACCAATGGCACCAAGAATGCTTTGCAATGTGAGGAAGTGGCTAGCAAATCATGTCACTCTAGGTCACACAAGGTCCTTGCCATTTGTGAATTTCCTCGTCAAAGAAAGCACCCAAGTATGGTTGTAGATAAATTTTGTAACACTTTTTGCATCTTCAACCACTCTTTTGACCCATGAAATCTTCCCAATGCCCTCTAGCAACAGGTCCAAGCAATGTGCAGCACACGAAGACCGTGCAATTGTGGGATACCTCTCTATAAGTAGTCTACTTGTAGCTACATATGCAGCTGCGTTGTCCGTGATGATTTGGACAACATTATCAACTCCAACCTCCTTGACCACCCCATCTAATAGATTATATAAAGTCTTAGCATTTTTGACTTCATGGGAGGCATCTATTTATTTTAGGAACACCAATCCACCATTAGAGGCCACTAAAAAGTTTAGGAGAGTTCTATTTCGTCCATTTGTCCACCCATCAGATAAAATACTGCAACGTTTTCTTCGCCAAAATTTCTTTTGCTCATCAACTACAAGCCGTGTATTATTTACGGCTTCCTCTAGCAATGGCCCACTCAATTCTCTAGCTGATGGGGTCTTAAACCCCCTTCCTGCAACTATAAGGGTGTTCACCAAACCTTCCCAATATGGGCTGTTTGCAACATTGAAAGGTAGATTATTGTAGTACCAAAAGTTTGCAGCAGCCATCCTAGCTTCATGATGCTTTTCCTTATTCCAACCAATACCTTCAAGTGAAGGTTGTGCTCTTGGAACATTACATGGAATAAAATAATTTGGTCCTGATGAAGGACACTGGATAGCACTAGTAGTAGAAAAGGAACCCTCAAGACTCTCACCAAAAGATGAATGTGGAGCACGGATGCTTGGACTTGCAACACCATGGGGCATAGATGGTGTAGAATGGGATCCACTCATCGCTGCTGCTAGGGCATCCTTTGTTTTTTGTCTTTCATCTTTTTTTAGCTCATATTCAGCAAGAAGGGCCTTCATCTCTCTAATAATCTCAAGAGTAGTCTTAGTGCATCCCTCCACATTTTGCCCGGGTATTCTTGCAAGGTGGTATTTTAATTTGTTTACTCCTATCATCCATTTCTGGCATTCAGTACATGTCACTTCACCTTTTTTATTTCCTGGTTTTCCCTTTGGATTTGAAGACGACATTGCTGTTTCAAGTTCAACATGGAAAAAAAAATCAGCAAGGGTTTGCTAAAAAAACAGCAAATAAATGTGATTCAAAGTTTCAAAGATTTGCAAAAAAAAAAAGAATGCAAAACCAAGCTAGAAATTGTAGGAATTAGGCTATTAAGGAAAATAGAAAAAAATTTGGCAGCATTTCCCCTTATTTTTCTTGATTTTTTTGATTTTGAATGCAAGAAAACAAAAAACAAAAAAGAATTGTTAGATCACTTACCTAGCTCTATTTTGATATTTTTAGCTCGTTCTCCTGCCTTATTTCAACCTGAAATCAATTTGCAGACCTGTATTTCACAAAGTTGAATGTTAAAATGAAAGAAAAAGTGAAAAAAAAAGGTTTTTAACCCATTTTAACTCCCACCCACGTAGGAGAGTCCTGGGTCGGGACTCTCGAGTCCAACCTCAGGACTCGGCCGAGTCCTGAGGTCGGACTCGGGAGTTCCAACCCAGGACTCTCCTAGACTCTACTCTCAAGTCTGTGGCGAGTCGACTCGACTAGCCAACGGACTCCCGAGTCCGCTGAGTCCGTGACGAGTTCGCAAACTATGCCACCAGCCTAGTTTGAGTATGTGTAGCTTTGAGGTTTGAATTCAGAATAGAAGTGAAGATAGTCCAAATTTGATGGTTTTTTTGCCCCTTCAAAATCCTTTTGCATCCTTCCAATGAAAAATGGATGAAGAGCTCATAAACTGTGATACAACACTAAAAACAAAACTAGTACAGGCCTAGTGGTAGTCAAATAAATGAGTCTTCCCACAAGTCACCTACATGAAATACCTTCAAAAATTATATCAGATGTGACCCTTGTCATCTTAAACCAACTTACATAGGGGTGGAAATGCGCTTACAATCCTCTGTATGAAACTGCTGCAATAGACTGCACATTTAGACTGAAATATCTTTTCTCTAGCATGCTCCCACACCTAAGAAATAATTGAAAGAACCTAGATTAGACATCTTAAAAAATTTACAATTCTTTTTTGAAGAGGTGATTTAACAAGTATTGTACTTGTGATGGTGAGATCATCAACAAAGAGTACAAACACAACAATTTTACCATTCTCATTTTTCACATAACAGTTATGGTTGCATTCACATCTAGTGAAACTGCAGAAAGTAAATTTCTCATCAATGATAGAGTAACTAGCTCTTGGAGATTGCTTTAGCCCATACAAGATTTTCTTGAGCCTATAAAGAAGATGCTATTGACTAATTTGAACAAAGCCTTAAAGTTGCCGCATTTGGACCTCCCCATAAAGAATGCCATAGAGGAAGACACTCTTCAAACCCATTTGTTATAGCTCCCAACCAAATTGTGCTGCAAGACTCAACAATCTGATTATAGTCATCTTTGTGACTTTTGCAAATGTTTCTACACCTTAAAGTTGAGCATAACCTTTGGCTGCAATTTGAGCATTGTACCTATTAGTAGAACCATCAAAGTTGATTCTAGCTCTATAAACCCATTGGCATCCATTCATTCTTTTGTTTTGGGGGAAGTTAACAAGATCCTAAGTGATACTTTTCAAGATAGAATTAATTCCATCCTCCACGGTATCTTGCCATTGAGGTTGATTTTGAGTCTCCTTATGTGACACAGGTTCATCAATGCTTGGAGTATTGAACATTATGTATAGTTTACATTATGAGTAGTTCTTGTTTAAAAACTTGCATTAATATTGATGCGTACGTCTTGTTGCCTTTCATGGTTTCAAAGTAACATTTTGGGAGCTTTGTCTTCCAAGAAGAATTGGAGGAATAAGATGGATTTCTTTCATTTCTCATCCCACTTTTGCTTTACATTGTTACCTTTTACTCACATCAACTGATTTATTTTCGTCATTCCCATTTCCAATAGGTATAGCCCCTTCATCATATCCATCATCCTTATTGATTACAATCTTATGCTCAAAAGGATTCTAGTGCATCTTTTTGAATTTTTACCATACCAAATAAGAATACATTGGACACTTTTAGCATCCAAATTTGTTCTTCTTTCATTAAGTACATGTATATATGCAGTACATTCAAAATCACAAATACTGCCAAGGGTTTCCTAGCAGGTATTGCTTTGGGAGTATATTACAGACTGCTTTACTAGGGCTTTTATTTAACTTTTAGACAACTGCATGAACAAATTTATCCTAAAAGTCATTAGAGAATTTTTATATTACGACATAAATCTTGTCATTTCCATAATGGGGCTGTTCTTTGTTTGGCCATACCAGTTTGTTTCGAAGTAGGTGATTTTAACAAATTGCTGTTTGATGCCATGATGTTCACAAATTTGATAAATTCAATGGATTTGTACTCATCATCGCTGTCGCTTTTCCTAATTTTGATTTTGTTACTTGACATTTTTTCTAGCTTTGGCCTTAAAGTCTTTGAATTTGGAGAATATATTTAACTTATGTTTGAGAAGATGAACCCAGATCTTCCCAGTCAAATTATCAATGAAATTGATGAAATACATTGCTCTTCCAAGTGAACTTGAAAAATAGCTATACGCATTAGTGTGAACTAGTTGCATTTTGATTTTAGATTTGTTATTTGAATTAGAAATTTTTTCCCTATATTGTTTGTCACATGCAAATGCTTTACAACTTCTACCATGCTTAGTTAGTGAAGGTAAACCATGTACCATATTCGATTTAATCATAGTGTTTAATTAGATTGAGTAAAATAATGATTATTATGTGTCAGAACCCTGGTGGTTCTCGATTTCCAAACCCTAACTGATGTCTGAGGTTTTTGTACAAGTTTGTGATTTTTGTATTTTTTTGTGTTTTCAGGCAAAATTATAAAGCTGCGATTTTCTATAATAATTGCAAATAAATTCATAAAAATCACATGTGCATTGTATTACATGAAAAATGCTCAGAATGTCAAGGCGTACCATTTATTTCAATGTCCAGAGCATTTACAAGACAAATAGCAATATAATGATGAAAATACAAATTTATTAATAAAACCTGGTTTCTCTTTAATGGCGGCTGTAGCTGATAAAGAATGGTACGGCCAGAATTGATGAGGATTCTTCCAGCTCAAAACCCAATGCAATAATCTCCAGTGATCCAAGGCGCCCAAACACACAACTGTCAGATGCTGAAGCCAAGCTGATTTCTTCTGGAAGTGAACAATACGGCTGGCTGGTGCAGAACTGTACGGCCTGACAGCAAGAAGGTACGGCCAGAAATAAAGAAGTTCTCCAAGTTCACAATAAAACAATGCAACTCCTCAGCAACCTAAGGCGGCCAAGTCACAAACACCAGAAGATGATAAATCTAGGCTTTCCTCTGGAGAAGAGGTAGTACGGCCTGACAAGGACAGGAAAAGTACGGCCTGCTGCAATTAATAAAAGGTACGGCCTCCAAGGTAAATGCCAGATCCCAAATAAATGCTCTCTAATGAATTCGCCTCAAAAGGTAGATGATTTCCTCTGCTTCTAACTGAATGAATATCTCAACAATTCCAAACTGTGATCTCTGGATGAAATCACCAAGTGCCAGCTTCAACTGATATTTCACAGCCTCAGTCTGCCTGATTCCTGAAGAGTTTTCGTTCTCCAGAAACGATCGTTTGCCAGAAACCCTAGGGTTTGCAAACTCCAATGCTCAGAGCGAAAATCAAGACAAAATTGAATAATAACATGATAGTTCGATTTTGCCTGTGAAAGGAATATATTGCTCCTTGAGAAAATTCGACCTATTCTCTTTTTTTAATAAATCATTTAAATTAATGATTTAATTTGCACTTTTGACTTAGGAAAAATAAATAATCATTGGCGTCCCCTTTTTAATGAATATAAATACTCATTAAGTCACCTTTAAATAATATATTATAAAGTACGATTAAATACTTTATAATTAAGCCAAATAATTAAATATTTTAATATTTCAATAAAGTGACTTTATTATAAAGTCAAATTATTAAATATTTAATAACTCATTAATTACTCCTTATTTCTCCGTCAAATCAATCAACTACTGAACTGGGTCGAATCTGAGCTGAATAACTGCACCAGGTGCCCAGCCCGAAACAGCAGCTTCCGCCTGACCTAACTTTCTAAAAATAGAAAGTTCTCTGAAAAAGCTCTCTGGAAGATTCTGCGAAGGTCCAACCTGACACCCTGCAAACTGGAGCTATCAAACACTGGATAACTGCCTCCGATGATCCTCTGCACACCCCGTCAGCCTACGAGGATCGAAATTATAGGCTAACTCCTCGACAAACATTGTCAGCTAAAACGGGGACATGACATTATGCCCCAAGATTGGGCTTAAATAAAAATAATAAACAACTGCTAAAAACAGTCACAATTACCAAGTTACCAATTGTCCAAACCACAGTATTAAACTACAAAGAGCCAGCAATTATGACACTAAAAACGTCAGAGACTAGACCTCAACACACAGCAGTAAAGAATAGAAAGATCACTATTAAATGCATAAGTACTATGAAATTCTTCAGCAGAAAGAGTAATATTTATGCAAGCATTAGAGATTCGCGGATCAACAAATGCAAGATGAGGTCCACTGCCAACACCCCTGTTTTCACACTCTGTTTTCTCCCAGTTCTCACTCCCCAACCGTCTCAATCTCCATCTCAGTATCACTTCCACTCATATCAAGGTCAAAGTTAAGTAACATAAGCTTTAACATCGTTTATATCTGAATCTCCTACCACAACCACATTAATCCTTTTTCCTTTCCTAGTTTTCCTCTAGAGAAAACAAGCCTTACAATTGCACAAGTACACTATCCTTCCCTTTCAAGTGTAGCAATGCTTAGGGACCTTCATTGACAGCTTTCTTCCTGTTGGTGTAATATTTTATTGCGCCTCTTTTATTAAGTTTCCTTAGGTAATATGTTTCATCCTAGGTAGTTAATAAGGA
The DNA here is from genome assembly GCA_007258455.2 of Sequoia sempervirens. Classification (NCBI taxonomy): domain Eukaryota; kingdom Viridiplantae; phylum Streptophyta; class Pinopsida; order Cupressales; family Cupressaceae; genus Sequoia; species Sequoia sempervirens. The sequence goes on along the minus strand of VDFB02047397.1, from coordinate 107,748,695 downwards.
CATGTGTCGTCCTTGATTAAAGGTAATCAAGTGCCACCTCTACCTCATTGTTCCTTGATTGATGGCAATTAGGTACCACTGTTGCCTCTACTTGTTGAGTTAGCACCTCTCTTATGTGAAGTTAACTCAACCCCTCTTGGGCACTTGTCATTGTGGCTCATCCATTCAAGAGGTTATAAACACATATGTTTTCTTTTGAATAGCTAATGAGAATGCAATTTCTATTCACCTAGGTTGTCAATTTTTGCTTCCAAATAGATAACTATGATTGTACTTAATTTGATTGCCAAAGGTCTTCTGCAGAATTTTTAGGGTTTATTCTAAAATTCTACACTTACCTATGTCCAAAGGAGCATTGGTAGTCAAAGAGGTTGAGGATATCTGTATCATTTTGGATTGCTTAAATCCATCTTCTCAGCAATAAGATTTAATCTAGCCCTCATACAACCAAATACATCTACCAAATTTTGATCCTTATAATGTAAAAGTACTCCAAGAGTGAGTGTTCCTTTCTCCCTCCTAGCCTTTTCAAGTTCCTTAGAATCCAAATCAGAGCATGAAAGAAATGAAGACTCCTTTCAAATGGAGCCAAGTTTACAACTTTACTCAATACTAGAAGAATTTGTTAGTGTAAATGATCATATTGATCATGCCAAATGGTATTTTGAGAATCTTTGGTTACAAGGTCATACTAACTTATGAGAGATTATCGACCCACTTTTTTGAATACCCTCCTCAGTTATATCCCTGTTTTACTTATGACTCACTGCTCTTTTTTGAACATCAACTCTAAAGTCTAAACCATTGTAACTTGGCATTTATGGGAAGAATCCAAAGATTTGAAGAATCCATAATGTTTCCAATGAGATTATTTTCTGGGATTAGGGAATTGGATTTGGCTCAGTTTGGGTATGGGGGTTTTGTAGAGGGACCAAGAAACATACATAAAAATGTGCTGTTGCCCCAAGATGCGAACATATTCATCATTAAAACTAAAAAAATCTACGCATGTGCATCTTCAAAGTTCCAATTCTCTTAAAAAACATTTATAAACACACCACACACCTTATTTATAACTTATATATAATTGTTGCTTTTAGTAATGATCAAGTCTAATGGTTAGAGCTCAGAGCTCCTATCAGTACATATGCTCGGTATCCCAGAATGTCATCTTAGATATATTATTCTCAATATACATTAAATTCTGATTATTATTATTATTATTATTATTATTATTATTATGTTGAAATGAAATAATACTTCTTAGGGAATAATAGTTAATCCTATAGGCTATAGGTTAAAACAATATTAGCTGATTGACAATACACACACACACACACACACACACACACACACACACACACACACACACATATATACACACATACATATACACATAAATACACATATATACACATATATACACACGTACATATACACATATACACACATATACATATACATATACACATATATACACACATATACATAGACATATACACATATATACACAAATATATACATATATACATATACATACATAAGAGACAATGGGAAGTCCTATTCTAGAATTATATATTTAACGTTAAAAGTTCAAGCATTCTTCAGCAACCAATAATTAATGAATACAGTAAAAAATGTTTATCAATAACATTAACCCTCCCCATCCAACAATGCACTTATTAGGGCATGGGCAAGTAGGAAATGAATTAATTTTGAAGGAAAGAAGTTAGTTGAAATATTTACTCACTTTATCAGACAGCTCATTTATAGCAAGCATGGCAGCAACATTTAAATGATATGGCCCAATTAAAAATGATCTAAAAGAAATATGGTGAATGGAGAGGGGATGATAACCGGTGTTATCAAGTTAACATTTTTTTTTTAACAAAACGGGAGAAGAAGATTTTAAAGGCGGGAACAAAAAAAAAGGATTTTTTCAGAGAAGTGGCTAACAGTGGGTAAAAAGAGATAAGAGAAGGATTTGGCAGAAGATAGAAGTGTGCAGTCTGAAACGTCCAAGTCACTCCTTTCATTTGAAGGAAAGCTAAGGTAATGTTTTATCTAGATACATCTCTTTCTCCCTTTCAGGCATATGCTAATGCAATTTTTAATTTAAATAATTCTTTTCCTTTGTTTCATGCTTCTTTGTTTATATTTTAAGGTAAATTTTTACTTATCATTTCTTAAGGTAATTTTGTAACATAAGTAAATTTAGTAAATTAACAAGATAGGGTTACGGTAATAGTCTAACCAAATATTAGATTCACCTTGTGAGTAACGTATAATAGGAATCAGTAATTGTCAATAATTTTTGTTTACATCATATAAGTTAGTATTAGTGTCTTGATTTATTGAAGGGAAAATTATTAAGAAAGGAGGTGGTAGCATGATTGAACTTCTTATTACTTTCTGAGTAAGCTAGGGTAAACTGAGGAACTAATAAGCCCAGACAGTGTTTTCGTCCAGCATTAATATGGGAAATCTATGTGCAGTTGATAAATGAAGCTTTATGTTAGTAATTCAAACCACTGACTGTATATGCTCGAAATTTGAAAAGGCCAAACACCATACAGAATGCCAACCCTCACATCTTACATGTGTTCTGTTTGTTAACGCCTGGGCAAAAGTGCTTGAGTACTGATGAGAAGGAACTTAAATATGTCTTTAAATGACTTTAAGAAAAGATAGTATGAAAGGCTTAGCATATATTATATTATTATGGGAGATTAAGTTTATCAAGTGAAATGGTCAGGGGTCATTACTTAAGTGAAATATTTGGGGTTACAATTTATTGTTGTTGGGTTAAAGAAGTAAATAAATGTGTGAGCTCATGATTATTACTATGTATGGAAGTGAAAAATAAATGAAAATACTTATTGAAGTTATGAGTAAAAGATAAGATCTTGTTATAGAAGTGGAGACTAACGAATGTTAAGGGTAAAAAATAAGATTTTGTTAGAGAAGGGAAAATATAAAATGAATAGATTTTCTAATAATATATGGGTAAAAGATAAGATTTTGTTATAGAATTGGAAGTTAAAAAATAAATGATTAGATTTACTAATATTATAGGTAAAGGATGAATTTTGATTTTAAAATAAAAGATATGGTAAGTGAGGTAGGAATGATTAGAATTACTAATAATATTATTATATCTAAAAGAAATTAGAGCTAGTAAATAATAGGTGATTAGAACGTAGGCTATTAAGTGACTATAACTAAAGTCACCAATAATATTTGTTTAGAATTAATGGTATACAATAGGATTTGAATTAACAGTCAATGCTGATTAAAGTCACAATGTTGTGAGGTTAGAATTATTACATTTAAGATAAATTCAAAAGTCACGTGATAAAAAATGTTTCTAGTAGTGCAATGCATGGTTAAATACATATGTTGAGTGGTTAGAATTATTAAGTAAAATAGATGGAATACTAATAAATTGAATTGCAAGATAAGTGCCAAGGTAATAGGAAATATGTAACCCCACCTATGCAACAATGAATCTTGTAGGCTTGGGGCTGTGAATATTAAGTTTCACTTTTTAAGGATCATTACTCTATGTTAACCAAGAAATCTTGATAAGTTATCTAATTAGACCTGTTAAACAATGCTTTATAAATGAGGATGGAAAATCAGATCTAAGGAACATTGGGAACCTAAGATTGAAGGTGACCAATGCTAATTAAATGAGACCCAGAGAATTGATTAATATACTCACTTGGACAATGAAAAATGGTGAATCAAGAAATCCATAAACCAAGATCTGACAATAATCTAGGTCTGATTATAACAAACAATGTCAGACAACTGCTTGGTATGTGTTTTCCTTGTAATATGTACACTTATGTGTGAGAAATGAAGTGGGTGATCTTTAGAACTGTCTAATTGTATGTTGTGAATGCTTATACATGCATTTAGAAGGTAGCACGTATCTCTAGGTTGAGTACCTTGGTGGATTGGCAAAACTAACTCCTAAAAACTTATAATAGTATTCATAGATTAATGCATAAACCTAGTTGGTAATGTGATAGATCAAACAATCTAGAGTGTGTAAATCCCTTATGACACGTGTTGAGATCAGTTGATGTGTATCTTCTAATCACCACAAAATGTCGAAACTGAGATAGATGTAGGAGATGACTTCTATGACATCACAACCAAGATTGAGAGAGATATTTCAAAGACATAGGTAAAGGACATCAGTTCTCTTAAAAATATAGTTTTTCTTACTCTTCCTTATGTACATGAAATTGGAAATCTTGTGACCCTCATATTAGTTAAGCTTAGCTATAACTTTCGAAAATGGAAAAAGTAAAAAAATGTGCTCTACAAATAGGAACAACCGGTCATATCATAGGATCTAGATGACTTTCACTAGTAGCATGCAAATGATAGATGTCAAAACGTACCCATTTTGACAGGACTTAAACTTTAGATAGACTTTGGCTAGTAGCATGCAAACATTAGATGTCAAGTTCTACCCTACTTAGAAGTTCAATATACATAGTGGTGTATCCATCAATAAGAAGGAATGTGTGTATGTCATTGTTGTGTCTTGCTTGGTGTGTGGTGTGTTCATATTAGAGTTGCCTCAAACTTGGACTCGACAAATTGAAAAAACCATGAAATATAGAGATTTTTAAGGATTCAAAACTTGGTTCACACACCCTTTAATAAATAAACTTTAAAGACACAATAAACTAATCAAATAGATGCTACTTTGACTAGATACACAAGTATAAATCGATTGCATGAATATAAAAATGAATTTTAGCTTTTAGTTGAAGGAAACAACATTGTTAGATATATAAATTTAAAATTATAAATATTAAGAATATTGTGTGCTTCTAGTTTAAATTGTGTATATTTTTTGCTCGACGTTTCGGATCACACCCAATGATCCATCATAAAGAAGAGGAGAATGATGGATCACTAGGTGTGATCCGAAATGTCGAGCAAAAAATATACACAGTTTAAACCAGAAGCAGACATTATTCTTACTGATGGACTGTGGAAAACTCATTCTCCTCTTTCTAATGATGGATCACTGGGTGTGATCCGAAACATCAAGCAAAAAATATACACAGTTTAAACCAAAAGAACACAATATTCTTACTGATGGATTGTGGAAAACTCATACCAACTATTATAAATATCATCAAATGTATACAAATCTCACGGATTATGAAATACATGGCATCAAAACAAATATCAAAACTAAAATTATAAGTCTATGGCTCAGAGAGGCTTGCATCACTCATCCCAACATCATGGCAAGTCATGCATTGGCGTCTAAGATAGGTCTTGGATGATGATGTAGCCATGCTATTTGTTTGTGTCCGAGTGATTGGTGTGTATATTCAAGTGAGGGATTTATTATTAAAGGTTTTTTTAAGCCTTCAAGACTGCATGTTTTGTTGTCAAGCTCATTAACAAAGAGGAATGGTTAAGTAAAAAGATAAATGGTTATGTTCTTGTTTGACCTTAGCTAGGATACTAATAGATGGGATTGTTCTATGAGTTGTTTGTGTAGGGCATGATTGATACATTTTTGCATTATGAAAATGGCATTTCTTCCCAACTATGACTTAACTTGTATTCAACAGTATAATGACTGTAGCATGCCAACTTTTCCTATGACAACTCTTGTATACTTGACAAGTTGTCCAATAAATAAAACAAGATAATCCTTAATTGTGGCTTTTGACTATGAAGATGCAAAGATTTGCAACAAGGAATATGCATTGTGTAGATTTTATTATCATGATTCATCATTTGTCTATTACTTGGTTAGACTAATGGTTTGATGGAGGTTTTGGGGGCAATGCCCTCAACAGGGTTGAGGTCCAACACCCCTTGTGGGTGTTTGGGGGTAGCACCCTCAACGGGGTTGAGGGATATTGCACCTCGTGGGGTCTGGGGGTAGTGCCCTTGATGCATTCCTTGTTGCGATACATGGTTGGATTGAGGGGCAAAGCCCTTGCCACCAAGCTCGAATAAAGACCTCCAAAACCACACAGACCTTCATGGCGCACACTATTTTCATATTTTTTGTAAATCCTAGATGGGCATATCATAAACCAAACAAGTATTGAAGTGTTGTTGGAATTTTAAAAAAATAGTAATTAAAATGTCAGATTAACACTTTACATTTTTTAATTATCTTTTTTAACATTTTTTCCCCCAACTATGGCCGAGTCTACTTTGTGGGACTCGCTTGGTTTGGTGAGTTTGGAAGGCTCGGTGAATCCTAGAGTTTCGTCAGGTACCGGGGTCACAAGTCCCCAAGACTCGTTTTGACTTGCTCACCTTGGGACTTGTTGAGTCTTGGCAAGTCTAGGCGAGTCTTGTAACTATGGTTTATATGTCTATAGTAGGCATTGTGCTGCAAGTGGCTTTGGTGACCTCTTTATTGCTGAAGTGGTTGAAAGAAATGTTTAGTCTGAAGGAAGTGGGAAAGCATTTGTTTATCATGCCTCTTGCAATATGGATGACCTTGCCTCAAAGATCAAGTGTAGCCCAATTTATGCTTCCATCAAGTCATATTAGTGGGGGTTCAAGCATTGTCTGCTTTTGTTTCTTTAAATTATGAAATATTTCATTGTCTTCTAGACTTTCACAATTGAATCAATAATCCTTCACTCAAGTGCGTTCAATATTCATATGCAATGGGCTTGAGGAGAAGTTCTAGACGTTGAAATTTGGCAATAAAAGAGGGTATGGGGTTCATCAAATGTCAATGTGGAGGAAGCTCTTGTAAAAAAACTACAATGACATCACAGGAGTGAAAACAAAAGGAGGATGAAGACTACTGCTACTTAGAATAAGAATGTTCAAGAAGATGGCACTGGTCAATCTCCACAAGAATCCATTCATGTTGATGAGGATTGCACTCAAGGAATTGTTGGATTTTAAAATTGTAGCTCTAGTTCTCTGGAGGAAACACTCACTACTCATGTAGAAGGGGACAAGACAATGCAAGTAGAGAGGCAATTTCATCAACAAGAAATGGACAGCCTAAGACCAATGCGTAGGATTGGGCTAATCTTTTTCTTTAGGCTCTAAAAAACCTAGGAGGCTGATCCTTGAGGTCACATGACAATTAAAAAGAAATGAAAGTCTTTCAATTAGGCCTTGACTATCCATGACCTATTGACAGCCATGAACATACCTACTAGATCTCATAATAAGCAAATTTAGGAGAAGCGTGCACATACAATTGAAAATGAAAACAATTAACAATCACCATAGATGAATTTCCTTAGCATATCATACACATAGACATCTTGTAAACACTCCCAACATTACTCCCTTGATGTTTAACTAGGTGTTAGCTCACTTAAAACTTAGCACAATTGGAACCACTAAGTCACAAGAGAGGGCAAGACATAACTAACACTAAATTGAAGGACACGATGTTTCATGGATGATTTAAGAATGTTGTGGTAGAGGGGAGCTCACTATAGACTAATGCCTTGATCCAATGGGCAACTGTGTCACAACATTGCTGTCAACACTCACATAAGTGCAAATTCAAATTGAAAATCAGGTATGCAGATGTTAATCATAAGCTAGGCCCTATAAACAGCAAATGCAAACCCTTAAGTATAATCAGCAAATCAGGTATGCAGATGTTAATCATAAGCTAGGCCCTATAATCAGCAAATGCAGATGTTCAAGCATGAGCAATCATTGAACAATAAAAAATCAAGCAAAACAAATTGACATGACATACTAAAAAAGAGACTTTAAAACATTGTAAGCAAATTCACAATCCCTGCTTGGATCAAGTTAGCGAGTGTAACCTTGAAATGGACTTAGCATGCCATTTCCTGAAAATGTTTAGTCAACCATGGAGACACTCATGAAACAGAGGGGTTTCTGCATTCAATTCCATTAATAAACTTATGGCAAGTGAAAGTAGGAGATAAACAGTGCATTAATATGCTACGATTGATGCCTAAGAATTCATTGATCAAATTACACATAATTTATAGTAGGGCCCTACCCCGAAACTGACAAACCCACATTACATCTTACAAATATTCTTATATAGCATTTACAACTCAATATTCAGTCTCATGTGTGTATTCACAATTTACATATCATGCCAAATCAATATTTACACCTTGGCACAATCAACATTCATTTGTAGGCAGAAAATTTGCACTTGTACGGGAAGAAATCTGCATTGGATTTGCCAAAGGGTATAGTAGTATAGGAAAGAAGAATCTCCAACCCTATACAAGTCAACACATTCATTTTGTAAGCTTGCAATAGCATGAGAGACACCTGTACCTTGTACAAATATCACCTTGAGCCACGTCCAAGCTGCATTCTGCAATAAATGTATCAACAAGTGATTAGGTTGCTTGTCTAGCTTGAAATCCTCTATCAGTACTTTGCACATGGCTCTATGATACGGGCAACATTCCACATGGCTCGCAGCTTATTAACAAGCTTGACTACAACAAAGGATCCAATAAATGCACCTGTAGATGGTAAATTTCCATTGCAGTAGAAAGAAGAAATCCCCAAACTTAGGGTGCCTAGGGCACAACCATTTACAATGTACATAGGGCTTGACCACCATCATAAAGATTAGGCAAGGCTTCTTGGAGGTATGTAGGTCAAAATTATGCCACAATCACTCCCAGCAAAATATTGGCCCCACAAAGAATGGCATTCATGTGCCATTTGGCATGCTTTAACTTGCTTGCATACTGCAACCATGTAGCACAAAGAATTCACAACAAAAAGATCATGGGCTCACCATCCAATTATAGCAAGGTGACATGTGGCACCATGTAAGTGGTTCATATATTCTATTACAATTGAAGTGCCCATCCACATGAAATTAAACATAGAGAGCTTGGGGGCACAAGACACTGGTTGAGATTGATTAGGCCAATCCAATGGAAACTGTTGGATTGGCCAGCGCTAGAGCATTGTGGTATAACCACACAGAGACATATTAAACCCTAGCCCGAGTTATCTCAGATTGGTTCTAACACAAGTTTATGAGAGCATGAGAGACACTTGCACAATTTTTGTAGAAGTAGGGATGGGTGCCAACAGAACCCATGTGACTAGGTATTCCCAGAATAGATTTGATCAAATTACAGTTATACATCCTCTCTCTGAACTGAATATAACTCATGCTATGAGCAATAATCTTGTTCTTAATTTGAGCTACATCAAATGAGTGCTAGAGCTAGAGCTTAATTGGTTCCCTCCTTTTTGCAGTTTGGTATTTCTTCTGCTCCCTTTCAGCTTCCTTTCAATACCTACAAACTGTATTATGACCCAGAATTTCAACCTTAGGGGTGCCCACAAATCCTTTGAAATGCCCAATCATGACCTGAAGGAATCCTTGTTATGCAAAAGTACTGTCATGACTCTCAGTCCCAATTGTTTTTTTGGGCTGATAATTGCAAATGTAATCCTGCTATTGTTGCTGCTCTTAAGGCTTTGGAATCTGCTCTGCACAATACTAACAAGAATATTACATAAAAGGGCATTCAAAATCCATATTAAATATTTGGAAAGTGGATTGCTCAGGCTCTTGCACATGGTAGAGAAACAATAAGAATGAATTTGGGTTGGCTGACAAATGTGTTGAATACATGAATATTGTCATACAGCAGCAAGAGCAGTATGTGGAGTCTATTGAAGAACTTTCACTTTTCCAAAATGCCAAATTGAAAATAGCAAAAAATCTGCTAGTACAAGCTGAGAGGTGCCATGTTCATGCTGAAGTAATTCCCTCCTAAATGACAGGTCATGAATGCTGAAAGCTCTATTGTAGAAACCATCAAGAGCTCTAAGGCTCAGCATAGTCCTCATAAGCCTGTGCTTGTGCATACTAATTATAATTGGGTCTCTCAGGGTGCCATGTGGCAACACAAATAGCGTTAACTCCTTATAAACAATTTGTAGGACAAGATGAATAGATCTTGGTATTTCGACTTCTTCTTGGAACAAGTTTACCTCATGGATGTGTCACTGGGTTTGTTTTTCAATGTACCCTCATTTAAGAATGTTTTGGGGATGGGGACAAAATGTCTCCTCCATGTTCCCATTCAGCAAAGAACTTGTGGAATGTCCTTGGGATGTATCCTCAATCTAAGGGACATTTGATGGGTTTGCCCCCCTATTTAGTAGGGTTTTGGGGACAGCTTGCCAGCCTCAACATTCTTGTGATGTCCATAGGACATTAGGACCATAGATTAAAGCTTGATGAGTTACTCACCAAATTGCAAGAACCTGTGAGCTAAAACATGCTGGTGTGTCACTTGCCAAAAAAACTGCTGGCAAGTTCAGCTAAGTACTTGCTGCTAAACTTGTGGAACTCAGCAAGTCTATAGGAATAACTTGCCTAGTGATGCATAATAACAGTTCAAAACAGAAAACTAGAAAAAACCCTCATTTTTTGCATTTTCTTCTCCGTGCTTTTGTGCTTATGACACTTGAAAAGATTTCATTAATTTTTAGGTGATTATGAATGATTTCAAGTGATTGTGGACTGATTTGATGAATTTATTGGTTGCATTTGAAAGGTAACTCTTTGTTTTTATTTTTTGATTTTGACTTTTGTTTTCTCCTTTCATTCTTCTTAGGTTCTTTCATATCTAAATTATTATCATTTCATTTTTTCCCTTTATATCTTTGTTTAAGAGCTAGGGTTTATAATGTTTTTTTTCTTGTTGTTGTTAGGGTTTCAGTTTTTTTGATAAGAGATATGACATTGACAAGTAACCTGAGTATGGCAAGGCTAGAGACCTTGCTTGGAAACATTGCACACCAAGCAAAAAGACCAATTATTGTGAGTTGTAGATGAGAGGAGGCATCAATCATCTCATGTCACCTTGCATAGATTTTTGGCCAAGATGTGCAACTTTGTAAATCAATGGAGTTTGAGGTTACACAAGAGATTAAGGCTTTCCTTGTTTTGTATGAGGAGAAGAAAATAGAAAAGAAGTGAACAACTAAGGTAATGACAATTGTGATGAATTATCATCCAAGGTTTGTGACTGATGAGTGGGCTCTTGCATTGACCTATGGATATAGGGCTCTTCCACTATAAATAATTCTACCTGGCCATCACAATCACAAGAGTTCTTTGTTCCTTGTAATACTCTTCATGTGTGTAGCGCTCGGAAAATTAAGAGTGTTTTCAATCCGTTTAAATCAGTATTAAAGAGAAATTAAGAGTATTTTCAATTTATTCAAATCATTATAAAAGTTTTCCAAGTAGTCAACATTGTTCATAACACTTCCAAATGAGCTTAATAAAAGAGAATTTAAATTGCATTTCATGTATAATAATAATATCAATGTAATGTATCAAGATTATACAAAACATAAGTATTTCAATGACTTTCTCATATACATATATTCAACCTCACTTGGAAGAATCAACAATTCTAATAGAAACATCTTTTCTATGCTAAGTTATAAAACTTTAACTTCTCAAATCAATGTTACATTAGATACTTTCGAATCATACTTCTATTTCAAAGTTTCAACAAAGAATGTCAAATACATATACATTTACAATGGGCTTCACAAGCCAATCCTGAATAATACACAAGTACATCAATAGCAAATAAAACTTGGAACCACCAACCGCCGTGACACCTTCGGTCTTCTTGCGAGCTGGGGCCAAGAATGTGATTCAGGCGCCTTTTCCGCCCAACCACGAAGTCCATGACTTCCCCGGGTCCCTTCCTAACTCGAAGGAATCCCCGGCCCTGCATAAAGGAGCCTAGCAACCCGAAACAGTAAAACAGGAGGGAACTCTCGATGCGTGCCTGATACCTATATGCATTTCTAATATGAAAAATAAACACATTTCTTGCAACAGGAGGTGGCAGAGACTCAAATACATATATGTTTCTAGGCTTTTAAAAAAACAAACCCATCTATTTCAATGGTACAAGTGCTTGGCCAAGCATAAATAATACAAGTAAATGGTAGTTTAGAAAAGGTAATACTACCGTCTCTGTTGGCCCACTTTCGGCACCCTGTCCCGGAAGTTACCACAAGTAAAGTATGGATAAATACCAAAGCAGAAAGTTATGCATTTTCGTACATGTTTCAATCATTTAATTAATTCTAAAAGAATTTCAAATGTGAATTTTAGAACATCCTTTGTAAGAAAAATTGTAAGATTTCGTTTATTCTTTGGTAAGTAACCCTTTTCTGATTTGGATAAAGGCTCTATTTTTAAAGAAGAACATATATGTCTTAATACTTTTCAGTGCATTATTAGAAAGAAGGAACAGTGTTTTCTGTTTTCAGTATGTATTTCTATTCTTTCCAAGCTCAGGCTGACTGATAGTGTAATTCCCAATTTCAATACAGGTTTCAGAGTAATAATAATATACTGAAATAGTGCAATTTATTCAGAAATTCAGAGGTTTGAAAGATAATCTTGCATTCAAAATTTTATGTTGTATTCCTTTACTCAGGATTGTACTTCTGTAAGTAAGTATATGTTAAAGTAATCAAGATGCTTTCCAGTTTACATGGTTTCTCAAAGACATTTCTGTTCTTGTTTCAGGTTTAACATTTATGAGATATTTGTGTATAATTAACAGAGTTCATACTACTCTTTCAAATGGTTTTCCGCTTCAACTCTTTGTATTTTGGCAACATATATGCATGGATATTCATATATTATATGTATAAATATATATATATGTATATACAGCTAAATGTATATGTATACATATATATGTGTGTGTGTGTGTGTGTGTGTGTGTGTGTGTGTGTAGAAATTCATGTACAGCTGCGTGTAATTTGAAGAAAGAAATTCTGGTTTTTAAAACTGTTCAAAGAGTTCACTGG